>JACEEZ010012762.1:22500-70000 GCA_016584305.1 Chionoecetes opilio
CATGTGAAAAAGTTGGAGAGGATACAGGGAATGGCAACAAATGATGGTACCAGAGCTAGAAGAACTTTCTTATGAGGAAAGGTTGAAGGAAATAAAGTTACCAATATAATATTTGGAGATACCTACAGGATGTTGAAGAGTATTAGTGGCATTTCGTTACATGGACACAAATATGATGAGGAAGATAATTATTATCTTTCTCATCATATATATTTTTTTTGTCCATGTAATGAAATGCCAATCTAATTTTCTCCAACATCCTGTACGTATCTCCAAATATATTATTTGTTTTATCTGATTGTAGGTTATTTTGCCTCATCACTCCCAGGTCCTTTTCGTCATGAACCTTTGTAATTACTTAATTTCCCATTTTATATGTCCATTTATGTATCTTTGGTTTTTCCAATTTCCATCACATGACACTTATTCTCATTAAGTTCCATTTCCCATTATCTGCTCCATTGGTAGATCTTGTTCAGCACATTTTGTAGTGTTTCACAATCTTTTTTTTTTTTTTTTTTTTTGCCTAATAGTTTTGCATCATCCGCAAAGAAACTAATATAACTTTTTATCAGTCATGTCATTGACATAAATCACGAACATTATTGGTGCCAACTGATCCTTGTGTTACCCAACTCCATTCTCCATTCAGATTTTTCATCCTTTGCTACTGTTCTCATTTATCTTCCTCTCAGATAACTTTCCATCCAGGTTTTGATCATTCCTTTGTTTCCGCCTATATTTTTAAATTTCTTAAGTAGCCTCTCATGGGGAACTTTATCAAATGCCTTTTTAAGATCTAGATATACACAATCTCCCCATCCATCTCTTTCTTGTGTTGTATCAATGGGCCCCAGACATAACTACGTCACGGTTTGTTTACATCGGTGCATTGTGGGAATAAGTCGTAGGTGGACCTACGAAGGGAAAACTACGGCGATGGAAGAATTTAGAGTTATTTTGCGTGAAATTGATATTCCAGGTGCTATATTACTGTGCTCTGTTCTCGCTGACAACACTATAGAGAAGACCTGAGGTAATGGCTGATGTGCAGAGGCTCCTAAACCAAGAAAACAGAGTCATAACAGAGCCTCATCAAAAGGTAAGCAACTGGTAGGTACGTACTGTGTCCCTACCACTTGCTTACTTCTTAATGAGACTCGTCTGACTGTTTCCTGGTTTAGAACCCTTTCCCACATCAACCATCACCTCACGTCTTGTCTATGTTGTCAGCGAGCACGGAAATATAGCACCTGGTATATCAATTTCGCCCAAAACAACTCGAACTTTTTTCATCGTCGTAGTCTTCTCTTTGTAGGTTGTACATATTTATGCTTATGATAGTATTAAAATACCTTATTAATTGAGTTCCTTTTGTCGTCTTTCCTCATAATAAGTAGTGGTACATCATGGTTTAAGTGCTATTTGACGAGCAATGAATACTTTTGAGCCCTATACCAACATCACCAACCTTGCTTTGATTATTTTATTACTCCATCCATAAACAAGTTGCATAACCACGGTGGACATTACCCATCCTTGCCTCATGGTCCCTGGTACTTCGTCTACCGAAATGTCGCCCCCACACAAATCGGGAAAACTCGCCGACGTTAATGGTTAGGTTAGGTTACCGTTAGGTTAGGTAAAGGTCGGGTTAGGTTAGGTTTTCATAATCACAGGAAAAAAGCTTATTAGTTATAATACATACTCCACTCCATACACACTCTTTAACCCTTCAATACATCCCACATTCCCTCCCAGTCTACTCTGTCATATGATTTGGTATTAGTCCAGATGAACACCGAACTCACTTTGGTGGACGAAACTATTTTTTTCTGGTGTATTTTTATGTGTTTTGAATGAATCTGCTAACCGTTTTTTGTCGCTATTATTAAAAAAAAAAAAATTAAGGTAAAGGTTAGGTTTTTTTTATTTTTATTTTTTTTTATTTTTTTTATAGTTAGGTAAAGGTTAGGTTAGGTTAGGTTTAGGTTCAATTGTTTTTTTCATTTGCAAAAAAATAAAAAATTGAGACAAACGGTTTTAATTTGTGTCAGAAACGGTTAGCAGATTCATTCAAAACACATACAAACACCAGAAAAAAATAGTTGCGTCCACCAAAGTGAGTTCGGTGTTCATCTGGATATTTACCTATGCCTTCTGTAAATCCATGAATGCAGTATACATCTTGTATTTTGCTAACATTGTCTTAATTATCATTCGCATATCTAAGATCTGATCTACACAACCTTTCCCAGTTCTAACTCTGCCTTGCTCCTCACTAACCTTGCCATTTGTGGTTTTTTGTACTCTTCCAATTATGATTTTAAATTATGATTTTACCATACAGTTTGCCTCATCACTGTGGAGTACATGATGACTCAATGAAGCTAAATATAAGCCAACCTGGTAACAACATTGCCAATCTAGCTAATCACAGCTCTGGAAATATACCACATTTACCACAGCTTAGGTAACCTTAGGTTACCTCAAGGTAACCTAACCTAACCATTACCGTCGGCGAGTTTTCCCGATTTGTGTAGGGACGAGCATTTCGGTAGACGAGAGTACCAGGTACCATGAGGCAAGGATGGGTAATGTCACCGTGGTTATGCAACTTGTTTATGGATGGAGTAATAAGATAAATCGAGGAGATGTGTGCATAAGTGGGTGGAGAGTTTCACGGTGGGTTGGCGGTGTCGTGGTAGCCGCGACACCGTAACAGTATAAGTGGCCAGGGCGAGGATGTAAAACATCAGCAAGCACCCTAAATGTCATGAAACGTCAAGTGGATGACCATCCTCAAATGAGAGCAAGAAAAATATTGCGATATGACTTTTACATCCTCACCCTGGCCACTTATACTGTTACGGTGTCGCGACTGCCGCGACACCGCCAACCCACCGTGAAACTCTCCACCCACTTATGCACACATCTCGTAACATCCACAATCCTTGATATTTCTTCCACTGGCCTCTATGCCTTGTGTAGAGATACAATAACTTTAATTTGCTCCTTTGTTAGGTCTTTCTTGCCACCCATTATGAAAATAATGATAGTTATACCAATGCGCGTCTGTTCAAATTACTCGCGGGAAGGAAGGCGATACTTTTTAAAATGCTTCGTCTATAATTGACAAGTGGCATCTGAACATTCCTCAACGGTCTTGATGGACTGCCCGTGCCTTAAACAAGCTGCCATATGTAAGATATCTCTCGGAAGTCAGTAGGCTGCCATAGAGTACATTTTCTGAATTCCCGTATGGAAGCGCTGTGTTATGATGTCGCGAACAATACTTTGGCGCGCTGTGTATGATGTAAGACTGTACGTACTGTAGTACTGTATTTACAATTTTTTTTTTTTTATTATTATTTTTTTTTACCTATATCAAAGGACGGCATTTGCATAATTCGGCATATTGAATAACTCTGCAAGGGCCAGAGCCCCTATCGTGCTGAGTTATAAGGGTTTTACTGTAATATGATATCGCTAGCGCTTCGTGTCCTGGTGGAATGCCGACGTGAGTTTCGAAAGGGGATGCAGCAGTCTATGTTGATCTTAAGAAGGCGTTTGACTCAGTGCATCATGAGTCACTCTGGGATCTTCTGCAACTTTGCGGGAACTCTGCAAGGTCTATTGGTTTGATGACTGGCTTGTACTCTGGGATTGAGAGTGCTGTGAAGTGTGGGGGAGGTGTATCCCGTTTTTTTCCTGTGAATACAGGAGTGAGGCAAGGGTGCGTCCTTGCCCCATCACTTTTCAACACTTGTATGGACTGAGTATTGGGCAAGTTGTAGACCAAAGTGATTGTGGAGCATCCCTCGGCAACACCAAGATCACTGATCTTGTTTTTGCCGATGATGCAGTAATCTTTGATGAGTCGCTGGAGGCCCTGGTGATGGCTCTCGAGGCGCTGCACGAGGAGGCAAAGCCTTTGGGACTTGAGGTCTCCTGGCTCAAGACCAAGGTCCAGATGTTTGGAGGCTTACTAGATGAAACAGTACAGTCTGTTTATGCGTGCGGCGAGGACATTGATATCTTAGAAAGTTTTACATACCTTGGTAGCGCAGTCCATAATTACGGTGGGTCACATCAAGAAGTCTTACGGCGGAGTGGCATAGCCCACGCTGTTATGGACTCGCTCAGCATGAGTATTTGGCGTTGTCGGTACTTTTGCAGAAGGACAAAGATCCGGATTTTCGAGTCGCTTGTGATCTCTGTCTTGATCTATGGTTGTGAGACATGGACACTAAATAGCAACTTGAAGAAGCAAATCGATGCCTTCGGTAATAAGTGTCTGCAGAATCATGGGGTATTGCTGGGATGATTACGTGTCCAATCAGCGATTGCACCATGATACTGAATCCAGGCCTATTACCTGCAAAGTCTGTCAGCGCCAACTTCGGCTATATGGGCATGTGGCATGCCACCCTGAAACTGATCCTTCCCTCCGGGTTGTATCTGTAAGAGATAATCCGGCGTGGAAGAGGCCAAGGGGGCGCGCACAGTATGGGAAGTGAGCCTGCATGGTTAAGCATGGTGACTCCCGGGAGTGGCGTCTTAAGGTGGGTGATGCGACGCACCCTCTGGCGTATGCCCCCAATGATTGATTGATTGATATGATATCAGGCCCTTAACCTCAATCTACTCATTCAGAGTCCTCGAGTCCTGTGGTGGCTGTCACGGAGTACAGATAGGGAAGGAAGTAGGACTCCCATGTATGCCTCCCTCTCAATTTGGAGTTCGTCGAGGGTCGTCACCACTGGCCTCGTCACAGTGAGGTACTAGTTGATTATATCATTATCGACCTGGTTGAAGGTATAACCCACCTCACCTTGGAGGGGTGAGGTGACCTGGCAAACTTTAGTGTCCTGTGAGTATCCTTCTCCCGCCATTTTACAGTGAGGATTGTCAAGGAGAAGGCAGCGCCTGATGGCGTGGGTGGAAGCAGGGGGAGAGGCAAGCCTTCTATCCACTGGTATAGGAGAGACCTCTATCCCCCTTCCCCCTCCGCCTGACCCACAGTGTGGCACGCACAGTCACCTCCTTACCTTAAAGTAATCGTCCAGACCATTTCATTATTCCTGATTTAATGCAATCAAATCATAGCCATTAACGAGTATATCAACAATACGTCGTCACGTTTTGTATCCAGTCAGCCGTTTTTAAATAATCCGCAATCAAAATCTGCAAATTCCCCGAGTTTTCAAAACGCTCACAAGGTTTGCAGACGCTCAGGCTCAGGCTCGGTGACGTAGCATCAGGGAGGCTCATCTTCCCGCGCTGATCAGAGACACGTAAACACAGAGATAAATACAGGGTGTAACACGAGTTTATGCAAATGTTGATACAGGAGATAGACCGAATTATTCTAAGAACAAAATGCTCTATACCCATATGCTTTCTGAAGCTTCCTTTACGTGACATGGAGTGAGAAAGAATTACCGCGGCCGTCATGTAACTCACGGCTAGCGGGAGGCAGGAGGGATGAGATGTGCACTCGCGCGTATGCCCCCCGGTGAAATTATGAATTATTTAATCATAATTTCTACTAGTTATGGACAATTACAGTATCTTATAAGTTTTAACTACACAATCGATATTAATAAATGGCTGTTATTTACCAAATAAGCAGTACTTGAGAACAGCAGGGCTGTCATAAGCAATAATGTAAAGGGCTACTTGACATTATGTCGGCGAGGGAGAGGCAAGGTGGGTAGGGATGGGTGCCGTGCGAGGCTACATCAGCTGTGTCTCTCCTTCTCCCGCCCAGATTAGTGGCAGTGTTTAGTTTGAGAGAGTGAACTCTGCGGACAATGCCGTACTCTTACAGTAACGTGGAGTATGCGGATATGGTGTTTATCTACGGGTTCTGCAATGGAAGTGCAAATGCTGCCGTACAGGAATACAGAAGAAGATACCCTAACAGAAAATGTCCCAATGTTCGAACATTTTACAGGGTATTTCAACACCTTCGTGACAAAGGATCTTTCCCTGGAATGGGTGCAACAGCTGAAAGGATAGGGGAACATGGAAAGGTGAGGCAGATTCTTCATGCAGCGGAAAACAGCCCAGACATAAGCACAAGAATTTCCCTCCGACTTGGAGTTTCTCACATGAAAGCATGGAGGGGTGCTGCGAAAAGAAGGTCTTCATCCATATCATCTGCACAAGGTTCAACATCTTCAGGATGGAGATTCAGTGAGGCGATTGGAGTTTTGTAAATCGCTACAAGCAAATTCCCAGCTGTGGAAATATATTTTGTTCACCGATGAGGCCACATATACCCGTGCCGGAATGCACAATGCTCATAATGAACATTGGTGATCAAAGGAGAATCCTCACAAGATGGTAGAAAGTAATTTCCAGCAAAGATTTTCTATTAATGTCTGGTGTGGCATGATTGGTGAGCACTTGATTGGCCCACACATCTTTCCAGATCGCATTAACGGGGATATTTATGCTAACTTTTTGATGGATCACCTCCCCTCACTCCTAGATGTTCCCCTGGGCACACGGCGCCGACTAGTATTTCAGCATGACGGGGCACCACCACACTTCAGTAAGCAAGTGAGGCAGCATCTTGACCAAGCATTTCCTGGACGGTGGATAGGCCGGGGAGGACCACACCCATGGCCTGCCAGATCACCAGACCTAACACCACTGGATTTTTATCTCTGGGGAGACATGAAATCACATGTATACAATAAGAAAAGTGACAACAAGCAAGAACTTCTGGAGAGAATAATGGCAGCTTCACAGCACATCAAGAACAAGCCAGAAATTCTAAGAAAAAGTGTTCATTCCATACTTCAGCGAGCGCAACTGTGTATTGAAGCTGATGGTGGCCACTTTGAACACTTGATGTGATCATCACAACATTAAGGTAAGTCATGATGACAAGAGACAGTACGTAAGAGTAAGTAGATCGAGCTGCCGGGAGATTACTGACATTCAGCTGTAGACGTTGCCACGTAGCATTTTACAGTATTAGTGTGTCAAATTTCAGCTATGCTGTCTTCATGTAATGCTTATCAGTATATTTAATGAATCTTTGTCTCGTTATAAAATACTGTAATGCTCCCTAATTTGTAACAATCATAATTAAACTAATGTTCATAATTTCAGAGATGACCACGATCCGTAAATAATCCCCATATCCAGAATAATACTCCACATTACCGTAAGCGTACAACACTGTCTACAGCTTATTTCTCTCAAATTTTCTAAATAAGTCATGATTTTAACTCAAACTAAACACTGCCGCTAATGTGGGCGGGAGAAGGAGGGACACAGCTGATGTAGCCTCGCACGGCACCCATCCCTACCCACCTTGCCTCTCCCTCGCCGACATAATGCCAAGTAGCCCTTTACATTATTGCTTATGACAGCCCTGCTGTTCTCATGTACTGCTTATTTGGTAAATAACAGCCGTTTATTAATATCGATTGTGTAGTTAAAACTTATAAGATACTGTAATTGTCCATAACTAGTAGAAATTATGATTAAATAATTCATAATTTCACCGGGGGACATACGCGCGAGTGCACATCTCATACCTCCTGCCAAGATAAAGAGACACCTGTTAATCCACCTCGTACTCGGGCTCAAACATATAGGATCCCATGACAATCTGAGGTTCGTTTTCCTCATAGTATACACGACCAGCGTCATTTCTTTCGGTGTCAGATTGAGCATCGTACTCTAAATCTGTCACAGCGACAGATTCACTGTCTGACACCGAAGTACAATCGCTCATCATAACATTTGCCGACAGGTGTCAGACAGAGTGTCTGCGGGCGTCCCTGTTCTGACGTCATCAATAACAGTCGTAGCCCTGTTGGAGGGAAGATTTTTTTTTTCGCGCGCTTTTTACAAAAGTCGTGTTTTTACGGAAATAAGGCCTGGAAATCAATTATTTTTGGTGGATTAGGTGTTTTGAATGTACATTCAACATAATTCGGCAAAAAAAAAAATGGCTCTGGACGATTACTTTAATCTTCCTCCTTATGCTGAAGAGGAAACCCAGCACATCATCTACAACAGCAACTAGCTGGGCCTCGCCTACTCCTGTAGGAGTGGTGGAGGGCGTAGTGGGCGCAATAGTAATCAAGCTGCGGCACAAGCCATCGTGCGGCAGAGTACAGATGGCACAAAATTGTTTGCGTGGCCCGAGGAATGGCGGTTAACTCGCACCTCGACCTAGCGATAATGCAGGGTTAAGACTGTCGCCTTACCACTGCAGTGCACTTATTCACTCCTTGCTCACAACACACTCCTTGCAAGAAATATTTAGTTCTACAACAGAGGCATAGTCACTGTAAGCAAATATCACTTGTCACCAGCACACGTAGAATACACTTACACACCTCTGGGTATGCTCGTCGTGTCCGTATTTTACTGGTTTATGGCCCTCTTAACTCATTGGTTATGCGCTTATTGTATGCAGAAGTATGTCATGAAGATGATAGTTGGGTCAGTTTTTCTAACCATCCAGCAGTTATTTCATAATATCAGGTGAGAGCACATGATAATTTAAGACGACTGATTCGGCTAGGGACGTTTGATGTCGGTGCAAAGCCCGCCAACACTAAACATTATTTCTAGTATCTACTGACCTTGGATCTCACTTAACGAAGTTTACAGTAACATCAATGATATTTCAATGATATTACATCACATAGATAATGCTTATATGAGTTTCAACCAAAAATATGGTAAAAAAAGCAATTTATTTTTTTATTTTTTTATTTTTAATATTATTTACATCACAGGGAACTGGCCAAGGGCACAACAAAAATGGGTAACACAAAGCACGCTTAGTTGCCAGTCCCTATAAAGAAGACAGTAAGAGAATAAAATAAAAACAAAGGGGTAGGCCAATTTAGTTCGGGAGGTGTCTTGTTACTCTTCTTTTGAAAAGATTTAAGTCATAGGAAAGTGGAAAAATAGAAACAGGAAGAGAGTTCCAGAGTTTACCAGTGAAAGGGATGAAAGGGTAAAGATACTGATTAACTCTTGCATTAGGAAGATGGACAGAATAGGGATGAGAATGAGTAGAAAGTCTTGTGCAGCGAGGCCGCGGGAGTGGGGGAGGCATGCAGTTAGCAAGTTCAGAAGAGCAGTGAGCATGAAAATAACGGTAGAAGAGAGCAAGAGAAGCAACATTGCGGCGGTGATTTAAAGATTGAAGACAGTCAGTCAGAGGAGAGGAGTTGATGAGACGAAAAGCTTTTGACTCAACCCTGTTTAGGAGAGCTGTAAGAGTGGATCCTCCCCAAACATGTGAGACATACTCCATACATAGGCGGATAAGGCCCCTGTAGAAAGCAAGCAATTGGGAGGGAGAAAAAAAAGGACCCAGACGCCACAGCACACCTAACTTCTTAGAAGCTGTTTTAGCAACATACAGTAAACCCTCTATAATTCGATCAAATTAGGGGGAGGCCTGGGTCGAATTATCCGAAAGTCCGAATTATCCGATGGTTACCTCTAGCCCCCCCCCCACAGAATAAGAACTCACTCAAACATTTCAAAACAGCACAGATTCTATTACTGGTACTCACCAAAACATGGCTAATACTGAAGTCTAGAAATGCAGTACAGGTTGACCATCACTAATCAGGCAACCACGGGACCTTAGGACTGCCAGATTTTCGAAATTTCCGGATTATTGATATTTTGTCCCCTGACTCTATATATGCTGTATATAGGCCCCCCCCGCGGAAAGAGGTCCCCGTCTTTCTGCTCTAGTCTCCTGTCCCACTCCTCTCTGCCTAGAACTGTTACTATTGACGCTATAAGCCTTTCCCTCTGACTCCTATACTTGTTGCATTCCACAATGACATGTTGTACGGTTTCTTTCTCTCCTACCCTGCAGCTACAATTCTGGTTTTCCAGTTCCCTGTTCCTTCCTTTGACTTCCAAGGTGCCTGTTCTTGCTTTATAGCATAACTTACTCCCCCAGTCTCCTACATGCCAGGTCACCCCCTCTGGTTTCTGTTTCCACCTGTACCACTGTAACGTTGATTTCCTGCCGGAAGGTGATCATACAGCTGATTCTGGGTACAGCGCCATCAAAACAAACGGCGCCAGGGAACAGGTGCCTTCCATTGGCAGGGAAAGAAAGGGCTACAGAGTGGCAAAGAAGGAAAATATGTGAAGATACCTACAAAGCGATACTAAGCAGATAAGGTCACAAGAAGAAGAAGAAGAAGCCTCCCTGTTAGAGTAGGGGGTCTCACCAATAAAGGTTGCACCGCTCGGGGATCGAACCCGGGACCTTCCGCATGCCGGGCGGCTGTGCTTCCCGTTACACCACGGGAACCATCTAGTGACATCCCACACACTCCCGAAAACAGTGGCGTGCCAACCCGGGAAATTTGAAACTGCGCTCCAAAATTCATGCCGGAAAACTGATGGAACCGTAATATTGATTGTCGGATTAGTGATGGTCACCCTGTACTGCTGTACACTGAGTACTCAGGCGTCATTGATAGCGTCTTCAGGCAAAGGCTGCGTTCAGTAAAGCAACGCGGACAGGTGCACAAGGAGGCGCATGATGACGTCAGTATACAGTATGCCTAGTTCATGGTACCCCCGCAGTACAGTCCAGCCGGGAGGTAAATCGCCACTGAGTTGCCAGCTCGCGCTACAATAAGGGTATGTAAACAAAGGGAAAAGAAAACTTCTGCTCTATGCTCTCCTCTTGTTACCTTCTTAATATTTCATTTCCTGCTGCTATAACTTCAGCTGCATCAAATACAGGGTCATCAGCAAGTTATTCTTGAACAATAAGAATACCCACAGAGATAAATTTCGGAAGCTGCTATCTTGGTGGCAGTGTCAATTGTGAAGCGTTCAGTATCGTTCAGTAGGGAGAGTGCGGGGGGGAGGGGGTGACTGCTACTGAACGCAGCCCTGGCAGGTGTCACTCAGGGATTTGTAAGGTAAGGTCTTCAGTGCTTGAGGTGCTTAGTGTGTTGGAGACGATGTGTAGGCTGGCTGACGAAGTGGATGGCACAGAGGAGATTGAAGATGCTGCAGAAAACTCTGAAAATTCGAACTTCAGTTCTAATTATGGAAAGTTGGAAAGTTGTTGAAAAATTTGAACTTGTCCTGGAACAGGTCGAAGGAACAGGTCGAATTATCCAAAGTTCGAATCATACGGGTTCGAATTAGAGAGGGTTTACTGTACCTACAAAATGAGGTTGAAAGAAGGGTTTGGAGGTACATACATACACGTACGTACTTTGTCTATGAATGCTCACTGATAACTGCAGCCATGGTTGACTGGTGGGAAAGCAGCCTCCCTTAGCGTAACCCACTCACCCTGAACGGTGCGCTTAGCCATGCAGGAATTGTTTACAAACTCACCACGGCTATTTGAGAATTTGAGGACATATTTTCATAGGACATATCAGCAATTTTTTACTTGTGCAAATCCGCAAACGAATTCGGACACAAGCATTTGCGGAAGTTGCAGTTTGCGGAAGTGTTTGCGGAAGTGCCCACCTCTGGTGTGTGTGGTGTAGAATGTGGGTGAACTTTTTTTTGTGTTTATTTGGGAGTAGCACTTCAGGGGGTATTTTGTTGATTTATTTATCAGGCCAGCTTCCTTGTGGTATGGAAAAAAAGTTGTGATATTAATATTATGAGGTAAATTAAGTACAATGGTAGATCAGTTTTATGTAAATTCTATGTGAGGTTATTTCATTCATTTGATACCCATAATGAGAGAGTTAGTTTCTCAGTCCCTTTTAGTTGTACTCATTTAACACAAGCAAATATCTGCATCTTGTGTCACCTTACTCAGTGGTGTGTGTAGAAGCAATTTACTATTTTAGGAAAGTATGATAGAATTGGTATTTTATGAGGGGACACATTAAGCTTGACTAAGCTTGTAAATAACATGGATTCAACGGTATAAAGGGATTCAAACTGGAAAAAACGTATACATATTTGAAGAAAAAAAATGGAGAAACTGACTCACAAATTGGGTGGTAGATGATTGGAATAGACTCAGTCAACAGGTAGTTAATGCGGAGTCAATAGGGAGTATTCAAAGGAGGATAGACAATTTCATGGATGGTGATGAAAGGTGGATGTAAGTACTGTAGTATTAAGTAACAGGAACTACCACGGTTAGGTCTCACGGCCTCTTGCAGCTTCCTTATTTGCTTTTGTTCTTATGTTAAATGGATAAATAGGCTAGTACTCACACATTGAGTCATGGCACAGGAGGCACAGCTGGAGGGCGAGATAGCAGAGCATGTGGAGGCGGTGAAGGAGGTGCGCGCTGCCCTGCATGCTGGAGGCGAGCACTGTCATGCCGACAGGCTGCTGGGGGACCTTAGGCTGCTGCTGGGGCGTGGCGGTGCTGAGGCTGCCAAGGACATCACCACCCAGGAAGAGGCACAGCTGCAGAAGGAGGAGGAGGAAGAGGAGGAGGGGCAGAACAATAAGAAGGAAAACAGGTAAGAGAATGGCGGTGGTGGTCATCCTTATCACTTATCATACCTATATTTATTTGTATTAGTACTCTTTGCTTACCAACAGGACCTAGTAGTGTACAGAGATAGTATCATAGGAACATGTTTTATACTAGCATTCAATGATGAGAGATAAACTAATCTGCATCATAACTCCATGTTCAAGCAATACCAATGTTTCAAATACAGTAAACCCCTCTAATTTGAACTAATTGGGGTAGTCCTGGGTCGAATTAGCCGAAAGTCTGAAATATCCGATGGTTACCTCTAGCCCCTCCACACAATAAAAATTCACTCAAACATGCCAAAACAGCACAGTTAATATTACTTGTACTCACCAAAACATTGCTGATACTGATGTCTTGAAATGCAGTACTACTGTACACTTAGCATTCAGGTGTCACTGGTAGTAATAATCAACAAAATAATTCAATGCAAGTCTAGAGAGGCAACAAAATAACACGTGGTTGTATGAGGGAGCACTCTGCGGGGAGATGTTGCCAGGAGGAAAGCGCGCGAAAGACTGAGGCAGCTGCGGCCAGCATGGGAGATTTTGGACTTGCACTAGTAAGGCCCGGATAATTCAAACTTCTGTTTAAATTACGGAAAGTTGTTGAAAAATTTGAACTGGCCTGAAATAAGGCATTTTCTGCGGGGATTCTGATTGCAACCAAAAAAATTTCGGTTGCTCAAATTCCGATCCCTGTTCAACCATCCAGGGAAGATGATTGGCCCGACCCGCAATCATTTGTTGTTGTTGTTGTGACTGTTTGCAATAGAAAATTTTCCGATTGCAACCAAAAATCCCCCCCGCAGAAAACACCTTTAGGTTGAATTATCCGAAGTTCAAATTACACGGGTTCAAATTAAGAGATTGTTTACTGTAGTAATGTACAGTACAGGGAGGTCCCGATATGCCAGCATTCGATATACGAGAATCCGATGATATGAGATGTGTAAATTAGGGTCTATTTTCAATATACGAGATCGAAAACCCAATGCTACGACATTCAAACTGGGGTGAGTAAAATGACCAAGTTATTTACTAAAGTAAATTACAAGTTATTTACTAAAATTATAAAGTCATTTACTGACTATATGATTTTACCTAAGGTTGTACGATAATTTCAATCTGATGGTGGTGGTGGTATTTCATAATTGTTATTCTTCCTCCTCTCTGTACCCACGGCTGAAATGGCATATTTAACACTACACACACCCTACCACGTATATAACGCCACGCTAACCCTAAATAACACCTATAACGGCATTAGAAACACGAGTTATAGTGGTTATATGAGGCCAAACACAAGCGGCCTGCCTCTCGGCGACGCTAACACTGTTGTTGTGAAGGCTACTAATGCATTTTATTTCCACTGCACTAATGCACTACTTTCGCCACTGCACTAATTAATGCACTACTTTACATGCACTACTTTACAGGCACAATATATTACAAATTTTAGCATATATGCTAAAAGCTCGCTTCGCTCGATTGGACAATGAGTTAAGAGACGAAATATAACTTTCTGTGCCAAATTTCTTCCTTTGCGCCTGTATCTTTCTTGCCCACACATTCGTGGAAACATTTTACAAGCCTATATGACACCTGATTTCGGCTGAAATAGGTGTCCAAGCGAGCCAAGCGAGCTTGGACAAAAATATGATAATTCTGGTGGCTCGGTAAGACAATGTGGCCTACAAAAATTCACAACCCTGTACAATGAGATGCGCAGAGACGAGTTTGTGGGCAGTGGAAGAGGTCTGCGCACCCCTCCCTTGTCCCTTACCTACCGTACCCTCTTGAGTATTGTATCACGCGGCGTCCCCAAGAGTACATACAACGTCTTTGTTGCTTGTATGTATTGTGCCTTGTGAGTCGATTTTAGTGATTTGCTGGTTTACTTAATGTGCTTATTGTGACTTTTTTGTGCTCTGTCCTACTGTGCTGTCACACTCTTAATTCACTGTGTTTTGTGTGGTGGTGCGGTATATAGAGCCCTATATTTGAGAGTTTGAGAGTTTGTTGTTTGCTATAGTTTATTTTAGCTTGAAAAACATGCCTTTTTTTTTTTTTTTTTTTCCCCTTTTTATTGATGGGTTCCTGGAACCAAACCTATATTTTACCATTAGTTATGTGTTTCGTTATACGAGATTTCGCTTTACGAGTATGCCAGGTGGAACCTAACTGCTCGTATCTTCGGGACCTCCCTGTATAGTAATCAATAGTACCGAATAGTTCAAATCTTCACTTAGGTCATTAATGTAAAATGAATCGATTAGGTGACAATATGCTTCCTTGACAGACTACATTTATGAAATCTTACAAAACAACTATTGAGATGCCATTCCATCTTATACACACAAACCTCGATTTCCCGGACCTCCATTTCCCGGATATCGGATTTGCCGGACAAAATCCGAGGTCCGGGGATATGTCAGAGTTCCAGACAATTTATTTATTTATTTATTTAAAATTTTTTTTTTTTTTTTTTATACGTTGAAATGCCTGGTCCTGTTCGTAAATTGACAAAGTTGTCCGGCGGTCCGAGTGTTTCCTGTCACCCCTGGTCAGTGTCCGCGTCTCCCGCTAGGTGGCAGCATGCTCAGCGGTCGTATTGTTTACATGTGGGCACATAACACTCACGGTTCACCTGCACGACCTCTGTCAGTCCCCTGACTCCCACTGCCTCTGGTGCAGGAACATCTCTGAGACTATTGAACACTTTCTGCTGCCTCCCGCCAGGTGGCAGCATCCTCAGCGGTCGTATTGTTTACATTTGGACCCACGACACTCACGGTTCACCTGCACAGCCTCCGTTAGTCC
This sequence comes from Chionoecetes opilio, assembly GCA_016584305.1. NCBI lineage: Eukaryota > Metazoa > Arthropoda > Malacostraca > Decapoda > Majidae > Chionoecetes > Chionoecetes opilio. The sequence continues at coordinate 37,819 of JACEEZ010012762.1, forward strand.
CCTGACCCCCACTGTCCCTGGTGCAGGAACGTCACTTGAGACTATTGAACACTTTCTGCTGCCTCCCGCCAGGTGGCAGCATGCTCAGTGGTCGTATTGTTTACATTTGGGCACACGACACGCAAGGTTCACCTGAATGGCCTCCGTTAGTCCCCTGACCCCCACTGCCCCTGGTGCAGGAACGTCTCTTGAGACTATTGAACACTTTCTGCTGCCTCCCGCCAGGTGGTAGCATGCTCAGCGGACGTAAAAGTCCGAGGCGGGGTAGTTGATATTGGCGGTTGCCGGACAGCAAATACTAGAGTAGGATAAACGTCCGGAGGTGGGTAATGGCATCGGACTTTTTTTTTTTTTTTTTTTTTTTTTTTGAGGATAATTCCTGGACTTCTGCAATTCCCGGACTTTTGCGGTTCCCGGACCAGTGCTCCCCCTTATTAGTCCGGGAAAACGAGGTTTATATATATATATATATATATATATCGTTAAAAGTGATAGCTAGTTCAGAGTTTATTATCTTTTTCGAGATATTTTCTCTTTGTCTTAAGAGTGTCTTATTCTCTTTACTAATCAATTTTATGACTTCGCTGTAGCTTGTCATTTTTGCTGTAACGCGATTTCAGGTCTAAGAACCCTTCTTCAGCAGCATGTGGAAGATGTTTTCTCCTCAGTTGTAGAGGTGAGCATGGTTTAGTTGTGGCGTGAAGCGCTTTTTATTGATGAAGTCTGGCTGCCGCGTTCGCTAGTGGGCGGCGCTGATTGGTAGATAACTTCTGCTTCTCGATTATTTTTGTCTCCGTGAGTGGGCGACGCTTATTGGTTGTTGACTCCTCGCTTTGTTTCTCTGTGAGTAGGCTGTTATTAGCCTTTGTTCTTTTAATGCTTGGTAGAGCTTGTAGATCGTTTGCCTGTACGTTAAGCTTGGGATTGATGTCTTTTATGTATAGTGCTTCTAGAATTGGAAGTCGCCGCACATCTGCACACATGTCGACCAATTCTGTATTTTCTTCTAGAAATTTTCTTGTGATGATGCCATGTTCTAATAGGTGACTTTTTGGGCTCCGGAAGTTAGGTGGCAAGTAAGACGTCTGGACAGCTTCGTTGTCGTCATGCCGATGTAGGATGAGGGGAGGACTTTACAGTTTCCTCTGTTGCATGTGATCCTATATACGACATGGGACTTTTGTTTTGTCTCCTTCGTCTGGCTTGGGCTGTTACGGAGAAGGAGGTTGCTGGTGTTCTTGTTTTTTGTAATAAATTTGTAGTTTTATTCTCTCTGGGTCTGCAGGTTTCACATTACGGTAGACTATTTGTGATATTATTCTTTCTTCTTCCTGGTAAGCGGTGGAGAAGAAAGCCCGGTAGAAAAAAATTATGTCCCGGCTCTTTTTTGTGGCGTTAGGGTTGCACCAGTTCTCCATGATTTTTTTAGTCTGACGGTTGTGCAACCCTAACGTCGCAAAAAAGAGCCAGGACATAATTATTTTCTACCGGGCTTTCTTCTCCACCGCTTACCAGGAAGAAGAAAGAATAATATCACAAATAGTCTACCGTAATGTGAAACCTGCAGACCCAGAGAGGAGAATAAAACTACAAATTTATTACCAAAACAAGAACACCAGCAACCTCATTCTCCGTAACAGCCCAAGCCAGACGAAGGAGACAAAACAAAAGTCCCATGTTGTATATAGGATCACAAGCAAAAGAGGAAACTGTGAAGTCCTCCCCTCATCCTACATCGGCATGACGACAACGAAGCTGTCCAGACGTCTTACTTGCCACCTAACTTCCGGAGCCCCAAAAAGTCACCTATTAGAACGACATGGCATCATCATCATAAGAATTTTTTTAGAAGAAAATACAGAATTGGTCGACATGTGTGCAGATGTGCGGTGACTTCCAATTCTAGAAGCACTGTACATAAAAGACATCAATCCCAAGCTTAACGTACAGGCAAACGACCTACAAGCTCTACCAAGCATGAAAAGAACAAAGGCTAATAACAGCCTACTCACAGAGAAACAAAGCGAGGAGTCAACAACCAATAAGCGTCGCCCACTCACGGAGACAAAAATCATCGAGAAGCAGAAGTTATCTACCAATCAGCGCCGCCCACTAGCGAACGCGGCAGCCAGACTTCATCAATAAAAAGCGCTTCACGCCACAACTAAACCATGCTCACCTCTACAACTGAGGAGAAAACATCTTCCACATGCTGCTGAAGAAGGGTTCTTAGACCTGAAATCGCGATGCAGCAAAAATGACAAGCTACGGCGAAGTCATAAAATTGTATACCTACTAAAGAGAATACAGTAAAAGCCTTATAACTCGGCACGATAGGGGCTCTGGCCCTTGCCGAGTTATTCAATGTGCCGAGTTATGCAATGTCCTCCTCTGATATGGGTAAAAAAAAAAAAAAAAAAATAGTACTGTAAAAGCATAAAAACTACACTTACCAATGAACATGAGCAGCAGGCATGTAATCCAAGGAGAGGGGAGCCTTGTTGTAACATGTAGAAGATGTTGGGGGGACTCAGTCGCATTTTAACACTGGTATCACTTTAATCACTTTCTATTCACAACTCTGTACTGTATTGTATACAGTACTGTACCTGTACAACTTAATTTTACATCACTTGAGCACTTAATTACTGCAACACTATGCCCTGTCCATTAACTCTACCTTCGACTGCGAGTGCATGGGAGGACACAGGGGGCGGCATGAACCTCTAATCACAGGCGTCACTATAAGAATCCTACCTGCGCCACCAACGGGCGAGGGCCAACCATCCCAGCCCTCGAGTGAGCCTCCAGGGCCTACCATCCCACCCATGGAGCTCACTGCCTACACGCGCTATAGGCAAAAAAAAAAAAAAACTTTGCCATGCCGAGTTATATCAAATTCCGAGTTATACAGTGCCGAGTTATAAGGCTTTTTACTGTAAGACACTCTTAAGACAGAGAAAATATCTTTAAAAAGATAATAAACCCTGAACTAGCTATCACTTTTAACGAGATCTGTCTCAGAGAAAATCTCCTGCCCGTATATACTCTAAATATATATATATATATATTATATATATATATATATATATATATATATATATATATATATATATATATATATATATATATATATATAATATACATATATACATACAGGAAAATACCTTTTATCCGGATATATCCGGACTTCCGGGTAGCCGGTTAATGGAAAAGTCCGGGTAATGGGTAAGTATACTTACGAAAGATGCATTTACTAAAAATAAACATAATTATGTATGATTGTTTGTATTGTATGACACACACCCACACATACCACCCAACACACACACACACACATACCACCCAACACACACACACACACATACCACCCAACACACACACACACACACATACCACCCAACACACACACCCACACATACCACCCAACACACACACACACACATACCACCCAACACACACACACACACACATACCACCCAACACACACACCCACACATACCACCCAACACACACACACACACATACCACCCAACACACACACCCACACATACCACCCAACACACACACACACACACATACCACCCAACACACACACCCACACATACCACCCAACACACACACACACATACACCCACATACACACATATACACGGGTGGTATGTGTGGGTGGGTGTGTTGGGTGGTATGTGTGGGTGTGTGTGTGTGTTGGGTGGTATGTGGGATGACTCAAAATACCACTCCGGTCGTCGGGTAGCACTGACCTTGCCCACGGACTGATAAACACTGAATTATCATAGCGCATGGCGCATTATGGCGGGAATAAACAGGTGGCGATAGGTGGCGCTCACGTCTACGGCGGCAAAATTAAAAGTTAAATATTTCGTTACTTTTTTATTTTTTAATACTATTTACTTACCTGCCACAAATTCCGGTTATTGGGTTATTCCGGTTGTTGGGTATCCGGATAAAAGGTATTTTCCTGTATATACACAGTCAAACCTTGGGTTTCGAATGTCCCACTTTTTGAACAAATCGGTTCACGAACAGAATTTCGAACTCATAATTGCACCGAACACTGATTGGTTGCCGAACAAGCTACTCGGCAAGAGCAGCTGGCAGAACCAAGATGAACCATAAATATTTCATCAGGGCGGGAACCCACGAAGCACTTACCACCTTTTTTTTGGTGGGAAATCCGACTTCGGTGGTAACTTGAACCCACAGCGTGGCTAGGCCATAGATTTGGTGGTAAACGTGCACGCTGACCAACGACTGCTTGAGACTGGTATTAGGAGAGGTAGGAAGTCTCCAGGCTCACTTATTACTGCTGGGTATGCTATGAAATATAATTTTTCTAGGTGAATGTAGACATATAATCACATTTGAATGGCTATTATTCATATATATGAGTAAAGAGATGAAATACAAGCAAGGGTCTCATCCACGTCTGGGAGCGCAGCTGCGGCAGCAGCAGCAGCAGCATCATGAAGCCTGTGAGGTGGATATCAACATCAAAGGAGATCTCTTTGGTAATATTTAATAGGGGTGCGAGGACCCCTTGAGGAATCCTATGATCACTGGTGATATCCTATGGTGCTATCACAGGCGTGGGAGTGATCTGTCTTCTTCAGGTAGGCACAGGTGAGGCGGATGTTGGTGGGTTTTGAGAGAGGCGGCGGACGGGGCAGTGAGTGACTGAAACATTCTTGCCGCAGGGCTACCCCATAACACAAATATTCACTATTTTAACCCACATCACGCATTATGCATGAAATACAGCTAAAAAGGTCAAAAAAGGTCTTTATTTTTTGGGGTCAGGAATGGATTAATCCATTTTATAGTGTTTCTTATGGAAAAATTGGTTTTGGTTTTAGAACAAATCTATTTTAGAACAACTTTTGGGAACGAATTATGTTAGAAAACCGAGGGCGTGTCTGTACGTATACGTATACGTATATACAGTCGGCGCAAAAAAACTCACATAATAATATATATATATATATATATATATATATATATATATATATATATATATATATATATATATATATATATATATATATATATATATATATATATATAACACACACTAGGGTCCCACATAAAACAATAAATTGGTCGATAAACGAGGTCGTTCTATGTGAATTGCTCTATGTGAAACACATAACCATGGGAAAAATTGATATTGGTCGATCGGTCCTCCCGTGCATACCCGTACATTTATACTCATTCACACCCATGCATATCAAAACATATACAAATGAAAGTTATGCATAGAAATGATGAAATAGCATATTGTTGCTTACCTTAAATCTAATAGGGATTATCTGCAGGGGGCGAGGGTTCCGAGGCATCTTGGAGGTCACTCATCGACACATCGGTCGGAGCTCGCACGCTCACAGCTGATAACTTGTAAACAAACCCACAACAACGAAAGTGTACCGTCGAATGAAAGCCGTCAATAAATTACGATAGCTGACAATATCGTGAAGGGATCAAAACATATATCCTTCACATGAATGTTTTTTTTGCTAATAATGGACGAGAACTGCGTGGTCGCTACCGCCGTTCCCCACCTCATGCCACCCTCACCCCACCTCCCTGGCGACACCCTGCCGCCGTGCCCATCCTCACTCCATGCCAGGGACACAGCCCTCGTTCTGTATGTACAATATTTTGGCGCTCTATATGACAACTCTTCGGATTTGCCCTACTTTGATGGCGGAATTGTTCTATATGAGCACATTGTTCCTAACGAAATTTTTGGAATAATATTTACTATTTAAAAAAAATAATAACAATAAATAATGTTTAAATTTAAAAATTTAGGTCGTTCGTTTTATAGGGGAAACGCTCTGTGTGAACACGTCTTATGGCGGACCCTAGTTTATATAGTATATATATATTTTTTATAACACCAAAACAAATATTATTCTGACTGGTTTAATTAGCATGCTACTCATCATTAATTTCTATAAAGTGTAATATCTTTATTGCTCATTATTTATTTCCTCAATGTTAGTAATGATTTATGACCTTGTTTTCATCATCAGGTCAGTCACTCTGGATGAAATAGCAAACAAGATATCTTCTTCCTTGGACTTGAACAATGTAAGGAAAAACATCGCTGAGCAGTTCTCCTGGTCATCTGTGTCTCAGCTCTTGCACATGAACAACAAAGGTGAGGCAGAGAGAGAGAGAGAGAGAGAGAGAGAGAGAATTTTTTACCATTCCATACATGAGTTACCTATGAATAGACTCAATATTTTCAGGCTGCGTGCAATCCTCCGTGAACTGGACACCTGAGGAAGTGATCAGCAATGGTCGCCTGACCCCGGGCCACCTACAGCCTCTGACCCTTCCTCCAGACTCCCTGCGGAAGCCACAGGAAAGCTCTTTCGTCCCTCGGTGCAGTCTAGGAAGCCCCACTCTGCCCCTTATGTCTGAGAGAGAATCTTCCCTAGTGTCAGAACCTTCAAACATTCCTGCCTTGCCTTTGGAGTACCAGCGGGGTCTTCTCCACGCTCTAGGACCTCAAGGCAAGTTTGACCTGCTGGAACCCAAGAAGGATCTCATCCAATCCCGGGAGCCCCACAAGGACTCTGCCCTGCTGACCATAGCAGCAAAAGCAAACCACGATATCATGGTATCCAACACTGGGCTGGGTAGTCACGTTGGACCAGTGGGTGACAGTGTACAGGGAAGACAAAGCCCACAGGTTGGCTTCAAGAGGCATATAAAAGACAGCTTATCTCCACCACCCCTGACATCAGACATCGGACATGAGTCAGGTAATACGTTTAAATAATAACTCATATGAACAAATGTGGCAGGATTGATGGAAAGCCTCAGAGTTGGGTAGGTGAACTCATCAGCCTGTGTGATGGATCTTTGCCTCTGACTAGCTCTTCTCTTCCCCCAGACACCAGCCATGACGACACACTGAAGCAAGGTATTACAGACACCTCCAGCACCAAGGACTTGCAGGACACCTCCACCTTGGGTGACATCTCGCTGGAGAGACCCACACGTGATGTGAGTCAAGTGATGGTGCGAGTTTTGTTTGGGGGGGGGGGGGGGGAGTCATTGAAATTTTAAATATGGCTCTGATTTCCCTGAGAGTCTTTCACAATAGACTACATTGCTATGTGGTGTTCTTGGCCGATTTTGAAGACGGTAGGATTATTAGTTTTTTCATTAAAATTTGAATTAAATATAGGGTTTTTTATGCAAATTTTAATTTTTATCCTTGAAAAATTATCCAGGATTTTTATAGTGACGCCTGTGATTTTGTAAATTTTTATAACATAGGCCGACTTACGTCCAGTTCTACTTACGACCGGTCGATCGGTCCCAATCACGGTCGTAAATCGACCACTAGGTGTGTGTGTGTATATATATATATATATATATATATATATATATATATATATATATATATATATATATATATATATATATATATATATATATACACATTGTCATTGTCATATATATGGACAATTGTGCATTCTGTGAGGAAAGCACCAAATTTGGCACACTAGACTATCCTATTATGAACAGATTTGGATATTGGGCCATCTCAAATTCACTCCCTGATGGCTGTGGCAGTCATTTTTCAAAATGGCCGCTAGCGGTTACTATATTTTTACAATCTCCCTTATAGTGTACCATTTGTTCAAAGGATAACACTAACATTGGTCTGAACATTTATTAAAAGCTGAATTAAGAAAAACATAATCAAAGTGGACGCCACTCATAATCAAAATGGCCGCCACTGAATCAAAATGGCCGCCACTCAATTTTGTGAGCAGTCTCCCTCACACACACACAAAGCGGTGCATTCAAGTGCGGCCTTTTTTTACTTGCAACGCTTCAGACAGCTCTTCTTGCACTTACACGATACTAGCTCATAGCAGGTGTGGGCTGCTTCGGGTAGCTCCGTCCAGTGTGGCTCGTACACCCCCTTGTCATTCTTGACCCAGCCCCAGCTGGATGGAGGAGGCAGCTCTGGCGTTGGTAGCAGTGTTTGACCCCACACATGGCCTCCTTGGTAGGCCGCCCTCTTCACATGCTCCTCCAGAGCTGCCTTGCTTGGCGGGATCAGCTGCACGTTGTTCTTCTTCGCGAAGAGTTTCTTCCGGGCCTTGTCAATGTCCTTGCACGTGCTGGTTCTGTCATAGAGCAATATGACGAACCTCTTGATGGTGTGCATAACATCGTCTGGTGTGCCACTTGGTGCAGAGGATAGCTTCAGCAGTGCGTCTGTAAGTTGTAAGTGCTGGCAGAACGGTCCAGATTGTCCAGGCAGTCTTCTTATCATGTCCAGCAAAGCTAGATACAGTGTCACACCCAGGCAGGGCGTGAAACATAGGGAGTGCCTGTGCCTTCTCTGGTCCTAGGCCAGCTGCTATTTCGTGGTCTGCCAGGTACCGAAAACTCTTCCCAGTGCCAAATGCTAGCCACAGTTCATCTTCTGGTTGCAGTCCCTGGGCCACTGATACAGCCAACACCACGACATCGGTGTCAACTGTCTTGAGCAGTATCTTGTGGTGACCATGGTTGGCTGCATGGGATGCATGCAACAACATTCGAGTGTCAGATTCTTCGTGGTTGCATGGGGCGAGCAAGGCCAGGTCTTGCAGCGGTGGCTTGCTCAGGACTGCATCGCCATCTCTGATGACCAGCTGCTTGTCATCCTGGTCAAACCACTTGAAGATAGCTTCTGATAGGAACTTGAACAGCTCGGTCTTGTTGGTGTCCACTTAGGAGGAAGTTCTGCCAGTTTCCAGGTATAACTGCTGATCCGAACACGCATCTATGCACTCCTTTTCCACGCTTTGATCTTGCACTGCCTTTCAGTGAATCAGCACTGTAGCAGTCCCAGACAAGGTCCAGGTGTGACACAGTCTGAAGCTTTGTTGACAGGTACGGTATGAAGACATCCTGGGCATAGTCATCAAAGTTCTTGGCTACCGCAGGCTTTAGCATCTGGACAATGACTGCCCCATCAAGAACTAGACAGGTGGTATCAGGAGCCTCTGATTGGGCATTGAAGCATTTGATCTCTTCAAAGCATTTGAGTAGATCACTCTTCGTACCTAGACGGAGACTTTCTCCATCGGAGAGAGCTGGAGGACATGCTGACCATGATATGTTCTCGTCTGTCCCAGTGTTGTCCCCTAGGATCCGCCTTGCGTGCTCTATCCACAAGTGTTCCTCCTCAGTCTGCTCCTTGAAGCCGTCTCTGATCAAGGACACCACTCTAGTAGCTGGAACAGACAGTTTCTTCATGCTGGTAGTGACTGGGGGCACATTAGTATAGTAGTGTGGCAAGGGGCCAACCATCTTTGAGCTAGCATCTCTAGATCCACCAACAATTACAATGCTTTGGTCCACTCTTTCGCCAGTGAAAGAGGAGTGCTGGAGGAGGGAGATGGCTGTACCATGGAAGGAATTTTTCGCTGTCGTTAAACTGGGATTGTGGTCAATATTGTCTACGGCTGACGTTGTGAAGATATTGTTGCGTATCTTTGGAGGGCAGACCACTTGTTCTCTGTGAAACTGTTGGCAGGCAGTGTTCCCCATCTGAGCTGAGAGCTGGAGAATGCGGGCATAGGAGATGCTCATGCTCAGGTGTGACAACCTGTCTACTAATTCCCTCTTTCGTGTGTGAGCGTGCAACATCATCCCTACGTATGTGGTAACTGGTGTCTCCTGTGCAGCACTGTGCCTGACAGTTACGGTTCCTGTGGTGCGATGTTCCAGTCGTGCTTGATGCAGTTAAACTTCAGCATCTGGGCAATGGCAAGTGCTGCAGGGGTTCTGTCTGCCATCTGATCCTTAATGCTGGGACCCTCTAGGACCATGCTTACCAGGGCAAGCAGCAGTGATGGCACAGATTATTCTTGGCATCCTGCAGGGAATCCATTGAAGGGCTTAGCTTCTTCAAACCTGTGGCGGCGCACGGTCTGTGCAGCACGTGCAAGATGGACCACATCATTATCACTGTCCAGCTCACAGGCTTTGATGAGAGCAGCCCCAACATCATCTTCAAATACCAGCAGGACGTCTCTCCCCTTTGTGTGTGCGCACATGTCAGTGAACTGGGTAAGGAGTCTCTGCTTCAGTCGTGTGGAGTGGACCCTTGTGTCGAGCTTAACCCCTAGCTGTTCCATTCTGGACTGATAGGGCTCTATGAGATTGGCTAACTTGAACATCGGTGCTGTCTCCTCATCTAGCCTAGCTTCTATGTAGAGGACCAATTTGGCGAAGACAATACCTGATACTTCTCGCTCCTTGTCTTTGTAATTGGGTCCCTCAGACTGGGCCTTTCTAACACGGTTGTGCAGCACTGTGAAGCACTTCTTATGGTACTTGGCTTCCTGGGCGATCATGTCTCCAGAGTCTTTGCACTTGGACTGTGAAGGACACGTCAGAGACTCTGCTTTGTCCTCTTGGCAAATGCAACACAGCTTCCAGTCAGTCTTAGTTGGGTGCGTTGATGTTGATGGGCCAAGATGCCCAAGGCATTGGAAGCTCTTCTTGGACATGGTCAAGTTGTACAATGCGACACTGGCTATATCTTCTGTTCCCCAGCAACCACCACCATCAGATCTGCAAACAAATGGTCTACAATTAGCAAAATACTAATAAAATCATATGATATAATTGGTTAGACATGTGGGCTAAGTAATGCAACATGAGTTACAAATATACACATATATATTAGCTGATTACAATAGTTTGACAAAAATAATGATATTTTCTTTATCGGGGTATTACAGAAAACTTTCTAGAATAGATTTCATGGCTAACTTTTTTATTATTTTATAAATTTGAAAAGAGTTCCTTTACATGAATAGTTATGTAGTGGTCAAAATGATCATCTACACCGTTGTCACCATTATGTAGTGCCCACCTTGGGAGTGTACTCTACAGTCCTGGTTACTCCGCTGCCACCACCCACATTAAGTGGGAAAAAATAAAAGATTTAAGAAAATATGTAAGTACTGGTTGGAAACTGAATGACAACGCGTTAATATATTTCTAATTATAATATATTTAACTCTTTACTGTCTCACTTGGTAATTATTATACATTCAAAAGTTATCTTAATATTAATTCTTCCTTCCCTCCTAGCGATACGCACGCGAAATGCTCAAGTCGTTATCCTAATATAGTTTACTATCTTTGGTAACTTCGGTTGCACTGTCACCACATTAACGATACGCACATGTAATGCTCAAGTCGTCATCCTAATCTAGTGTACTATCTCTGGTAACTTCAGTCGCACTCTTACCCCTTTAACGATACGCATGCGTAATGCTCAAGTCGTCATCCTAATATAGTTTACTATCTCTGGTAACTTCAGTCGCACTGTTACCCCTTAACGATACGCACATGTAATGCTCAAGTCGTTATCCTAATATAATGTATACGTAGTCTATCCCACTTCCAACGTTTCCCTCTCACTTATTTTTCTATTTCCTTCTTTCTCCTTGTCCTCACACGGCTGGCTGTGACATGTTGTAGTTGCCCCCTCTGCTAATTTGTGAGCGCTTGGCCCCCTGGTCCGCCAACAGCATCCTACCTTGGGACCCTAAGTAATACACTTTATTAGTCCTGGTCAACAAAAGAAATCACCAGTAAGTCATGTCTACATCTCTAGTTAACAAACATTTCATAACATACCTTTACCAAGGGCGAGAATATCACCTCCCCACAGGCGACTTAACTCAATGAACGTCGAGCTGCTTCTAAAATTATCCTAACCTAGAATCCCCGTTCTCACCTCGTTTCGCTACGTGTCTAATTACTACTGGCTTAAAATATAAGCCTAACCAGTGATTCAGGAATGAGGCGTGGAGGAAAATTCCTCGTTAGCTTATTGATACTTATGTGTTATTTCATCTCTTCCCCTATTAATGTAATTTCTCGCGTTACAGTTACTGTAACACAATATAACAGGCAACGAAACTAAGTAGAGAGTATAGCTCTTACATTAAAGAACTAACATCGAAATAAAGTTCCGAGCGGTGACGCACGTTATACAAGTTATGCTACAGCTTACGTCTAGTAGTTATAGGTATAGGTGAATATATCTTCTGCTGTAATACACCTGAGCTGCTCAGTTGGACCCTCCAACTGAGCAGCTTCACACCACTGGGTTACGGGCAGTGGATGCCGATCCTCCCATTGACGAAACCGCACCCTCTCTTGACGGAAGTCAGAGAGGCTGTAGCAAAGTTGAGGGGTGGAAAGGCAGCTGGTGTTTGTAATATCAGTGCGGAGCTCCTCAAAGCTGGGGATAAGGCCATGATCCGCGGGTTGCATGCTGTCCTGACTGCCGTGTGGCAATCAGGTACCATTCCTCCTGACTGGAAAAGGGGGCTGGTCATCCCTATCTGGAAAGGGAAAGGGGACCGTCAGGACTGCAACAATTACCGCTGTATTACACTGCTCAGCGTACCAGGCAAGGTGCTTGCCCATCTATTGCTGACATGGATTCGCAGTCATCTGGTGAAGCATCAGAGACCTCAGCAGTCTGGGTTCACGCCTGGTAAGTCAACAACAGACCGTATCCTAGCGCTTCGTGTCCTGGTGGAATGCCGACGTGAGTTTTGACAGGGGATGCTTGCAGCCTTTTGCAGCAAATTAAAGTTATTGTATCGCTACACAATAGGATGTAAAACATTAGCAAGCACCCTAAATGTCATGAAACGTCAAGTGGATGCCCATCCTCAAATAAGAGCAAGAAAAATATTGCGAAATGACTTTTACATCCCCGCCCTAGCCACTTCTTATGTTATGGTGTCGCGGCTGTCGTCACCCCGCCACCCCGCCACCCTTCACGAAACTCCACGAAACTTATGCACACATTTCCTCGTAACATCCACAATCCTTGATATTTCTTCCACTGGCCTCTCTGTCTTGTGTAGAGATACAATAACTTTAATTTGCTCCTTTGTTAGGTCTTTCTTGCCACCCATTATGAAAATAATGATAGTTATACCAATGCGCGTCTGTTCAAATTACTCGCGGGAAGGAAGGCGATACTTTTTAAAATGCTTCGTCTATAACTGACAAGTGGCATCTGAACATTCCTCAACGGTCTTGATGGACTGCCCGTGCCTTAAACAAGCTGCCATATGTAAGATATCTCTCTCGGAAGTCAGTAGGCTGCCATAGAGTACATTTTCTGAATTCCCGTATGGAAGCGCTGTGATATGATGTCGCAAACAATACTTTGGCGCGCTGTGTATGACACAGAAATGGGAAAATAACTTAAATTGCAATTATTTCAAAACAAGGTTTTAAATTTAAAAACCATATTATGCAATCTTGTCCTTTATTTTTTTAATGATTTCGCAAAAAATTTAGGACTTAATTCTTGATTAATCATAGCATAACACTAAAAGTAATTTTTTTAAGAGGATATTTTTTGCATGTCATTTAGAAGTTTCCTCTGCGAAATTCCACATGCATTTTTTTACGTCTAGATGAACAGGTTTTTGCTAGTTTTTTCAACTTTTTTGGTAGGTAGGTTATAGAGTATTTAATGTGCAAGTCACAAAAAATTCGGTCCAAAAATAATAGGAGCTAGAACTTCAAAATCTTTGCAATTTTTTTTATTAGGTTATATTTGCACGAATCACTTAATTCGGCTATGATAATGAGGTCACTAATAAGCACAACATATAAAAAAACACAAGGCCCTTAGGCTATTTTAAAAACCACAGTGAACTCTCCCCTTAATTAACAGTGTTTGTGCTTGCCAATAGAGAGGACAGTAGGAAACAAGAGAAAAACATCACACTGAACTTTTTCCTTTTTACCTTAGCAGTACTAATCAGGTTAATGCGTTATCTTTTTATTCCAGATCTACATTTTAACACTGCTAAAATATTTAAAAACACAGACCTTGGCTGATTGACTGTAAACATCCGACATGAATTATCCTGTCGTTTAGTCTTTGCTGAATTTAGGGTACGCCGTATAACAAAAAATCTTTTTCTCAAATTTGGCATGCCAAATTCCTATGTAAAATGGAATTATAAGACGATTTTATCTCATTCCATTTTTGCATTGAGCAATTCTTACTATGCAAAATCGCAATTTTATATTGCACCCTTATTGAATAATGCTTAAATGAGTATGCAGTGTCCGGTTGGTCCTGTGTATTGCATCATGCACCAATATGAGTTCCAAATGACTAGCGTGGTAAGCTCTTTCTGATCAGTTGGTTCATCAGGTACTGATGTCACAGCCTCTACGTTGGCCTAGAACGTGTCCATCATGTCCTTCTTAGACCTGAAGCAGGGCATGGTCTCCCGGTGGTGGGCCCGAGCCCGGATGAACCCGTCTCAGGCCTGCTGCCCCACCACTGCTGCTGCAGCCTCTGTCACCTGCTTCACGACTTCTTTCGGTGCTCTGAGTGTGGATAGAGAACTACGGAACCTCGTACGGCTTGACCAGGATCTCCTGGATCTGACCCCCGGACAGTGAACAGGTGAATGCCGGCTCGTGCACCTGGCCAGGCTGCCAGCTGATCAGTGTCTGCAAGCTGGTGGCTGACAAGTTCAGCTTGGGTGTGATGCGAGGTCTTACAATGGTGTCCCCATACTCCTCGCCAGCCCTCAGCTTCAAAATCTGGGTCACGGCGAACCTGCGGTCGTCCCCACTCTGACTCGCCTTCAGCGAGAGGACACATTCTGAGTGTGCGAACCATGCTCCTGTCCGCACGTAGAAGGTCACAGCTGTTTGGACCTTCTTGGGCTGCGATCTCATCACTGAGCTGCGTGAGGATGTGCTTGGAGCCGTCCTCTAGTCTGTGGTGAACCTTGATGTCGTAGTAGAGTTTGAAGTACACCTGCAGGCAGTACTTGACTAGGATTTCCAGGGTGTTCAGTTCTTTGCCAGTCAGTCCATGCTTTCTGGTCCACATGTACACGAGCGACTGGGCTGTGGTGAGCCATCTGGAGTGGGACACCTTGCCACACTTGATCTCCTGCAGCTCGGACGGGAGAACGCCCCGCTTCACAGCATGGACCAGCTGGTAGGAGACCTGCTGGTCAGTGGACATGTTGACCAGGATATACTCCGGTATCTCTGTGAGATCTTCACCGCCTGGCACTCCTCTGAACTCTGCGTTGTACTGCATCTCATTCACACTGGACAGCAGACTGCACACTGGACCCGTGAAGCCAGTGTCAGATGAAGTAGGCCCGTCGATGCTGGTGATAAGGTGGCGCAGGGGCAACTCGTTTGTGTGCAACACGCATATACTCCAGAAGAGCTTGCGTCCCAGCATCTTCTCCAAATGGGCGTGAGTACCACCCTTCCACCCCGTGTTGGCCCTAGTTGAGTCACCTTGCAGTACGATCAGTGAGTCGGTGGAGTCGTATGTCACCAGCAGATCATAGAGAGCCTGAGCCACCTTGAACGCAGGCTTCTCAGGTGGCACCGGGTCCTCTGGTACAAAGTGCCAAAGGTACCTTCCAGATGGCTCCTCTGTCACTGACACATGCTCCTCCCTGATCAACCTTGGGTGCAGTTTCCCATAGCTGTCGGGCACCATCGCCCTGGTCTTGTCCTTCCTCCCATCGTAACCCAATCCAACTATTTTGGTACCCTGGTTAGGGTACGCCGTATAACAAAAATAATTTTTATGAACTTTGGTATGCCAATTTCCTATGTAAAATGGAATTCTAAGACGATTTAATCATATTCCATTTTTACATTTGAGCAATTCTTACTATGCAAAATCGCACTTTAAGCTATGTCTTGCATATAAATATAAAAGTCCATTTTTGCATAGCAAGAAGTGCTCAAACCAAAAAGTTGAAGAGGACAAACCACCCTTAAAATTCAATTTTACATAAGAAAACATCCTGCCAAATTAGAAATAATCTATATTTCACTTTTCATTGGACCTACGGCATACCCTATAATGCTGATGCCTGTTCCGAGAAACTGTCGCAAAGGGGTGGTTACTATAGTAGAGTTTTCATTTGCAACAACACTATCCTCTCCCCCTTCCTAGACGTAGTACCACATGTTCTTCATATATCACTAGTTTCACCTCTCATTCTGATCACACTTACGGACACCAATCTCAAATAACAGTCTCAGTGTTTGAATCATAAACCTTTGCATTTTTTCCACGTGCAGGTCTTGCCATGGTTGCATGTGGGTTGTTGGGACTACAATGCTATTGGAAGTGCTTTTTTTTTCATTTCCGTGTTTACTGTACTTCCTTTTAATTATGTAATATGTACCCTAAGGATCCTACGATTCTCCTCTGGTAAGTCCTTTCATCATCATCATCATCACATCATCATCATCATCATTATCATTAGAAGGCCACAGCAGGGCAGTGGCCTTCCTAACCTTTCGCCTCAGTCTTAGTTCATGTGTCAGGCAGTGGCCACCGAGGTAATGTTATGCCGACATATTCTCAACACTAGTAAGAAAGCTGTTAATTATGTGTCAAAACATTGTTGTAATGTTGATGTACGTTCCAGTTTTCACAACAAAAACAACCCCTTCATTTCATTTGAGATACATAACTGCAAGCATTAATAACCTTGATAAGCTGAAGGATAAGTGATAGTGTTTCCTTGATAAGTGAAGTGTTCCCTTGTTTGGTGCAGATTAATCCCCACTTAATTGGCTGGAGGGAGTCCGTGGAGACAAATCCCAAGGCAAAGGCAACCTTCAACACCAACGACTTAACCCTATTGATGCTACAGCAGCCCTTGCTGCCCACAATTGACTCAGCAGCAGCAGCTGCCGTCTGTGATGCATTGGACGTCAGTGACTTGATGGCGCAGCCACCACTACCACTACTTTGTCCTCCAAGGCACACCTGACATTCTCCACCTCCAGCCTGGTGTCCAGTGCCTCAAGCAGGAGCTCTAATTTATCCAGGAGGACATCATTGTTTAAGCCATCAGGCAAGTCACCACCTCAAGCCCCTGTAGGAGTCACTATGATCACTAGGGACGCATTGTACTTTATTTGTACTTTTCATGCGTGAGTAATTTACTTTATATCAGAATTTGAGACTCATTGTATAGTATATTAATATGCAATATTTTTTTTTAGACCTAGAATTATAAACATTTTTATACGAAAAGCCAAGGAAAATATAATGCTTATCTTGGTTTTAAGAATTCGTAGATATTGTCACAACTCTTATTTTTTTTCCAGCTTATAAACAAAATTGTTGAAACATTTTTGTAACATTTCTTATGAAAGTCATAAGCAAAACATGTAAGCCTACTCTAGAATGTTCATCATAATTTGACATGTTACCATTGATTTAGCAGATGACCTCACACCTCTATTTCCAGGTCACAGATATGGTTTAAAAAGTGGTGCAGAGTGTTTGCACCAAGATAAAACACTTCACTTGTTTTCAGTCATTGTTTAAATTTAATCTCATCATGGATTCGGAGAAGACCTAATAATTAACCTCCACTTCTTGATTTTCTCCTGAGTTGCTATTCTAGATTCTATTCAATGCATAAGTATTAAATAGGTTTTTAATAATGTTGTTTTGTAGCATTGGCTCAGCTAGTCCACAAAAAAGGAGACAAGAAAAAATTTATGTACACAATGAAATTCAGCAAAGAATTCAATGTTAAAAGGAAAGAAATACATTTTGAATCTGATATCATGAGAATGTATAGTTACTGTAACTTTGCCTTGAATAAGTTCTGTAAGTTACCCTCAACACCAAACATTCCTAATCTTCAAGAAATGAGCTCAGTCCTGGCTTGATTAAGGGAGGGACATTGTGAAGAAGCATCAACACAAAAAGAAATTCACCCATCCCAAACAGTTGATATTTCCATCCAATGCCATCAAGATCACAACTCCAATTTTAGTCATGGCTGCTGCTCTCTCCTGGCAGGCTTTGTTGAGGAGCAGGTAGAGGTGACGCACATCATCAGTCCTTCCTTCTTCTACGTGCACCTTCAGGACAACATCAAGAAGAGGGCGGCTCTCTGTAAGAAACTCAAGAAGCAGGCTGGCAGGAGCAAACCACCATCACCACCGACACAGGGTGAGAGAGAGAGAGAGAGAGAGAGAGAGAGAGAGAGAGAGAGAGAGAGAGAGAGAGAGAGAGAGAAGAGAGAGAGAGAGAGAGAGAGAGAGAGAGAGAGAGAGAGAGAGAGAGAGAGAGAGAGAGAGAGAGAGAGAGAGAGAGGAGAGAGAGAGAGAGAGAGAGAGAGAGAGAGAGAGAGAGAGAGAGAGAGAGAGAGAGAGAGAGAGAGAGAGAGAGAGAGAGAGAGAGAGAGAGAGAGAGAGAGAGAGAGAGAGAGAGAGAGAGAGATTAGTAGATAAGTGATCAAAGAAAGAAATTAGGGGTAAAAACAAACAGACAGACAGAATTTAAGGTGGAAATACAGCTATGAAAAGATGGAGATAAAGTACAGAAGGAGAAACAAAAACGATATAATGAAGATTTTTTAATAAAAAGTTTCTTCCATCATACCATTGCAATGTATAGAGATTATATCCCCTTATAACTGGTAGCGCAGCCTGGGGGGGGGGGGTCACGGGGGCACAGGCCCCCTCTGAAATTTTGCCGTGTGTTCGAGTATAGGTTGGAAATCTTATATGTCAAATACATTTACTCGTTAAATCCAGGGTGTAATACTAGATGTGTCACATATTTGAAAAGATATGCAATTCTGAGTAAGAAGTGTTCTACATATTGACACATATACCCTATAAGACTTACTTTTCTTTATGTGCGAGGATGGACATAGCCAAGAGAATCAAACATTGCACAATTTGGACAGGACTAGTGGTTTGGAGGGACGACGGAAGACAAGATGGGTGATTTAGCCATGCATCAACGCTCATGGGGAAGTGCAGTGTGTTTTTTAATTTCTCATGGTTAGTCATTGGGGCCTCCCCCCCCGAAGTATATTACTGGCTGCGCCCCTGCATACAGGGGCGGATTTGGTACCCTAAACCAGCCCGGAACAGACACCTACCGGCCCCTATCTTGCAAACTTCAGTCATGAAAACAATGTAGTATCCCTGAATAGAAAAATACAGTCAAACCTTGGGTTTCGAACGTCTCACTTTTTGAACAAATCGGTTCACGAACAGAATTTCAAATTCATAATTGCACCGGTTGCCGTACGATAACTCTGTTGCCGAACAAGCTACTCGGCAAGAGCAGCTGGCAGAACCAAGATGAACCATAAATATTTCATCAGGGCGGGAACCCACGAAGCACTTACCACCTTTTTTTTGGTGGGAAATCCGACTTCGGTGGTAACTTGAACCCACAGCGTGGCTAGGTCATAGATTTGGTGGTAAATGTGCACGCTGGCCAACGACTGCTTGAGACTGGTATTAGGAGAGGTAGGAAGTTTCCAGGCTCGCTTATTACTGCTTGGTATGCTATGAAATATAATTTTTCTAGGTGAATGTAGACATATAATTGCATTTGAATGGCTATTATTCATATATATGAGTAAAGAGATGAAATACAAGCAAGGGTCTCATCCATGTCTGGGAGCACGGCTGCGGCAGCAGCAGCAGCAGCATCATGAAGCCTGTGAGGTGGATATCAACACCAAGGGAGATCTCTTTGGTAATATTTAATAGGGGTGCGAGGACCCCTTGAGGAATCTTATGATCCCTGGTGAAATCCTATGGTGCTATCACAGGCGTGGGAGCTGACCTGTCTTCTTCAGGAAGGCACAGGTATAGCAGATAACGGGGTATTGTAAGAGCTGCAGGTAGGAAATCGGCCACCGCCCGCTACTCCGCCAGCGGAGATCTCCTTGGTAATTATTTAGTAGGAGAGCGAGGACCCCTTGAGGAATCCTATGATCACTGGTGATATCCTATGGTGCTATCACAGGCGTGGGAGCTGACCTGTCTTCCGGAAGGCACAGGTGAGGCGGATGACGGCGGGTTCTGAGAGAGGCGGGAGGCGGGGCAGGCCCCCAGCTACTCCGCCACGGTAGGTTGGGCAGGGTTAAACGTCTTATTACTCGTTATTATACAACTTAGTGATTATGGTGATGTTATATACACGTGTCATTATCTAAATTAATGTAGCACCCATGATGTAGTAGTGGCCCTGGCATTAGCAAGATCTAAATCTTAGATCTAGAGTAATTGTCTACTTGTCTGCCATAAAAAGGTTGGTAATAGGATACCTGTAATTAATAATAATAATAACTAATAATAATAATAAACATAAATAGCCTATACAGATCACAACCTTATAAATACATAATATAAACCTGAATATTAATATTTACAAAATACTACACATTTACATTCGCTTTTCTGGACCCAGTAGAAAAAAAAAAAAAAAAAGAGAGGAAACTGTGGTTCCCAGCTGGACGAATTAGTCATCTAATACAAAGTTAGTATATGAACTACAATATTTGTCAAACAGTGTTTTGATACATATCATACCAACAAGTAACTATTCAACAACTTTTATGAATTTTTGCATACTCGTAACTTACTTGATAATTCCTCAATTTGAGCGTAATGAAGGGAGGCTAGTTGCAAAACATTGCACGTCTGACCCCCTTATTTGTCAACCTATCACTGAGCGAAAAACAACAGGCAGTGGGCGGAGTTAGGTGTGAGGGGAAGCACACGTACCAGACAAATTCGGCGCCTCGGGAAACAGGACCATGTATGCAGTATTCTTCCCATTACACCAAGTTGAAAGTTAATGGATGAATTCGTCCTCATGGGAAGTAAAGGGTTAAGATTCTTCATAATGATATTTTCTTTGCCCCTTCTGGCCTAGATCCTCGGAAGGCTTACGGTCCTGACGGAGTCCCTCCTATTGTTCTCAAAAACTGTGCTTCTGTGCTTGCGCCTTGCCTGGTCAAACTTTTCTGTCTTTATCTATCTACTTATGGGGGGGGGGGGGTTCTGTGGTTGGAGAAGGGGATGTGAGTTAGTGGTTGGGGAAGGGGATGGGTGTTTGTGGTTGGGGAAGTGGGTGGGTGTTGGTGGTGGGGGAAGTGGGTGGTAGGGGAAGGGGGTGGGGGGGGAAGGGGATGGGTGTTGGTGGTTGGGGAAGTGTGTGGATGTTGGTGGTGGGGGAAGGAGATGGATGTTGGTGGTTGGGGAAGTGAGTGGATGTTGGTGGTGGGGGAAGGGGATGGGTGTTGGTGGGTGGGGAAGGGGATGGGTTAGGGTTGTCCATAAAATAAAGTTTCTTTGAAAACCTTGCCTAGTGAAGTTTCTCCCATTATTCTATCCATATTATGTCTAAAAATATTTTTTACATAATTTTAGGAAGTTATCCCGAGGTCCCTCAAAGCCCCAGAACACAAGCACCGTATTTTACCTTTAAACCGCACATTTATTTGCTATTCAACATATGATAATTCAACATACTAGACACAGAAGAGTGACATAGTCATGGAATCTATACCATACAGCTTAGTCCCAAAACAGGGAGTGCTTAGGCAACTCATTTGTTTATGAATAATGACCATTAGTCACATATTTTGTCAGAAATATGTCAATAACGCGACACCGGCGCTGCGGAATTGCAGCTCTCCAATGGATGCTTCACAACTTCATGGCAAGTGTTTTCTTGTCAAAGCTGGGGTACTGCTTCCTGTGTTGTTCAACACCCTGCAACAGCCACGATCTTTACTGTGGATCATTGGTAAGTATTGTGGCAAAGTCCGAGATCAACTTGACTCCGCGCTCAGCTGCATCATTGAAAACTTTCACCGTACGAACAAATTGTTCAGCATCGAGAAATGCAGGATCTGATGACCATGCTCAACTGGTTTAGCAAGCCAATCCGTTTTTACATCCAGAATGCGGAACACTGAGTGGGATTCGGGTCCTATCAAATCCTTCAAAGTTGTGTCACGAGCAACTTTTCGGAAGAGAGGTTTGCTGAGGCGGAAGTTGTCTGGTTCTGGTGTCCCCAACAGCCGAGCAGCCATTTGTTGTTTCATGCTGTTGGTCATCTTCGCATTTTTGCTGAACATTGCAAACGGAACGACTTCCTCTGAGAGGTACCACCCGTGGACCGGCAGGGGCCAGGCTATCTATGTACAGTGTACACGGCAGGGATACACACACACACACGCCAGGCTATCTATGTACATGTCAGGGATACACACACACACACCAGGCTATCTATGTACACGGCAGGGCCTGCCGTGCACAAAGATAACCTGGTGTGTGTTGTGTGTGTATGCCCTGCCGTGTACACAGATAACCTGGTGTGTGTGTGTGTCTGTACATAGATAGCCTGGCGTGTGTGTGTGTGTATCCCTGCCGTGTACATAGATAGCCTGGCGTGGGCCATAGATAGCCCGGACAAATGCCTGGTCCAGTCCGTAAATCGACAAAGTTGTCCGGCGGTCCGAGCGTCTCCTGTCACCCCTGGTCAGTGTCCGTGCCTCCCGCCAGCTGGGATCATGCTCAGCGGTCGTATTGTTTACATGTGGGCACAAGACACTCACAGTTCACCTGCACTGCCTCCGTCAGTCCCCTGATCCCCACTGCCCCTGGTGCAGGAACGTCTCTGAGACTATGGAACACTTTCTGCTGCAGTGTCCGCGCTTCCACTCCCACCGTGTAGTGCTACAGTCTCAACTCCTCGCCCTGAACGTTGCCACCTGTGACCTTCCCACCATGCTGGCGGCGGCTGGCGTCCACCCCTCCCGGCAACATGCTGTTATCCGCTTAACCTGTGCCTTCCTGAGGAAGACGGGTCAACTACAGCGCCTGTGATAGCATCATAGGACATCACCAGGGCTCATAATGTTCCCCAAGGGATCCTCGCAACCCTAAAAACAACAACAAAGTGACGTAAATGTTCGTGGCGGTGCAGTTGATATTGGCGGTTGCCAGACAGTAAATACTAGAGTAGGATAAACGTCCGGGGTGGGTAATGGCTTCGGACTGTTGCGATTCCCGGATGTTTGTGGATCCCGGAACAGTGCTCCCTCCTATTAGTCCGGGAAAACGAGGGTTGTGCGTATGTAAAGAATTTTGAATTTTTACCCATATCAGGAGGGCATTTGCATAACTCGGGATATTGAATAACTCGGCAAGGCCAGAGCCCCTAGCGTTCCGAGTTTAAGGGTTTTAGTGTACTTCTTTCTGTTTAATGTCAGATTTTCCCAATAATATCTAATGAGGCTAGACAGGCGATGATACGCTTCCAACTATATCTGTTGCCTCAACTTCTTTCCTGCCCAATACTGCAAGATCCTCTTCAACACACTGCCTCTATCTATTCCTTGGCCTGCCCGGTGGATGACGACCTGGAACTTCCACTCCAACAGCTCTCCCCAATGCCTCACCACCTTCTCTCCTCTTCACGTGCCCAAACCACCTCAATCGCTTTACTCTCACCATTGTACTCAGCTCCTTCAATCCTCATTTTCTTGTCACTTCTTCACTAGACACTTCATCTCCATGTGATCCCGACACATACCTCAACATTCTCCGAACACAACCAACCAACACATCCTCCAACTTCTTCGTCAAAGCTCATGTCTTAGAACCATACAGTAATACCAATCTTATACATGCTTCAAATACTCTGTTTTTCAGTGAAATACTCCTTGTTTAGCAGCAGTCCCGCTATCTATCTCCACTTCATCCATGTAGTTGCTACCCGTGTTCTTACTGCTCTCTCCTCTCCACCCTCACTATCTAACATGTCACCAAGATAGCAAAACTGTTTCACTTCTATTAAATCACCATTCACTTCTATAGTTTCTACCTCTTACTCTTCTGGCGGGACCCTCCGTTGATTCTTATACACACTGGATAGCAGAAGTCTACCATCGTATTCAGGTTTCCTAGTCCCGAACATCTTTTATGGCACCACTTGTCGCATTCTTTGCAACCAATAGAGTTTACTCCTACTCCACTACTGACAGTTCCAATATCTATATGTGTGTTTACTCTAGTTACATCCATGCACATTATTTGCACAGTCAGGTACCCTAATTTCAGTACTACTTTCCTTTTTTTTTTTTTTTTTATCAGATTCTCGCCCATTCATTCATACCTTGTATTTTTGCACCCCATTAATTTGACTACATTATTCCTTCCATATTATCTTTCATTCTATGTTGCATTCATTCATTCATGCATTCATTCCTTGTTTTTCTTGTACCCCAATCTCAGTACTACATTTCTTCCTTATTATCTTTCATTCTATCAATCATTCATTCAATGTTTCTTCTGCCCTGCCTCTCCCACTCTGCCAGGTGACATGTACATAGCACAGTATACCAATAACAAGGAGTGGCAACGAGTGCAGGTGACGGCTGTGATGGCAGAGCAGGAAGAGGCCCTGGTCAGATATGTCGACTATGGCAACGAGGAAGTGGTGCCATTTGATAGGTAATGTCTCCTTTCTCCTCTGTAACTGCTCTTATGTATTTGATGATATGTCATACTGTCTCCTCCTTGAGTGTATATTAGATCTATTTACTTATCTGTATTTTTCTATCGCTGCCAGTACATGCCAGTCACTATATGCACAGTGTGTGAGTATAGGTGTGTATTTATGCATGTGTCTGTTCATGTGTCACTTATGTATTTCTGTTGATTTTTTATACCGATGAGCTGTATTGATTATGTTTTAGATATAATTTGTCATTGTCACCATCATATGGAAACCCATTTGAAAGGTTCCAGTTATGTATACATACCTATTGTGCATTGTGTGAGCTTAGAGGAATCATGCACAGTATACATCATACAGCCTTTTCTACAAAAGAGTGCTGTTGAGGAAGAGAACAGTTCATTTCATATGTGAAAATGCAGATGAAATCAGAAAAAGCTGGTGTGCCTCTACCAGAAGAAATGTTTTCCTTTGTCAGGCCAAAGACAATAAAAAGAGAGATGATATGAGCTACCAGGCCGAGATGGTGTCTGCAGCTTAATGATAAAGCCACATGTATGAACACAAGATGTTGCAGGAGATGGGTTTGTTTGTTTGTTTGTTTGTTTAAGGATAATTCCTCACAGCCGTAGTGATCTACCGCTGCAGCTTAGTGTTGGCCGAAGGCACCACCCCGGGAGGGGGGTCACAAACCCCCGGTTAACACCCGGTACCCATTCACTGCTGGGTGGACAGGGGCTCGGGTTTTAAGAAAGACCACCCATCTATCTTCGCTCCGCCCGGGGATCGAACCCGGGACTTCTCGGTTGTGAGCCGAGCGTGCTAACCACTACACTACGGAGTAACATTTACAGCCCATCTCAGGGCGGGTTATGAGCTTTCATAAGAGGTTGGAAAAAAACCCATATAAATATAATATGAAAATAAGAATAGATAAATAAAAAGAATGAAATGAGTAAATATATAAATAATATTAATTATATCACAACTGAACACCGGTAAAAGTAACAAAGTCACAAAAGACTGAGTGACCAATGCAGTGGTTGGTGCCAGGCTGGTGGTGGGAGGCATTATTGAACGACAGACAAGACTAGGACATGTTTTTTTGGCTATTGGTCCCGTCAAGGATGCTAACAACATTTGGACACATGGAAGTAATATCTCATATATTTATTTGTTTGTAAATATCACATGTTGATGCATGGTCACACATAATCATGTAAGACATAATTATGTGTGACCACGCAGAACTCATATAAATATATTCAGATGTCCAAGACGGGAATATTTTGGGTTCATCAATCAATTAATCATTGGGGGCATACGCCGGGGGGCGCGTCGCCTCGCCCACCCTACGACGCCACTCCCGGGGGTCACCACGCGCGAGTCTTCATGCAGGCCCCTTCTCATACCAAGCAGCTCTCGACAAGAAACATCAACTTGCCCCAGCCACGAGCCTTGTGGGCGCCCCCTTGGCCTCCTCCATGCCGGGTTGTCTCTTACAGATACAACCCGATGGAATGGATCGGTTTAAGGGTAGCATGTCACATGCCCATGTAGCCGAAGTTGGCCCTGACCGACTATGCAGGTAATAGGCCTTGATTCAGTCTCACGGTGCAATCGCATTTGACACGTAATCATCCCAGCGATACCTCATGATTTTGCAAAGACACGTATTACCAAAGGCATCGATTCGTCTCTTCAAGTCGCTAATTAGTGTCCATGTCTCACAACCATAGAGTAAGACAGGGATCACTAGCGACTTGAAGATCCAGATCTTTGTCGTCCTGCACAAGTACCGATAACACAAAATACTCTTGCTGAGCGAGTCCATAACACCATGGGCTATGCCAATCTGCCGTAAGACTTCTTGACGTGACCCGCTGTTATTTTGGACCGCTACCAAGGTATGTAAAACTTTCCAAGATCTCAATGTCCTTGCCGCACGCATGAACAGACTACTGTTTCATCTAGTAAGCCTCCAAACACCTGGACCTTGGTCTTAAGCCAGGAGACCAAGTCCCAAAGGCTTTGCCTCCTCGTGTAGCGCCTCGAGAGCCATCACCAGGGCCTCCAGCGACTCGGCAAAGATTACTGCATCATCGGCAAAAACAAGGTCAGTGATTTTGGTGTTGCCGAGGGATGCCTCACAATCACTTTGATCTACAACTTTGACCAATACCAGTCCATACAAGTGGTGAAAAGTGATGGGGCAAGGACGCACCCTTGCCTCACTCCTGTATTAACAGGAAAGAAGCTGGATACACCTCCCCCACACTTCACAGCACTCTCAGTCCCATAGTACAGACAGTCATCAAACCAATAGCCCTTGCAGGAATCCCGCAAAGTCGCAGAAGATCCCAGAGTGACTCACGATGCACTGAGTCAAATGCCTTTTTGAGATCAACATAGGCTGAAAGCATCCCCTGTCGAAACTCACGTCAGCGTTTCACCAGGACACGAAGCGCTAGGATACGGTCCGTTGTTGACTTACCAGGTGTGAACCCAGACTGCTGAGGTCTCTGATGCTTCAGCAGATGACTGCGGATCCGTGTCAGCAGTAGATGGTCAAGCACCTTGCCTGGTACTCTGAGCAGTGTAATACCGCAGTAATTGTTGCAGTCCTGACGGTCCCCTTTCTCTTTCCAGATAGGGACGACCAGCCCCCTTTTCCAGTCATGGTACCTGATTGGCACATGGCAGTCAAGATAGCATGCAACCCGCGGATCATGGCCTCACCCCCAGCTTTGAGGAGCTCCGCACTGATATTACAAACACCACCTGCCTTTCCAACCCTCAACTTTGCTACAGCCTCTCTGACTTCGTCAAGAGAGGGTGCAGATTCGTCAATGGGTGGATTGGCATCCACTGCCCGTAACCCAGTGGTGTGAAGCTGCTCACTTGGAGGGTCCACCGTGAACAACTGCCCAAAGTACTCAGCCCAATGAGCCATCTACCCATCCATGTCCGACACGAGGCGCCCATCTGCTGCTGGAATAGCACTCGCCCGAGATGGAGACTTGGAATGGAGCTTCTTCAGGGCTCCGTAGGCGGGTCGGAGGTCATTAGCGTTCAAATGGCCCTCGACATCCTCAGCGAGATGTCTGACATACCTCACCTTGTCCTCCCCAGGAGGGTTCTAGTCTGGCATGACGGAGCCTTGTGCTGGTCCTGGTTCCCAGCCAGCCTGGCAGCGCGACTCTCCTCGATGTTTCCCACATCTCACATGTATGTCACAGTTGTACAGGGCCCTCGAGTGCACTGAGCACATCAAACAGATTTGAGACTGCCACTGCATACTCATGGGCACATGTCAAGTCCTTCAGTTTCTCAAGATGAAACACAGTATGGTTACCTCTTGAGATTCTTCTGGACTTCACATGAAGCTTTAGTGTAGCAACAACAAGTCTGTGATCTGTTCCAAAGAACTCAGCACACCGGTAAACCCTGCAGTTCTGGAGGATCCTCCAACGAGTACTAATGAGGACGTGGTCGATCTCCTTAGCTACCCCTCCGGCATTACTATACCCTGTCCAGCTGTGCAGCTCTGGTCTTTGATACCAAGAACCTGCAATTGTCAACCTTCTGGACCTTGCAAGGGCTCCCTTTGGGTTCATAGAACTCGTGAATCCCGGATGTTGACCGAGATAAAGTTACTGCATGGGAAAAGTTTTTCAGGCTGGGAAAGCAGTGGTATTGTCAGACCAGTGGAGTGTGTGAATGGAGGTACATTGGAAAAAGTAGAAGTTACCAACACATATTATCTTGTAAAACTCTATATTAACTCATTAAAGTATTAGTTGTAGTATGGAACTTTGTTTTGTACTCATGAATGGTACTTATAGAGATCAAGGATACATCCCTATTGAAGTCAGCTAGTAACAGGATTGCTATGTGAAGGATAAGTATTGATGGAGTTATCAGGAATACATCATTGTGTAGCAACATTGCCATGTATATTAGTGTCAGTTACAGCACTTGTAGGGAGTAAATCAGCTAGTACAGTTACTACAGTACTGTATAATGAAAGAGTGGTTATGTGCCGGCCTGTCTGTTGGTGAGATTGGAAGTGTGTGCCTGCGTTGTCATGCATCCTACTGGTTTGTGCAGGATGCGCCCTTGCCCAGCCCAACACCACTTGGAGAACCAGCCGTCCCTTGCCCTGGCCTGCAGTCTGTGGGAGGTGGAGCCAGCCAAGGGCAAGGACTGGGACATGGAAGCCAACCACC
Organism: Chionoecetes opilio; assembly: GCA_016584305.1. NCBI lineage: Eukaryota > Metazoa > Arthropoda > Malacostraca > Decapoda > Majidae > Chionoecetes > Chionoecetes opilio. Next base: position 66,451 of record JACEEZ010012762.1, read on the forward strand.
TCTTTGCTAAGCTTGTCATGCATATTTCTCTGCAGTTCCTCCTCGTCAGCTATGAAACCGTCAACAATATCACCATGTGTCAGGTCAGAATGGATAACACACTGTAGTGCAAGACCTTCATTATGATACTTTTTAAGGAACAATAGAATAACATCTTCCATAAGCATGTCAGTGTTGCAGCTTCCTGTGTATGTGTGCCTTAGGTTGACCTGAGGCGCCCCTGGAACACTGTTGGCATATGCAATGACCTGCCGGTGTCCATAAGGGAGATCCTGGTGTTTCTGGAGCATGGAGTGTACATCAACAACTCCCCGCAAGACAGGGTGAGTGGCAGCTCCTTTGTGCCGTGTGTCTTGAGATGGTCTGTTGTTCTGAAGGAAACATTAGATGAAGTGTGACTGTGGCGAGGCAGACAGAGAGGCAATGAGTGTGTTCAAGTGTGGAATGTCTGGCTGGGGTGAAGCAAACAACTGTACACTGAGGTCTTGCATTCACTGACTAATTGATGCTGGAGCAAACTGCCAAATGCTGATAATTTTAACAATATGACCGTCTTTTAAGGAGATTGGCAATCAATGGGTTTTATGTGATGGGTTTTTTTCCTTATGCTAGTCTATGATTTTTTCTGCCAGTCCCTTATGATATTTACAAGAAGTGAATATGATTTAAGGTCTGAAGAATCACAGATACTTTCACCCTTGAATTTGTTCGATAAAACCTGTTCTGGTGATTTTGTATGGTAGTTTGGTGTTTGGTATGTCATCTCTAGACTGGATGATTTACTGTATAAAGTTTGTATTGTTTACCATCAGTATAACAAGAGGAGAGAGGAGTCGTTGGTGCGGAGATATTTTGTGCCAGAGATTCCATTCTGTGAGATGGACACAGAAGTCTTGCTATCCCGCTGCACCTCTCCCCACAACTTTAGTCTGCAGCTCGCCTCATCCTCGGACCACCTCAAGTCCCTGCTGGCGGCCCTGGAGAAAGCCTACAGTGACCCAGAGATAAACAATTGTGTGGATTGGAACATTTATTCTCCAAAAATTGGTAGGTCTGGAATGCGTTTGTGTATTCATCTAGTTGTGATTTACAGGAAAAGAGCTAAACTTGTACTGTCCCGTCTCCAAAACTACTATTATCAGCATGTCTTGTTAATATTTTCTTTAGGCTCTTTAATAGCTCTTTGATATTAGCCCTTTCTTCCTCATTAGTGTCTTTCCTAATCTATACCTTCTTGAATATATCCTTGTGCCAACCTCCACCCTCTTGTGCCAACCTCCACCCTCTTGTGCCAACCTCCACCCTCTTGTGCCAACCTCCACCCTCTTGTGCCAACCTCCACCCTCTTGTGCCAACCTCCACCCTCTTGTGCCAACCTCCACCTCTTGTGCCAACCTCCACCCTCTTGTGCCAACCTCCACCCTCTTGTGCCAACCTCCACCTCTGTCAACCTCCACCTGTAGTGCCAATTTTTACCCTCTTTGCCACCTCCACCTCTTGTGCACCTCACCCTCTTGTGCCAACCTCCACCCTCTGTGCCAACCGCCACGTCTTGTTCATTATCTCGTTCACAGTGACTAGAGAATGAAATTGGTAAATAATAGTCTTTCCCGCTTTTTGGCTTTTCCTCAACCTTGACAGACTCTTTGATACCCTAAAACGTATATAGTGGGAAGATAATAAAAGATTTTTGTATAACCTAACCTAACTGGTGAATTCTAGGTTTTTCCGCCTAAAGTCGCTAGAGGTTATTGGTAAAGTTAGGTTAGTGTGGAAATTATCCACCAACCACTAATTAGTAGAGTTGTAGTTTTGTTTCCCCCCTCATGTAATAAGGGAGGTGTTGTTCGCTCACCGTAGGGAAGAGTAGGAATGTAAATACAGTCGACCCTCGATTTAACTGACCTCAATTTAATGAACTTTGGATTTAACGGTCTCCATTCGCGAAACAAATTTGCGGGCAAGAATGGCATATCAGACCGCTTATCGCCGCTCGAATTGTCTACTCAACTTAAAATTTTTCGTTTTATTCTGGAATGCTTGGGTTTTAAGGAGTTTTAATGTATCAGATATTAACCCCTTCACTGCGGATATCAAATTCATAGGCCTACCCCCCTGTGCGGCAGGTTTAATTAAATATAAAATAATTACTGATCATATTTTAAAGTGCCTAAATGAATAGGATGCTCATTCCATACCAGAAAATCTATGTTTGGTCTTGGTGGAGGCTACCAGCTAAGTGAAGAGTTACATCAAAGTGCAGCAACAGGGCCGTGACCGTGCTGCAGACGCACAATGAAATTGTGAAAATGAAAATGATTACTACTCAACATAATACAGCTTATTTTGGTACATAAAGGCTTCTTTGCTTCATTCATGCATTCATTCATACTTCTGTTTTATATCCATCAAGAATATATTGAATATCTTGACTATTTAGCCTCGCCATTGAAGTAGAGGGCACGGCAGCGTCAACACGTCGTACTGTACCGCTTGACCTTATTAGTCACACTAGCTCACGCAAGCAGAAAAAGAGGTTATATTATATCGCAACACTTGACACTGTTGCCATACAAGCCTATCACAACAAATATTGACCCATAATATCATTGAGCACACAGTTTAAATACAGAAACCCTATATGTACCAGCCGCAGTGAACCCTTAAATAGCTGAGAGACCGTATTTGTACCAGCCGCAGTGAAGGGGTTAAGATATATAAGGTAGGAGCCTGTGATGCTCGTGATTTAGTTAGAAGGTGTGTATATGGGTTAAAATAGTGAATATTAGTATGTATTACAATTTTTTGACTTCTTCTTGTGACCTCTTTCTCTTAAGTTTTGCTTCGCAGTTCCTCTCTTCTCCTCTCCTCACCTCACCTCCTCCTCTCCTCTCCTGTAGTGTTAGCCGAAGCTTCCATCCCGGGAGACTGCAAACCGTCACACATGCACAGCTGTTCGCCTGCACTGTTTTCGTTGATGGTAAACAAACATGGCTCCGACACCCAGGCAGGCTATCACTGCTATACACTTACTTATGTATATTGTCAATCGTAGACAAGCATAACTAGCTAAAAACATGCATGGATGCGTTCATGGTTGACTCGTCGGAACTCGTCAGACTCGTCCTCTGACATCGATGGAAAAAGTGCTAGTGTGACAGCGCCTTTAAGTGTCCGCCAGTCGGAGCGCTTAGTACATGGTTATGACAGTCGAGAGCGCATGTTTACAAGCTGAGTTTAAGCTGTGTTTGCCTGTTTTTTGGAGTTTTTTATGCTTATTTAGACTTGTTCAGTTCAGTGAAGTTATTATGGCATGGAAAGAGAAGGGAAGTGGTAAAAGAAAGCTTGAATCTAAGTATTACAGAGAAATTAGAATGTATTAAGAAGGTGGAATCATGTTTCTGTCGCCCGGGTGTGTGACGAGTATGGAGTAAAGAAACAAACAGTGAGGGATATTCGCAAGTCTAAGGACAAACTCAGAGAATATTCTGTGACATTATATGTTGATGCAAGTAAGGATAGGAAAGGAGTAATACATTTTCGACAACAC
>JACEEZ010012762.1:75000-77500 GCA_016584305.1 Chionoecetes opilio
TCGTCGATCCCGACAACGGTGCCCTTCAACAATTACAACAATAACAACAAGGTAGAGACCGTTACCTTAGTGTTACCTAAATATCTTCGTAAATTTTTGTTATTGGGCAACCACCGATTTCGAGGCAAAAACTTACGTCCTCCTGAATAGTTTTGATGTGTTTTGTATTAATCTGGCTCTCGTTTTTGTCGGAAATCAATGTTTGTTTACACGTGTGTGTGTGTGCATGGGGGGGGGGGGAAGCCTGCCCCTCCAGGTCCGCCGCGCAAACATTGCTACGCTTCACACTGCCATATTACGGGTACTTCTCGTTTTTTCTCTATATCATCTGTTACTAAACCAAACCCCACCTCTAACCTAACCTAATCTGATTTAACCTAACTTAACTTTCTGGCTGAAATAACGGTAGATTTTCGGTACTACGTGTAATGCCATTATTATTCAATTGCGCCATGGGAAATGGGGTTCAAAATACTCAGAATGAAGAAAGCTACACGATGATGTAGGTAAGAGTCCTAGGACTTTTGAAAGCCCACTACCAAAATAATACCAATATCTATACTGCAAATTTTCCACAAATTCTAAACACATAGCAGAAAAGCAACAAAGGCATACCTACAAAAATTAAATCTAAGCTATAATGTCATTGGTAGCAAAAATTAGAATATCAATTCGTGGAGGCATCCTGCAATATATTATGACAGATTTTGGTTACCCTGTCATTCCCTTTACATTTTAACTAGTATAATTTTTCATTCACATGCACTGCACTGTGAATATTGTATTTAGGTACATGCTCATAATCATTTGCTTTCCCATACAAATCCTTTTTTTTTGTAATAACTTTTGATAAATTTACGAAATTATTTTTTTTCCCTCAAAAACACCAATATTTTTTTCTTCTCAAAAACTCCTTGTAACATAGGGGTGCGTCTTATGCGGAGGTGCGTCTTATGCGCCGGCAAATACGGTATATATATATATATATATATATATATATATATATAAAATATATATATATATATATATATATATATATATATATATACAGGAAAATACCTTTTATCCGGATATATCCGGACTTCCGGGTAGCCGGTTAATGGGTAAGTATACTTACGAAAGATGCATTTACTAAAAATAAACATAATATTGTATGATTGTTTGTATTGTATGACACACACCCACACATACCACCAACACACACACACACACACACATACCACCCAACACACACACCCACACATACCACCCAACACACACACACACATACCACCCAACACACACACCCACACATACCACCCAACACACACACATACCACCCAACACCCCACCCACACATACCACCCAACACACACACACACACATACACCCAACAACACACACCCACCACCTAACAACACACACACACATACCACCCAACACACACACCCACACATACCACCCAACACACACACACACACATACCACCCAACACACACACCCACACATACCACCCAACACACACACACACCACACACACATACAGGGGTGGTATGTGGGGGGTGTGTTGGGTGGTATGTGTGGGTGTGTGTGTGTGTGTTGGGTGGTATGTGGGATGACTCAAATACCACTCCGGTCGTCGGGTAGCACTGACCTTGCCCACGGACTGATAAACATGAATTATCATAGCGCATGGCGCATTATGGCGGGAATAAACAGGTGGCGATAGGTGGCGCTCACGTCTACGGCGGCAAAATTAAAAGTTAAATATTTCGTTACATTTTTATTTTACACAATACACCCACATACACACACATACACGGGTGGTATGTGTGGGTGGGTGTGTTGGGTGGGATGTGTGGGTGTGTGTGTGTGTTGGGTGGTATGTGGGATGACTCAAAATACCACTCCGGTCGTCGGGTAGCACTGACCTTGCCCACGGACTGATAAACACTGAATTATCATAGCGCATGGCGCATTATGGCGGGAATAAACAGGTGGCGATAGGTGGCGCTCACGTCTACGGCGGCAAAATTAAAAGTTAAATATTTCGTTAATTTTTTATTTTTTAATACTATTTACTTACCTGCCACAAATTCCGGTTATTGGGTTATTCCGGTTGTTGGGTATCCGGATAAAAGGTATTTTCCTGTATATATATATATATATATATATATATTTTCTCTTAAACAAACGATGTTGAAAGCTGTCGAACAATCTCTTTTATTAAGTTTTTTGTGTACGGTTTCTATTACGCTTCTGTTAAATTTTTCAGAAGTTCTCCTATTGGTTGCAACATTTCGGAAGTAACTCGTTCCATCTTCAGGCGTGGTAGGATTCTGGTCTGCGAATGAACTGCGTAGCAGGATTTTCAGCTTATAAAAGAGATTATTCGACAGCTTTCAACATCGTTTGTTTAAGAGAAAATATCCTGCCTGGCTACACTAATATATATATATATATATATATATATATATATGTATATATATATATATATATATATATAAAATTTATATATGTA
>JACEEZ010012762.1:82500-147500 GCA_016584305.1 Chionoecetes opilio
ATATGAGATTTCGCTTTACGAGTATGCCAGGCGGAACCTAACTGCTCGTATTTTCGGGACCTCCCTGTATATATATATATATATATATATATATATATATATATATATATATATATATATATATATATATATATATATATATATACAGTCAAACCTCGATATAACGGACCTCGATGTAACAGACATCGGATATAACGGACTCCATTTGCGTGACTTTTTTTTTTTTTTTTTTCTTTTTTCTTATGACCGCTTATCGCCCCTCGAATTGTCAACTCAACATTATTGTATTATTTTCTCATTTTATTTTGGAATGCTTGGGTTTTAAGGAGTTTTGATGTATCACATATTAAGATATAATATTATAAGGAAGGAGCCTGTGTTGCTAGTGATTTGGTGGTAGAAGGTGTGTATTGTTTAAAATAGTGACTATTAGTGCTATGGCGTGGCTGCTGCTACGTCTCCCTGTCACCTCAACACCCTAAATCACCCTTTTCTAAGGTGACACGCAGTGCTACATGACCTAAATAGTGACACGTGTATAGAACTGCAGTTCACAACCATATAATATATATAATAATGAGCATTAGTCATGATAATAAGCAATACCTTTGGAAGTCACGGCTGAATTTGGCTCGTAGTAATTTATTTACCTTTCACTAGAGCTTGAACTTGACTAGCTACACGGTCTGGTTGTGTTTGTGATTATTTCTCATTTATTTCACGTGTAGAAGCGGAACAAATTCAGCATGTAGTGCCAGTCACTGTTTACCTCCCAACATAGCTACACAGTCTGGTTGTGTGTGATTATTTCTCATTTATTTCACAATTTTTCCGGTTTTTTCATATTTCCCCCCCCCCCCTTGGGAAAATACCCTCGCTATAACGGACAACCGGCTATAACGGACTCCTCTCCCCCCCTTTAGTCCGTTATATCGAGGTTTGACTATATATATATATATATATATATATATATACATATAATTATAATGGTAATAGGTAGAAATGAAGGTAATTTAAGTAAATGATAAGTATTTTATTATAAAAGAACATTCCCAGTGGTATTAACCCTTATCACCTTATATTAGCACCGTTATTAGAAACGCCTGGTCATTGGACGCCGTCATTATATTCTCGCCACCGAGAGTTTGACACGTAGATATTTTTGTGGCCCGCCGGCCTGCGGTTTGGAGAGAGTTAGTAGCACTTCAGATTTCCACGTAGCAAGACCTATTTGCTAAGCTTCTCCAATAATCGCGAGAAGTTGTATATAAACTTGTATATTATAACTGAATCATCGGTTAAACAAAGGGACGTGTTAATTCAACACAGTGAATATCCCGCTGCATCAGTGTTATTTGAACCCGCCTTGACGCCCATACCAAAACACTCAGCTCCGCCCTTCACCTCTGGCCTTGACAACGCGCGCCACGCCGTGTTGCATGCAGTATTAATAACTTCCTTCAAACCAATCAACCCTCCTATCCACCGATAAGTATCTTAGTGCTAGCTGAAATCTTGTCGGGAAAAAGATAGACATGGGTTTATCTGAAGGCAAGAACTCAAATTAAATATATTTTTGACATAAATAAAATCCACAGTTAGGTTATAGTGAGGTTACTTTAGTAATATTATTTTTTGGGGTCCAGGGCAGGGGTAATATTGGGGAGGGGGGTTGAAGGGGGCATCTCTCCCATTCTATAAATATGTTTTAGAGGTATCTGAAGGTATCTGTGAAGGTCTGGAGAAAATATAACCACTAATTTGGGCGGGAAAGGACTCAAGAATTTTACCAAATTAACTTTCAGGGGTCATGTCTTTCCCTCTCCATATATACCCAATCTATACATTTCTTCAATTTCATTCTTAACATCATTGTTAACGGATAGATATTGGTATGGTAGGTATGTTGTGTGGCACATTGTTAACGGATAGATATTGGTATGGTAGGTATGTTGTGTGGCACATTGTATTAACAGGTTTCATCCAGTTCATTATTGCTGGGTAAGTTAATTCAGGGAGAGGTCAGTTAGTTTAATTCCATCTCCTATAAATAGATTGTAACATAATGAATATTTACATAGACTAGTTATATCATTAGTTTATTCAATAATCAAAACATGACTTGCTCATTACTATATTGACATTTAGTAGAGGGGCAGATGTAAGGTTGATGATAAACTAGTAATTGACACCTGCATGTCACAAGACAATTATACTTTTTTTTTTTTTTTTTTACATCACAAGGAACTGGCCAAGGGCACAACAAAAATGGGTAACACAAAGCCCGCTTAGTTGCCAGTCCCTATAAAGAAGACAGTAAGAGAATAAAAATAAAAAAGAGGGGTGGGCCAATTTCGTTCGGGAGGTGTCTTGTTACTCTTCTTTTGAAAAGATTTAAGTCATAGGAAAGTGGAAAAATAGAAACAGGGAGAGTTCCAGAGTTTACCAGTGAAAGGGATGAAAGAGTAAAGATACTGATTAACTCTTGCATTAGGAAGATGGACAGAATAGGGATGAGAATGAGTAGAAAGTCTTGTGCTGCGAGGCCGCGGGAGAGGGGGAGGCATGCAGTTAGCAAGTTCAGAAGAGCAGTGAGCATGAAAATAACGGTAGAAGAGAGCAAGAGAAGCAACATTGCGGCGGTGATTTAAAGATTGAAGACAGTCAGTCAGAGGAGAGGAGTTGATGAGACGAAAAGCTTTTGACTCAACCCTGTTTAGGAGAGCTGTATGAGTGGATCCCCCCCAAACATGTGAGACATACTCCATACATGGGCGGATAAGGCCCCTGTACAGAGCAAGCAATTGGGAGGGAGAAAAAAAAAGGATGCAGACGCCACAGGACACTTAACTTCTTAGAAGCTGTTTTAGCAAGAGATGAGATGTGAGATTTCCAGTTCAGATTTTTAGTAAAGGATAGTCCAAGAATGTTCATTGTAGAAGAAGGAGACAGTTGAGTGTCATTGAAGAAGAGGGAATAGTTATCTGGTAGGTTTTGTCGAGTAGACTACCTCAATTACCCTGGTGTATCTATCCTATCCTCTCGATACCCACACATTAACTTTCCAGCGTAAAACAGTGAAATGTGTTCTTGAAGTGTACGTGCCTCTCCTCATTATAGCTACTAAGGTGAGTTGTGAGCAATTACTCACTCACGAGAAAGGTACTTTACCAGAACATCAGCATTTTCATTCAAGACAACGGGCACAAATCCCTGGCCACGGCTAACTCCTTTTTTCTCTCCTTAGACTTTACCGGCAAGTTTTTTCTTTAGTTTTGTCATAATTACACATTTTCTTGTTATTTGCATTGTGTACTACACTTTCCTTCGTCTTCAATATTTTCACACCCTCATTTTCCATGTTATTTTATTTTTTTTGCATCTGGTGGATCAAATCTTCCTCAAGCCAACCTTCTCCCCATAATTCTTCTTCCAGCCACTTTGTTGCTTGATCTCATCCAGTAGAGTTCTACACTAAGGGCTCATTTCACAATCATTCCTCTTTATACTAATGCACACCAAGGATATGTAATAATAAGAGAAAGGATATGAAGAAAACTTTATTGTATCATTTGAATGTAGTTTTTTCTTCTCAGAGTGTACATTGTGTTATGTGTGTCAGGGATGTCGTGCGTGGCGCAGTACAGCGGGGACGGGCAGTGGCAGCGGGCCCGGGTGGTGGACCTGCCAGGCAGCCAGATGGTGGATGTGACCTTCGTGGACTATGGGAATTCTGAAAGGCTCCGGTATCACCAAATTTACAAGATCAGGGATGAATTTCTTGTCTTGCCAATGCAGGTATAGTCAAAGTCAAGCATGGAGCTCATCCTGAACAGAAATATTGGTGTGATTTCTGGCAGACAAGTGATGTGCAGCTAGTTTGAATAGTTATACATTTCTTCACCTCTATTAGTTGATTTTACATTGATTCTTTTAGGCTGAGATGCTTAATCCTATCCGTCACAGGCTATTTCCTGCAAGCTGGTGGGCATTGATCCTGTGGGAGGCAAATGGACAGACGAGGACTTCAAGCAGATGACCGAATTGTGTGATGTCCCTCAACTGAAGGTATGTTGTGTGATGTCCCTCAACTGAAGGTATGTTGTGTCATGTCCCTCAACTGAAGGTATGTTGTGTGATGTCCCTCAATTGAAGGTATGTTGTGTGATGTCCCTCAACTGAAGGTACACACAACCCTCGTTTTCCCGGACTAATAGGGGGGAGCACTGGTCCGGGAACTGCAAACGTCCGAGGCCATTACCCACCCCCGGACGTTTATCCTACTCTAGTATTTACTGTCCGGCAACCAAAAATATCAACTACCCCGCCGCGGACTTGTACGTCACTTTCTTGTTGTTTTTAGGACTGCGAGGATCCCTTGGGGAACACTATGAGCCCTGGTGATGTCCTATGATGCTATCACAGGTGCTGTAGTTGACCTGTCTTACTCAGGAAGGGACAGGTGAGGCAGATGACCGTGTTGCTGGGAGGGGTGGACGCCAGCCCCCGCAAGCAGGGAGGGCAGGTCACAGGTGGCGACGTTCAGAGTGAGGAGTTGAGAATGTGGCACTACACGGGAGTGGAAGCGCGGACACTGCAGCAGAAAGTGTTCAATAATCTCAGAGACGTTCCTGCACCAAGGGCAGTGGGGGTCAGGGGACTAACGGAGGTGGTCAGGCGGTGCAGGTGAACCGTGAGTGTCGTGTGCCCAAATGTAAACAATACGACCGCTGTGCATGCTGCCGCATGGCGGGAGGCCAGCCCCCGCCTGCAGGGTGGGCAGGCCAAAGGTGGCGATGTTCAGGGTGAGGAGTTGAGAGCTTAGCACTACATGGTGGGAGAGTGGAAGCGCGGACACTGCAGCAGAAAGTGTTCAATAGTCTCAAGAGACGTTCATGCACCAGGGGCAGTGGGGGTCAGGGGACTGACGGAGGCAGTGCAGGTGAACCATGAGTGTCTTGTGCCCAAATGTAAACAATACGACCGCTGAGCATGCTGCCACCTGGCGGGAGGCGCGGACACTGACCAGGGGTGACAGGAGACGCTCGGACCGCCGGACAACTTTGTCGAATTACGGACTGGACCAGGCATTTGTCCGGGACTCTGACATATCTCCGGAACTCGTATTTTGTCCGGCAAATCCGATATCCGGGAAATGGAGGTCCGGGAAAACGAGGGTTGTGTGTATGTTGTGTGATGTCCCTCAACTGAAGGTATGTTGTGTGAAAGTCCCTCAAATACTATATTTGTAATCCCCTTAACTCATACTTGACATTCCAAACCTGTTACACATACTTTCATTACTCTCACCATCCATTCTTCTCACACCACATGCACTTCTCAAATATCTAATTTCAACTCTGGATCCTTAACCTTTGTATTTGATTCACCATCCAAGTCTCAATTGCATATGTGATTGTTGGTACAATCACATGATTGCATCTCGGGCCCTTTTTTTACCTCCATGCTCACACTCCTTCCTTTCATCATATATGTCCCAGGTATCCAATCACTCTCCTCCCTTGTAGAGCTTTCTCTTTTCTCACTTTCCATGCTTGCATATAATTGAAGAACCAAATTACTTAATTTCCGAAACCTCTTCCAATATTTTCCCATTCAGTCTAATTTCATCTGGACATCATTCATCAGCAACATCTCTGTTATCAACATGACTTTTTCCTTCAGTGCTTTTGCCACTCTCCATTTCTTGTAAGACAAAACTGCTGATTGACCAGGTGTGTGTTGTCAGAGACTCCAGCATGGTACAGTTCATCTCTTTTTGGGTTTGACTTGCTCTAGTACTTTAGGTGATCACAAAGAAGGGATTAACTGGGGGAGGATGGAGGGTGAAGTGAGGTCTGATGTCGGGGCAGAGGATGGAGTCAGAGAGGACAGTGCTAATGAGGATTATACATTCTTTGTCAACAATTTAATTGCAGGTCAGAAAATAAATATTTCTTATAGGGCGATAAGATCAAGGGAAAACGACCCCAAATGGAATAAAGAGTTTAAAGCACAACATAAGACTAAAAAGAAACATGTACAATAGGGTTAAGGCAGGACAGGTGGGCAGAGATCAGTATAATGTGATGGCTAGGACAGTGAAAATGTAAACAAGATCAGCAAAGAACAACTATGAGATTAAGGTTGCTGGCCAGGCAAAGACTGACCCTAAAAGATTTGTTCAGGTCTATAAAACAAAGACTTGGGAATTGGTTGGTCCTTTAAAAACAAGTCTGGGGGAGATTGTAAGTCTTGGAGAGGATATGTGTAAAATGTGAAAGTAATCGTCCAGACCATTTCATCATTCCTGATTTAATGCAGTCAAAATATAGGCATTATCGAGTATATCAACAATATGTTGTCGATTTTTGCATCGAGTCACCCGTTTTTAAATAATCCCCCATCAAAATCTGTAAATTCCCCGAGCTTCTAAAACCTCCTGACGACTTGCAGACGACGCACCACGGCTCGGTAACGTCACCTGAGGAGGCCTCCCAACCCTGCGGTAATACAAAAGCACGTAAACACAGAAATAGATAAAGTACTTGAAGAAGTACCAAGGGGGCCTTTGAAGACTTTCTCGCAGAATTTTCAGTCTCCGCTATGTGGTATGCAACAGTCACTCGATTTGAACCATTCTTCCCGCCTTCTATGATGGATCCACGCACCATCACCAGCCTGCATCGCCTTCGCCTGGGCTACCTCGGAACAACCCAAATGACAAATGAAGCGGCCAACCCATGCGAACACTGCCTAGAGGTGGAGGAATCACAACTACTACACTATGGCCTGCATTGCCCTTCCACCGCCCGGCTGCGCCTCTACCATCACACAACTTACCCAAGGGAAGTTGAAACGGCAGCCTCAGTCCTGGGTGCTGTCCCCCTAAATGTCCTTGCTGAAGTCGTCTTCTCATACCCTCCACCCCGTTAACTATTGTGACATCTAACTGCTGAACACTGACGGGATCTTAGAAAGCCCGTGACTTCCTACAATGGAAGTGCAATACAAAATTAAAAAATTAAAAAATTTGAAGAATTATAGGTGTTTCTGATATATTTATTTAGCAATATGGCATATACTTGCATCCTATATGGGTGCAGCACGAAAGCTGTGCCTTTCTAGAGAGCTTATCACCCGTTCCTGACCTATACGGCCACGATAAATGTGTGGATTGAGAGTAAAGTAAAGTAGAGTATTGGTGTGTGCGCTGGGGTTGAGGCGGGCTGTGTGGTGCATTTGGTCAGCCTCGTGGGGCGTCACCAGCAAGTTTTGCGCCACAGCTGGAATGGGGCTGATGTTTTTTCCCGCGCTTCTTACAAAAGTCATGTTTTTAGGGAAATAAAGTGTGGAAAAGAATTATTTTTTGTTGACTAGGTATTTTGAATGAACATTCAACATAATTATGCAATGAAAAAATGGGTCTGGACGATTACTTTAAATGATTATTTCTTTAGGGTTTTTACTCAGGAGGATATGCAGATGGTACCTGATAGTGAACAGATGTTTAGAGGTGAGGAAAATGAGAAACTAAAAGATATTGTGATAACTAAGGAAATAGTGAAAGAGGGTATAGATAGAATGAAGAAGTTTAAGTCACCAGGACCGGGTGAAGTTTATCCCAGAGTATTGAAAGAATGCAAAGAGGTTGTTAGTGAGGCGTTGGTGCACATTTTTAGGAAATCGGTTATTTAGGATAAGTGCCGCTGATGTGTAGGAAAGGTGATGTAGTCCCCATTTTTAAGAAGGGAGATAGAGGATTAATGTCAAATTATCGACTTGTTAGTCTGACTTTAATCAATCAATCATTGGGGGCATACACCGGGGGGGACGTCGTCTCGCCCACCCTACGACGCCACTCCCGGGGGTCACCACGCGAGAGTCTCCATGCAGGCTCCCTTCCCATACCAAGCAACTCTCAACAGGAAACATCAACTGACCCCAGCCACGAGCCTTGTGAGCGCCCCCTTGGCCAACTCCACGCCGGATTGTCTCTTACAGATACAACCCGATGGGAAGGATCGGTTTCAGGGTAGCATGCCACATGCCCATATAGCCAAAGATGGCGCTGACAGACTGTGCAGGTAATAGGCCTCGATTCAGTCTCACGGTGCGACGCTGATTTGACATGTAATCATCCCAGCGATACCCCATGATTCTTCGAAGACACTTATTACCAAAGGCATTGATTCGCCTCTTCAAGTCGCTATTTAGTTTCCATGTTTCACAACCATTTTCTGAACATATCCTGCAATTTTCAGCTTGTTTATAATTTATTCGGGGTTAAACCTATTACTCCTGGACTATCAGTATCTCAGCACTTACCTGTTACAAGTATTTCAAATACCATAAGACATTCAAATCAACTAATCTATCCACACGCTTTAATGTTTACGTTCTGCTTATGAGGCTCGGCAAATTGGCTTCTTCTTGTGACCTGTTCTGGCCAGGATCGCTTTGTGGGTCATCTGTTAAGATCGAGCTCGAGCTTGACACATATCTTCCTTCTATGCCACTCTGTAGCCCTTTCTTTCTCTGCCACCAACACGGTTGGCGCCGCCAACAGCGCCATCTATCATTTGCTACCGTAGTGTTGATGTATCATTTACCACCAGGCTGTTACACACGTATCACAAGCTCTTTTCAGTCCTAGAAATTATCACCCATGGCGAATTCATCAAAACTATTTACTAATACTATTACTATCGCATACAAGCTAAAAGTTGTACTATACGCCAAAGAACATGGGAACAGAGCAACAGAAAGACCACCGCCTACAGAGAAAACCGGTAGATTTTACTACTGATTTTACTACCGGTAGAAAATCTGCTTTTATATAAATTTTTTTCTTAGAAATTTCTTTCCAAACTTTCTCCCACCATTAGAATTAATTTAAGGGACTAAGATGAGTGTTTGTCTACTATATATTGATTATTGTAAAGGCAATGTATGTATTGCAATGTGTTAATATGGGGGAAAAAGTACACAATTTTGGAGGTGTCCACCATAAGTACATTATAACATGGGTTTCTATGATTCGTACAACATGGCGTGCTGTGTCGCCCATAAAACCATGTTGTATGGGGATGCAGTGTATTAAATTTACACTCACTTGAGAGGCGAAGAGTAAGGCGATCTGATAGAAGTTTTTAAGTGGCTTAAGGGATACAAAAAAGGAGATTTAGGAAAAGTTCTGCTAGTAAGCAGGGTAGAACAAGAAGTATCGGATCAAACTAGAAAAGCTTAGATTAAAAAATGAAATAGGGAGAACAAGATCAGTGATCTTGATATTGCCGATGCAATATTATTTATATTGGACGATGATATTGTACGGATGCTTAGGGAAAAGCTGGCTCACAAATAGGGTGGTAAATGATTGGAATTGACTCAGTCGTCCGGTGGTTAGTGCACAGTCAATAGGGAGTTTTAAAAGGAGGCTAGACAGCTTTATGAATGGGGATGAAAGGTGGATGTAGGTAGTGTTAAGTAACAGGAACTACCACGTGTAGGTCTCACAACCTTTTGTAGCTTCCTTATTTTCCTATGTTCGTCTGTTCCTACTAGGCTGGCTGGAACACTGTTTAGGCATAAATAAGTCATGACCTTTACATTCTTTAGGGTTTTCATGTTTGACAATTTGCACATTCCTAGTTTATTTTATCATTTGGAGAATATTTTGTATATACAGTACTGGCGAAAAATCTTGGCGCAAAGCATACTCCGCCAAGAAATAATGCCTGTTTTGTATAGACCATCTCTGATTTGGCGGTGTGTCTTGGCGACCCTGGGAGGGGTAGCAGGGACAGTGGGGATCCCTACGGCATGAGAAAATAACGCTCGGTCACCCACGGGCCTTTGTCTCGAGTAGATTAGTGACTTTACTCCGCCGCCATACCTCAATTATTTTTCCCTACCATGCTTGGCTCTTTTTGACCCTGTGAAACAATGGTTGGTGGAAAAGAGCTGAGAGAAGCAGACCTGGCATCTATTGCATTACTCTACCGTTGTGGAAAGTCAAACAAGGAAATAAGTGAGGATACCGGTATTTCAAGGCGAACAGCCGAACGGTGGACAAAGCCCTTTTGTGACACAGGCACCTCCGAAATCCCCACCAGAAAAAAACGTCCTGGAAGGCCACGTTTGGTTTCTTCCCGCACTATGAGGGTCGTCCAACGGCAAGTGGAAAAATATCCTCGTATTACATCACGGCAATTGAAGTAAAAGAACCCAAAGCTTTTGGGTAAAGCAAGTGCTAGAAGTGTGCGTTACTACCTTCGCCGTGACTTGAAGTACAAGCGGTTTGTGGCTCGCAAGAAACCGCTCCTAAATGAAAAGTAGCGCATTAAGAGATGGCATTTTTGCAAGAAGTACTTAGAGTGGGATCAGGAGCATTGGTAAACAGTGTTATGGAGTGATGAGGCCCAATTTGATATCACTGAAAGCCTCAAAAGTGAAACCTCAAAAGGGAAAAGTGTACCGGCACCCAGACAATGACCCGTAGGATACGAAGTACTGCCAAGCCACAGTAAAACACCCTGATTCATTAATGGTATGGGGAGCTTTTGGCTACCATGGAGCAAGTAGTCTTGTGGTGCTGCCAAAAAACACAAGAATGAATCAACCCAACTATGTGGAACTGCTGCATGAAGTGTTGGAGTAGTGCTTTGAGAAGACGGGCTGTAATTTTTTTATGCATGATGGTGCACCGTGCCATACAACCAAAAGTGTAAAGAAATGGTTGGGAGAGTATGGTATAAGGTTCTTTGAATTCTGACCAGAAAATTTGCCAGATCTTAATCCAATTGAAAACTTGTGGGTCTTCATCAAAGCAAAATTGATAGGGCAGAACACAGCCAGCGTACCGAAGCTGCAGGCTGCAATCCGAGATATCTGGGACAATCTTGACCCTGCCTACCTCCACCACCTAGCTGAATCAGTTCCAATATATGCCTCCAAAAGTGTGTGGAGGTCAAAGGAAAGCCAAATACTAAACAGGCAGTAAGTATACGATATCTTATATTATTTGTAATATTCATATGTTGCAACTCAGCAATGTGAGTGCCTAAAGCCCTAGACTTTTCGCCAGTACTGTATGTATATATATTTACTAAGAAATAAGAGAAAATGGTGATAATAATCATGTTATTCTTTTCTTTAGTGCCAATTCTTATAAGAGAGAGATATGAATCTCTACTGGTTTCCTCCTTGACTCGTATGAAGACTCAGGAATTATATAAAACTATTGTCCTTAGCTAATGTTATCATGGAATTTAGAAATGTTTGGATATGATTGGCAAATATGTAAACAGGAATGAAAGAACTTGTGCATCTGCATTTACTTGACCTCTTCATTTAAAGAAAATGTGAAAAATTAGTTTTATTCACTAACAAACTTAAATCCTCCATAAACATAAACAAAAGTTTTCATCGTCATCAAACCTCCATATGTCTTCCCAAGCAAAAGTTTTCATCGTGCCTTGCATGAAGCTAGACTTTCTATCTTACCAGACCTTCCCTCCCTCCCATTCTCATGTCATGCCCTAAAACCCTGAACTCCAAGAGTGATTGGCTGCAATGTTCCCTCAGGCTGTGTTCCTCACCTGCGAGAGAGAGGTGTGCAGCGTGCGTGTGTCTGTGCCTGTTGACGGGGAGGACGTGGACTTGGTGCAGCTGATGGTGGAGAACGGCAGAGGTGTCTCCATGTCTCCGTTGTAAGGATGTCATGCCCCAAAGTCGGGTGCACAATAATTACCGCTGTTAGATTTGTTTGAGTTATGATTTTTAATCAGACAATCCCTATCCAAGAACTCTGGGCTGAGGGCTTGATTTTTCTTACCCGGAATAAGACTAAATGGAGTCTCGCAATTTGATATAAGCTGCCACCGCCCTTATATTGTTTTAAGAGGCGTAAGGGGGCCACTGGTAGCGTGAAACTAAATTGGAGGAGAGTTATTGACTCTTTTGAGTAGGCTCGTATTTAGATAGTGGATGGGGGGCCTGTAAGAGGAAATATCAACACACAGTTGGGGAACACAGGGTTACAACCAAACACAGTCTTTAATTTTCATTCACAAATAAGTTTTTTTTCCTAATTTAACTACATTCATTTACTTACATAATTTTCTATTGTTACCTTACTAAACGACACATGAGAATCAAGACACAATGGTTAGAAAACAAAACAAAATATTACACTTCTAATCACTTCTCAGGGAAACTAGTGGGGGTCTAGGAACCTCCCCATGGGCACTGTGACAATAAAGTGTGTCATTTACGAAAATGGGGGTCATGGAGTCCCCCTGTGTCCCGCCCCACAAACCAACACACATCCCCCTGGTTCACACCACAACAGCCCTCCTAACACAACTTCGGACCTATCATGTTTTGTGTTTGTCTGTTGTCTGTGAATACAGGGAGGTCCCGTTATACGAGCATTCGATATACGAGAATCCGATGATACGAAATGTGTAAATTAGGGTCTATTTTCAATATACGAGATCGAAAATCCAATGCTACGACATTCAAACGGGTGAGTAAAATTACCAAGTTATTTACGAGAGTAAATTACAAGTTATTTACTAAAGTAAATTACAAGTTATTTAATAACATTATAAAAGGCGTATTTTGTAGTGTCCTTCCGGAGTAAAATTATACTTATTTAAGCTCCGCCCCTGCTTGCCATCACAAAATACGATTGTAGCGCTGCCAAAGCTCTTTCTTGATGTTGCCGAGAGTAAAAGTGTCGTACACTTCATTACCTCCTACAGAGGCTCAAGGAATATCGTTAAGGTTGACATTATTGAAGGCACAGCAAAGAGTAGTAGCGTGATTGTCTGTATTACACATCGATATCTAATTGTTTTGAGCTCTTAGAATGGCCTAGCATTGTTTTCTAACTCTATAGATGGACTTGATATTAAACTGAAATGTTTAGGGCGCTATGAAACTGTTATTTGAATATCTATTTGCTACACAGCCATTTCACGATGTGCGTCGAGGATGTTTAATGCTTTCATGGACCTGTACGTATGTAGGCTACGTTTACCTACATCTACGTTTCACGAATTATTCTTTGCCTAAACCTAGATGAATGCTGGTTGTGATTCATCCTCCAGTGCATCTCCCCCGTTTAACATCCATGGGCGGGTGTGTGATGGACGTGTGGTGGGTGGGTGTGTGGTGGGCGGATGTATGATGGGCGTGTGGTGTGTGGGTGTGTGGTGGGCGGATGGTTGATGGGCGTGTGGTGGGTGGGTGTGTGGTGGGTGGATGTGTGATGGGCGTGTGGTGGGTGGGTGTGTGGTGGGCGGATGTATGATGGGCGTGTGGTGTGTGTGTGTGTGGTGGGCGGATGGGTGATGGGCGTGTGGTGGGTGGGCGTGTGGTGGGTGTGTGGTGGGCGGATGGGTGATGGGCGTGTGGTGGGTGTGTGTGTGGTGGGCGGATGGGTGATGGGCGTGTGGTGGGTGGGTGTGTGATGGGTGTGTGGTGGGTGGGTGGGTGGTGGTGGGCGGGTGGGTGCCTGGGTGGTGGTGGGTGTGTGGTGGCCCGTGGGTTACACACAGAGACCTTCCTACGCGTGTTGGAGCTGAATCAGACTGATGAAATGTTCATATTCGTGCCCTGGGATAGGTTCTCTAAAAGGCTTTCTTTTTGTGTGATATAACATATATACCAAATTTATACATTTCTATTGCAAATGTAATATCACTCATGAATATATTTAAGTATTTGACTATACCATAGCAATAATACACCAGTTTTGGTGCTAAGCCAGCAAGCATCAACGAAGATTCGGACACATTGAAAAATTCGAGGGATTGGGAAATTTGTTCCCAGACGTCGCTGGAGAATTTTAATATTTGTGACTTCTTACCTGTTAAGAGTCACCTATTCTACTCCTTACCTACTCTTAATTAAATACAGTATCCCTTGCATGTCGTGCGCATGTAATGAATGTTGAATTGGATGAGAATTAAAGGAAAAGAGAAACATTTACGGGAGGAGTTTTGATAAGATTTTCTCATGCGCGCGTTCTGATTGGCCAGGCTCTTGAAACCACCACCCACACCCACGACTGTAAAACTTTACAGGAAAAGAGTAAAATATCGCTGCCGTAGTGTATCTGCTCAGTTTTCTATGCACGCAAGAGTAAAAAATAAGTGGGCGGAGCTTAAATAAGTAAAATTTTACTTCCAAGGGCATGGACAAAATACGCCTAAAGTCATTTACTGACTACATGATTTTACCTAAGGTTGTATGATAATCAATCTGAAAATATGATAATTCCGATGGCTCGGTACGACAATGTGGCCTACACAAATTCACATCCCTGTTGGCAACACTGCAGGCGGACAACAACAACACTCGCTTGCCAGCCTATCTCGAGCCTTGTTTTAGCGTGAAAATACGTCAATGTACGACGAAGTCATAGACGAGGTGAGTGAGAGGTGCAGGAAGATGTGCCGCGTGTGTGTGGGTGTGTGGGGAGGGTGTGAGAGGTGGAAATAGCCAGCTCTCGTGTGTCTCAGTTGGGGAAAACGTGAGGAAAAGTGAACGATGGACTGAACAATGTACAATGATTCAGATGCGCAGAGACGAGTTTGTGGGCAGTGGAAGAGGTCTGCGCACCCCTCCCTTGTCCCTTACCTACCCTACCCTCTCGAGTCAAGTGTATCAGTGGTATACATACAACGTCTTTGTTGCTTGTATGTATTGTGCCTTGTGAGTATTTTAGTGATTTGCTGGTTTACTTGATGTGCTTATTGTGATTTATTTGTGCTCTGTCCTACTGTGCTGTCACACTCTTAATTCACTGTGTTTTGTGTGGTGGTGTGGTGGAGCGGTAGTGTGTTATATAGAGCCGAATATTTGAGAGTTTGTTGTGTTTGCTATAGTTTATTTAAGCTTGAAAAACATGTCTTTTTTGTTCTTTCTTTTTTTTTCTTTTTATGGGGTCCTGGAACCAAACCTATATTTTACCATTGGTTATGCGTTTCGTTATACGAGCTTTCGCTTTACGAGTATGCCAGGTGGAACCTAACTGCTCGTATCTTCGGGACCTCCCTGTACACACACATGGTGATGATAGTGGTAAGTAGGCTATGTAGTCACCATGTCGGATAATGTGATATACAGAGGGAGAGAGGTTAGGTGTGGCGCGGTGTGTAGCCAGGGGCGTCTGACTCACCCTGGGGGCTCACACCACACCACACAGCTTGTCGACATCTCTCTCAGGTTACATTTTTCGCTTCATTATACGATGCTATGACCTCACTACCTATCCTAGTGGATATACACTCGAGACTCCATTTTCCGGACCTCCTAATGCCGGGTTTCGGATTTCCTGGTCATTTTCCGCCCCTGGACATATGTGGCGTGTCCGGACATATGTCCGGAATAGTTCGGGACATTAAGGAAAGTACGGCATTCAAATTTCCCGTGCGACGAGGTTCCCGACCGTTAGCTCGGGGATGCCGCCACTAGGGGTCAGGGCGGGCAGACACAGCCGCTCGGGGTGAGAGGGCAAGAGTCATTGTCTAAGTCATTGTATCGACGCCATTGTCAGCACATCCTCCGCTTACGCTCTGTTTTTAGTATCGCCACAATGCCTCCCGTAGTGCCGCCGAAGGACCCAAAACGTATTAGAAAACCAGTACACCTTATTGTGCCACGGAAGTCGCCTGACTTCAGCAAATCTATAGTCTGTGAATGGCTACACCTCCCTGACTTTCGCAGTTCTTGGACCGGGCTAACCCCAGAATAGTCTGGAAAATGGAGGGTAGAGTGTACCTAACTCATTATAAAAGTGTCCAGATGTGAGAAGAGGTATTTACAAAAGGAACTTCTGATGGATTAAAAAATTACGGTTAGCTTAAGGACGAATTGATTACCGCCGGGGAAGAAAGGGGAGGAACGTCACCGGAATCACCACAACTATGACAAATTTAGTTAATTTAATTTATTGAGATAAAATGACTATAACGCTAGCATTCTGAATCGATAAGAGGGTTGCCTGAAAATTTTGGTTTTCTAATTTTTAAAATTAATTAAGAGAGCTGCTAATCAGCGTTGCCATGGAAATGAGCGCCACGGATTCTTTACGTCACTATGCGGGAGATTCAAGTCAAGGGGTATACTGTAATCCAGAAAAATTGTGGCATTACAAGGAGGAAGCTGCTGCCTGCCCCTCAGAGGCACAGAAGGGAAGGTTGTGCTTTTTTGGATCATTCATTCTAGTATCGCTAGGCCATGGTAGTAGTTGTGACACTTTCTCTGTCAATGGGACGCATTCTTCTTCTTTCTGTTTAACGTCAGTTTTTCCCATCATTTTATGAGGTTAGACCGCCAATGATACGCTTCCAACTTATTTTGGACACATCATTGTATTTTTTAGATTTTTTGATATCAGAAAGGACTGGCCGAGGGCACAACAAAAAGAGGTAACACAAAGCCCGCTTAGTTACCAGTCCCTATAAAGAAGACAGTAAGAGAATAAAAAAAGGGGGAGGCCCAATTTAGTTCGGGAGGTGTCTTGTTACTCTTCACTTGAAAAGATTTAAGTCTTAGGAAGGTGGAAAAATGGAAACAGGAAGAGAGTTCCCAAAGTTTACCAGTGAAAGGGATGAAAGAGTAAATATACTGATTAACTCTTGCATTAGGAAGATGGACATAATTGGGATGAGAATGAGTAGAAAGTCTTGTGCAGTGAGGCCGCGGGAGTGGGGCAGGCATGCAGTTAGCAAGTTCAGAAGAGCAGTGAGCATGAAAATAACGGTAGAAGATAGCAAGAGAAGCAACATTGCGGCCGTGATTTAAAGATTGAAGACAGTCAGTCAGAGGAGGGGAGTTGATGAGACAAAAAGCTTTTGGTTCAACCCTGTTTAGGAGAGCTGTATGAGTGGATCCCCCCCAAACATGTGAGAAATACTCCATACATGGGGGGATAAGGCCCCTGTAGAGAGCAAGCAACTGGGAGGGAGAAAAAAAAGGACGCAGATGCCACAGGACACCTAACTTCTTAGAAGCTGTTTTAGCAAGAGATGAGATGTGAGATTTCCAGTTCAGATATTTAGTAAAGGACAGTCCAAGAATGTTCATTGCAAAAGAAGGAGATAGTTGAGTGTCATTGAAGAAGAGGGGATAGTTATCTGGTTGATTTTGTCGAGTAGATAGGTGAAGAAATTGGGTTTTTTAGGCATTGAACAAAACAAGGTTTGCTTTAAAACACCTGTACTTCCATGGCCACACTCAGGCACCAGTCTTGCCACCTGGTCCACACACACCGCCACAGGGAGTCTACCCATGGCCTCTTCTGATCCAGTTTCCTTCTATATATTCTTATATTCTGAATTTTATTACTTGCAGCTCTTTAGATTTGTCAACAGTTACTGCCTCTATTTGGGATTATCTTATTATTATAGTTTACAAAAAATTCAACAAATTTTCAACCCAAGTTGGCAACAATATCAATCAATACTCCACAGTCTTGTCTCCTAAATGTATGTCTTGTCTCCCTCTCTGTTTTGGTATTTATCATTTGGTTTGATTTTGCTATTCTAAACCTATAAAAGTTTTATTTCTCTCATATGTGCTCGTGTGCATATCTTATGTATACCATAGTAAGCTAATAATTTAGCAGAGGTGAATTTTAACCTGATTATTTCATTACAGTAAACCCTCTCTAATTCAAACTAATTGGGGGGAGACCTGGGTCGAATTAGCCAAAAGTCTGAATTCTCCAATGGTTACCTCTATCTCCTCCACACAATAAGTACTCACTCAAACAGCACAGATTGTAGTACTTGCACTTACTAAAATATGGCTGATACTGCAGTCCTGAAATGCAATACTACTACACTGAGCATTCAGGCGTCACTGATAGCGTCTTCAGACAAGGGGTGCGTTCAGTAAGGCAACGTGCACGAGTGCACACTGAGGTGCACGGTGATGTCAGCATAGAGTATGCCTAGCGCAAGCCCCCGCACTGCAGCCCTGGGAGGTGGATCGCCACTCAGTTGGCAGCTCGCGCCACAATAAGGGTATGTAAACAAAAGGCTAAGAAAGACTCCTCTTCTTGCCGCCTTAACACCTGGACAGGTATTGCTATATTTCATGACCTTCATAGGTATGCTTATGCCACATGTGTCCGGGGCGTTTAAAAAAAAAAAAACCTATTTGCGTTATGAATCTCATTTTACGCTTGAAAAATAGTGTAATTATCCCATAATATTAGGTAGGAGGCTAATGAAACTTAAGTGATAAAAAATATTTATTCCAGCTTTTCAAAAAAATAACATTTTTAGTGACTAATGAATAAAAAAAAAAAAAAAAACTTCCTCTAACTTGAGGCACTTGGGCCCCTGCCAGCTTCAAGATGGATGTCTGTGCCTCACTGTTGCATTACTGGTGCCTGACACCTCA
This sequence comes from Chionoecetes opilio, assembly GCA_016584305.1. NCBI lineage: Eukaryota > Metazoa > Arthropoda > Malacostraca > Decapoda > Majidae > Chionoecetes > Chionoecetes opilio. The sequence continues at coordinate 100,927 of JACEEZ010012762.1, forward strand.
TACATACAGAACTGTAAAGAAAACAAAACCACCATTTTTTTAACCTTCCAAAATGATACCCTATTTTCAGAAATTCATAGGGCAACTACATTTACTATGTTCTGGCTGAAAACCAGCATGAATGTTCCCTCACTATCTAAAAAGAGCCCCATGGCCCAAAAAAAAAAATCTGAATGTGTTTTCACACGTTTCACGTCACCCCCAACCCCGGTGGGGGTGGGCTGCGACTGAGCGACTCCACTTGGCCACAACATGGTGGCTGGTGGCGCGTTGCCACCTCGCACCCACTAACAGATATTTTCTTTATCTCTTTTTTCTATTATGCATACTTTCCTAGCAGCCACCACATGCAATTTACGTTGGGCATTTCTGGTAAAGTACCCGGATATTTATTGGGAGGCAATTATAATTATATTTCCCCATGTTAGCTATGACTGGCAATCCTTTCCCTAACCAGAAAAACAACAACTGAGAACAAAAGTCTGGGGCGATGCGTTGAGCTACAAGGATTTCAATGCCTGAATAAGTCTAGCCATTACAGTGAGCAAATTTCCAGCAAAAAGGAAAGATGGAATTAGATAGACAAAGATGGAAAAGTTTGACCGGGCAGGATGCAAGCACAGAAGCACAGTTTATGAGAACAGTAGGAGGGACTCCGTCAGGACCGTAAGCCTTCCGAGGATCTAGGCCAGATAGGGCAAAGAAAACATCATTATGAAGGATCTTAATAACAGGCATAATATAGTCAGAGGGTGGAGGAGAAGAAGGAACAAGCCCTTCATCAACTAGAGTGGAATTTTAGCAAATGTTTGAGCGAAGAGTTCAGCTTTAGAAGTAGATGAGACAGCTGTGGAGCCATCTGGGTGAAGCATAGGAGGGAAAGATGAAGAAGTAAAATTGTTAAGAGAGTTTATTAACTAGTTGTCAGAAGTCACGAGAGGAGTTTGATTCAGAAAGATTTTGACATTTTCTATGAATGAAAGAGTTTTTGGTGAGTTGAAGAAAAGATTTGGCATAATTACGGGCATAAATATAGTGGGCATGAGTTTCAGGAGATGGATGCTTACGGTGCCGTCTGTGAGCCACCTCTCTATCCCGGACAGCATGAGAACAAGCAGAGTTAAACCAAGGTTGACGGGCTTTAGGATTAGAGAAAGTGTGTGGAATGTATGCCTCCATGCCAGAGACAATAACTTCAGTAATGTGCTCTGCAAAAAGAGGTGAGTCTCTGACACGAAAGCAATAAATAATAATCATTCCATGGAAAATCAGAGTAGTAGTGCCTTAGGTCCTACCACTTAGTTGAGCTGAAATGCCAGAAGCACCTCCGTTTAGGTGGGTCCCGAGGCGGCACCAGAGCGATAGGACAGGTTACAGAAATAAGATTATGAACGGAGGAGCCCAACGGAGAAAAAAGTTTCACAGAGTAAGCAGAAGTGTTAGTAGTTAGGAAAAGGTCAAGAAGTTCCTGCTTTATGTATAATTATGATGCAGTATTGTTTGTACTGAAAGCTTTGATATTCCTGCCAGTGACCGTGACCTATACATCCATAAGCTGAAGAAAGGAAGGAGGCGCCAGAAAGATAAAGATGAGACAAAGGCAACACCCAGGCTGTCCCCGCCTCACCCCATCCTTCTCATGGTGAGTGCAACACCTGCCACAAACACACACACACTCTAGGAAGGAGTCTATAAACCTAGAAGAGAGATCTCAGGCAATCTGAAGTATTCTTATTGCTTAAAAGGAGTTGGGTCCCAAATAAGTCAGTCAACGTAACTTAATTCGGTATTCATTTAGTATTCTTCCTCCTAATTGCCCATAGGTTTTCTAACTCATATGGGATTACCCAACTTGACAAGCCTCCTCCACATATTTTATTTGAACAAAAGTTTTCTTTAATTTCTTCTCACTCATGTCTTGATTTATACCATTGATCCATCTCTTTTCTTCTGCCCTTGTACCTCCATGTTTATTGTTTTTTTCTTCCAATTCCTCTTTCTTCACAACACATACCCTTACCACTTCAATCATTAAACTTCACTGCTAAGCCAACCCCAGGTTACAAATTTACTACCTATTGCCCTTGTCTCTGTACCAATTTGTGCGTGATGTACGTACAGGGAAAATGGTGAATTGATGTCTTCCCAGTACTAGCCACTGGGCGAACCAGAAGTAATGTAGGAATGACATATATTTGTCTGAAATTCTAACTTGTATGTTGTGATATTAGCACACAGGGGAGACAAGACATGAAGTATTCCACTTGGAGGTTCTGGAGCCTTTTGTTTACCTCCAAGTGCTGCTGGACCACAACCTTGCTGCCTTCCGCCTGTGAGTACTACATGTATATTTGATGGGTTTTGTTATTCTCGCTATCCAAATTATCTTGTTCATAATATTATACAATGTGTCCTGGCATAGAACACACACTGATAGATGATGTGCACCCATATCCTGAACCTGAATTTTTGTAGAAACAAAAAAAGTCTTTGGTTTTTCAAAAATCTAGCTGATTATAATCCTCTAAAATCTAAATTAATGATCAATAACAGAAAGACAGTTGCTTAATGTATGCTCTACATTACTCCTTTGCATGATACACTTTTGACTCACTCAAGGATATATTTCTGTATTGTTTACCCAAAGATTTCAAGAGCAACTGAAGGAGACATTGCACAGTGATGCGCCCGGAGGCTCGTTCCAGGCAAGTGTGGGCCTGGACTACATAGTGGTGAGACGCTCCGCACAGCCTGCACGGGCTCGAGTCCTGAATGTGATGCAGGAACGGGTTGAGGTTTGTACCTGTTGCTGCATTCTGTTCTGTTTATCTGTTGCTGCTGTGAAGTACAGGCATTGCCCAATTTACACTCATAAATCGTTCCTGGAGCTTGTTTCTAACTCAAAATGTATGTAACTCCAACATTACTCTTGTCAATACTGAATAGCATACACAGCATTGTATAAGAAAAATACATGTGCAGTACAGCTATACCCCAATAATTCTTATCAGTATGTTTCTCCTGCCTCAATGTGTAGAATTCAGTGTCTTTCTATCATCTGTACCAAGGGAAGTTCCAAGAAACAGGCATCTGTCTTGACTACATAAGACTTAATAATTTGAAGTCTTTTATTATTTCTTTTTGTTGAAGGTGCTGCTCATGGACTGTGGTGGAATAGAGAAGGTGGATCTGGCTAATCTGCACCCACTGCCTGAGGGGATGGGCAGCACCATCGAGCCCTTCTGTCAGGTGGTGAGTCTGGCCGATCTGGTGCCCCCTGCTGGCCTCAAGCTGTGGCCGGGGATCACCCTGGACACCATCAGGGAGTTCTTTACCTCCAACAAGAAGCTCTCAATTGTCCCTAAGGTGAGTGAGTTGTCTGTCTTGGAGGGGCGACACGCACACTCTTTCTTGCATTGGGATCATTGTGCACAAAAGCCACCCTAGTCCCTATTTTCTAATTCTTCTGTGAGTAGTATGAGGCAGGTAGTTTATTGCCTTATCTTTCAGCATGTGTACAGTTGATACCCTTAACCCGTAAAATGCTGTATGCTTCTCAGGCGCTGGTAGGGAAACTACTGTGCACCTCTTGGAAGTGTGAGTTTCACAATGCTTCCAAAAAGTTGCTGAGGCTTATATAAACTTGAATTCTTGTAAGTGGTTGGCAGAACCTCCTCTGTTGATGATAGCACCACAATCAAGTGGATCTTGTCAATAGGACTGTTTTGGTTCAGGACTTTAGGGATAATAGATACTACATACCCAGAATTTTTATTTCCGAATTTGTTTTGTGGACCTTGGAGATTGCTCATATACGAATAGTTGTTCATAACATTATTATATTCATATTTTTATAATTCTTTTAAAGTTGGTTTCGTGCCTTATAATGAGGTAACGACATATTTTGTGAAGTTTTGTTGATGTGGCCATATACGTCAAGGGATGACTATGTATTGGTTTTACACATGTGTATGTATATTTCTTGATCTATACTTTTATTTGAATACTCCCAGTGGTCACCAGCAAAGGTATCAAAACAACAAATCAAGATTTTAATTAAAGAGATTACGGTTCCCATCGACAGAGACTACAGGGGCAAAGGAACAAATTGGGCACAGAAGGTTATGTTTCGTCTCTTAACTCATGTATGCAGGAACTATTTACTATCTCAGAAACAAACAAGAGTTAATGTATGTCTAATGTATTTTTATTTACAGATTATACGCGTAAAACTGCTTATATTTCACAATGACCAACCATTATAACCATTGCAAGAATATGTTATGTACAGGGTAAATAACGATCAGCACGACTAAGGAACTCTATTAATATTATTCCTTATATGAACTAACACCATCGTAAAGTCATAGATATAGCTGTAAAGTCAAATTAGCAGATTTATCTGCTGTTAAAAGATACATAATACGGCCTGGGTCTTGGTCTGGGGATACTCTGGGCTCAGACTCTGGGCTTCTTTTTCTTTTAATACCTTTGCTGGTGACCACTGGGAGTATTTAAATAAAACTATAGATCAAGAAATTTTTATACACGCGTAAAAACCGATAAATATTCATCCCTTGATTAATATGACTACATCAACAAAACTTCACAAAATATGTTATTACCTCATTATAAGGCACGAAACCAACTTTAAATGAATTATAAGAATATGTACATTAGAATTTTATGAACAACCATTCGTACATGAACAATCTCCAAGGTCCACAAAAAAAATTAGGAAATAAAAATTCTGGCAGTATGTAGTATCTATTATCCCTTTACCCATGGGCTGCGGGTGGACTCTTAAGAGGTTTCTCTGGTGGGCTGCGGGTGGCCTCTTAAGAGCGGGGTTTTTAAAGGCATACCAAAACCGCGGGCTTTAACCCAGGCGGCTACAAATTGGTGTTTGTGTAGTACAACATGGCAACTCGAGATATGCAAGCGCATGCGAGATATACGAGATATACGCGATATTACGCTCTAACCCACCCTCTACTTCTACCCCCTGACCGGGCGGATATTCGCCCGGGAAATCTCGCCGCACGACACCAATCTAGCCATACGATGCAGTTCGCGCCACATTTTTCAACTACGGACCGCCCCTCCCCCCCCTAGACATATTTTGGGGGGTCAAATATATATGGCCAGGTGCGCTACAACACCATGAATAATGAGCCCCAACTGTCTGGGTTTGTTGTCAGAGTTGTCCCTCTCCTAGGTGAATTGCCTACCATGGCTAACAAGTACCACCTACTCGAAATAACCTAAACAGTTCTGAAAAAAAAGAAAACTGACTGCAGATTTGTGTTCAGCACCCCCCAGAAAAACCTGCACAGCAATTTTTATAAGGATCTGAAATATCAGAAATTTCCATTAATTCCAATAATTACCATTTATCTGCATCAAAATTAGATTAGTCACTTAATTCTGGGAGAAGTATTACGATGAAAGGCTAATATGGCGGTAATGTATCATGACAACGACAAACCTCACGTCACTAAATCATACCTTTATTTTCTTGTAAAGAATGAAGAATGTGGAGTATGATTTCTTCCTCCATTTCCTTTCCTAATCGCATTCATCATTATGATGATGAATGTGATTATGTACAACAATTATACCTCCACTTCCCACACTGTCTGGGGGGTTAAGAGCTTAAACTCAAAATGCAGAGGAGTACTAATAAGAGTGTGTCCTGTTTAGCAGGACTCTTATCCAATCACACATATGCAGGAACATCAATCAAAAGTATGTGCTAAGCTGCACATCATCACAGTTAGTAACATCATAAGGGTAGCTGGCTGATGAATCAATCAATCATTGGGGGCATACGCCGGGGGGCGCGTCGCCTCGCCCACCCTACGACGCCACTCCCGGGGGTCACCACGCGTGCAGGCTCCTTTCCCATACCAAGCAACTCTCGACAAGAGACATCAACTTGCCCCAGCCACGAGCCTTGTGGGCGCCCCCTAGGCCTCCTCCACGCCGGATTATCTCTTACAGATACAACCCGATGGGAAGGATCGGTTTCAGGGTAGCGTGCCACTTGCCCATATAGCCGAAGTTGGCGCTGACGGACTATGCAGGTAATAGGCCTCGATTCAGTCTCACGGTGCAATCGCTGATTTGACACGTAATCATCCCAGCGATACCCCATGATTTTGCGAAGACACTTATTACCAAAGGCATTGATTCGTCTCTTCAAGTCACTATTTAGTGTCCATGTCTCACAACCATAGAGTAAGACAGGGATCACAAGCGACTTGAAGATCCGGATCTTTGTCCTCCTGCACAGGTACCGACAACGCCAAATACTCCCGCTGAGCGAGTCCATAACACCGTGGGCTATGCCAATCCGCCGTAAGGCTTCTTGACGTGACCCGCCGTCATTAAGTTGGGGCTCGCATGGAAGGCAATTCACCTAGGAGAGGGACAACTCTGACAACAAACCCAGACAGTTGGGGCTCGTTATTCATGGAAGGCAATTCACCTAGGAGAGATACAACTCTGGGGGCGGATGCTGAGAGCGAGTTCGGGCGCTTGATCGACTCGGGCGCCTTGGATTAAGGCAAGCTGCTCCTACCGCCCATGCTCAAACGAGGAAGCCACCTTATTGGTACCATTTAAGGCGCTGAAACTAAGAGCACGATCCGATCAGATTTAGTGAGCTGCTGCTGGCCTTTGACAGACATTCATCTACTCTTTTAGGAGGCAAATACAGCCTTGTTACAGTTGCTACAACGTAACAATTGGTGTTTACGTAATAATAGTTTTGCAAGGTGTGTATGAATCGATAGTGGAAGACTAAATATGGCACTAGGGTGTTAAATGTTGGCGATAGCATAATGTTGTGTGCTGTGAGCTGGTCAGGCCGGTGGAGCGATTGTATGGTTGTGTTGAGGCAAGATGTCACAGAGGGTGCTCTGGCCGCACTAACATGTTGTACTCTTGGTACATGGTATTATCAAACCACCAGATATTTAGGAAAATTAAACATACATTCATCTTCACGAGACTTTATTGCAAATCATAAATATAAATGAATTTCAGTAAACTGTACCTAGAATAAGATAATGAGAGCAAAATGAAGAGTGTATAAAAAATTTTTTTATAACTTTTTTGATTAAACTCCCTATTATTCCTGTAATTTTGCTTACATTAAATTTTCGCTCACAATCTCGGAATCAGCCCACCTTTCCAATTATGATTGTATATGACACGGCCCAATGCAAAAATAAGTAGGTGGTCAAAAATTGCAATGAACATCAAACTTGTGACGGAACAGCTTTTCGTTATGGCAAGCGTTGCTTCCCTAGCCTTGGTGGTGGTTAGGGCGTGAGGCACACAAATCTGTGTTTTAAGTATATCGGCTGATAAATAAGTGTTTTATGCCTTGTGATTGGTCGAAGCTGCCTAAGCGGCGCATGGGCAGGCAACGTGATTGGATAGTAGGATTCTCAGACCAAGACCAACACATTAGGTGTTGGAAATATATAATGCAATAACTGGAGGTGTAAGGTCAGGCCAAGGCGCCTGTAATAGTCTCTACATGGGCCTTAGCTGGCCGTAACAAAGGCGCTTACCTCTTAGGCATTTTTTAGCATCTCCCCCCACCCCCTGACAAAAAACTCTGGGAGGTGGGGCTCGTTAGCCATGGTAGGCAATCCACCTAGGCCCTCAACCGAAAACTAGACTTACCTGTCAGTAAGAGCATCTGGGACGTAAAAATCATGCTGCAAATTTAAATGATGAACGCCAACAATAAAATTGGGAGAGTGTCATTGACCGTCTAGCCTCATAAGACATGGGAAAATCTGACATTCAACAGGATGTCAGATTAACAGGAAGATGATGATGATGATGTTTGTTGTTGTCAGGGTGAGCCAGTGTTGGATGAGATGCTGCAGATGAAAGTCCTGCCGGTGGAGCTTGGCTGGCTTCGGGAGGTGCAAGGAGGACCCATGGAGCCCAACAAGATCTCGTGGGTCTCAATCAACCAGAAGCTCGTCAAACGTGGTTTGGCCGTTCCTGCCAGGTGGGTCCTGCAAGATCTTTTTATATATTAGCTTTCAAAATTTCTTAGTAATAAAAATTTAAATGTAATTATGCATTAGTTATTGAAATAGATATGATTACAAACACTAAATATGACACTAAAACTATCTTAGCATCTCTCCTCCCTTCCCTTTCAGTTCCACTCTAATGGTTTACTAACAGCACCAAACCCTTTTTTACCCAAAATGGCGTAGGTGTGTGCCAGGCTTGCACCTTCCATGGTTTGGTGCAACACTGTCAACTCAAAACAAACTAGATCAGTATGTCCTTTACCTACCGTAGATAACACTAAAGTTGCCAGGACAACGTTTTTTTTTTATTTACAGACGTCTGGTGGCGTTAATACTAACATTTCTACATCCATGATTTCAGGAAAGTTAGAAGGGGCTATCTGGAGAGTCTGTGTCATTTTGTGTCTTCATCTGTGTCATATTATGGCTATAAATGAATAAATAGCAAAAATAAAATAGAGTGGCGACGTTGGTATACCGGCTGCACTAAGATCGCCATCTAGTGTTTATGTTCTGAGTGGCCTCCCGTCGTCGTCGTTGCGCGAAAAAAAAAAGAGTAGGTAAATTTGAAACCATATATACTTGCAGATACAAAGCATAAAACAATGCTGAAACAGGGTAGATTATAAAGTCATGATATAAACTACTGTGTATCATCTTCAGTGGCACATACAAATCAGTAGTAATGCTATAATTCGTAATATATGGCAGCTGGCGACATCAGAGCAGGTGGCGACTAAAGTGTTATCTACGGTAGGAACACTCAGACCATGTTCTTCCATCATGCTGTCCTTTCTTTCTCTCTCTCGCTCTCTCTTACTAAGTTTACTCTAGATTATGGACAGACCACCTAGTTTGTACCGTTGGAAATGTGTTTTTATGGGTTTTTTTTCTTTTTTCTCCAACCTATGAATCATGAGACTGGTATGTGAATGATAGTTTTTTAAATTCCTCTTGGTGATAATGTGTCAATGTGTTCTTTGGTGTCAATGAAGAGTAACAGTGGCATAAATAACAGGAAATCAAGGATCAGTGTTTGGAGACAAAGTTGCTGAAAAAAAATCTTTGTTAAAATTATCCACTATACCACACTCAATTAACCCCTTCACTGCGGATATCAAATTCATAGGACTACCCCCCTGTGCGGCAGGTTTAATTAAAATATAAAATAATTACTGATCATATTTTAAAGTGCCTAAATGAATAGGATGCTCATTCCATACCAGAAAATTTATGTTTCGTCTTGGTGGAGGCTACCAGCTAAGTGAAGAGTTACGTCAAAGTGCAGCAACAGGGCCGTGACCGTGCTGCCAGACGCACAATGAAACTACTTACTACTCAACATAATACAGCTTATTTTGGTACATAAATGCTTCATTCATGCATTCATTCATTCATTCATACTTCTGTTATATATCCATCAAGAATATATTGAATATCTTGACTATTTAGCCTCGCCATTGAAGTAGAGGGCGCGGCAGCGTCAACACGTCGTACTGTACCGCTTGACCTTATTAGTCACACTAACTCACGCAAGCAGAAAAAGAGGTTATATTATATCGCAACACTTGACACTGTTGCCATACAAGCCTATCACAACGAATATTTACTCATAATATCATTGAGCGTGCAGTTTAAATACAGAAATCATATATGTACCAGCAGCAGTGAACCCTTAAATAGCTGAGAGACCGTATTTGTACCAGCCGCAGTGAAGGAGTTAATAGAGAGTGGGAGTTTTGTCTACCCCGTTTGTAATGAGGGAGGAATTGTGGGCTTCCATGTAGGGGGAGAGTAGTAATGTAAGATAGTTATAATGGTATTGTGTATAAATTAAGGTACCATATTTTACGGCTTATAAGACGCTGTATCTTGGAAGACGCACCCTGATTTTGGAAAGAAATTTCTAGAAAAAATAAAATAAACAGACCACCAAAACTGTTGTCCGATATACAGTCATTTTCACACAAGAACACATTCATTATCTTCATTCAGCATTGCTCATCAGCCGTTTTTTTTTCTAGCTTGTATGCGATAGTATAAGTAAATTGTCATGTTGGCTGGCTGAACATGTATACGCAGGTCGGACGGCGGTAGTGAAAACAAACCAGACTGCGGCGGTGTGCAGCTGCGTGCCTGCCTGGCGTGCCGATCAGCTGTGTCTGGTTTTGTCGTCCTGAGTGTAAACACCTTCACGTCCTCCCGTGCCTCACTACGTTGCCTGCCTCCTGTGCCACACCACGTATTGTTTGAATTTTCCTGTATGCGTGTAGTATTTGTGATGGCTGCACGTACATAAGTATGCAAACTTTCATCAAAGGTAACAAACAAAGTTCCTTATACACGGAATGGCTGTTGGCGCCAATCTGCCGAGGCGGAATGGCTCCTGCCAGTACCGCAGTAAACATCACAGCGTGAAGACAGATTAGTTGATTTGAATGTCTTATAGTATTTGAAATACTTGTAACAGATAAGTACTGAGGTTTCATCATATAAGAGGCTGAATTGAATAGCTACCTAAGCTAACCCACAACATTAGTCTTGGAAGACGCATGAATATTTTTCAGGGTATTTTTTTGGGGAAAAAGTGCGTTTTATAAGCCGTAAAATACGGTAATTTAAGTAAAATATAGGTATTGGGAAATTGTAAATTAACAATCCCAGTGGTATTGACCCTTGCCACCTTGATTATTAATGACTGGTTTGGTCGTAAGCAGCTGTTGTTATATTTTCCCCTCAGATACGTTGACACGTAGATATGTAAACATTCGTGGCAGCCCCGCCGCCCGCGGCTCAACACTAACGGAGAAATGGCATTTTGAAAATTTAGAAAGGGTGAAAGGGCACGGAAAGGAGGGGGGCTAGAAAAAGGCTCTGGATCTAGTATTGATGTACATGTCACTACTTCATAACACACCATAAATGATGGCGTACAAGTCGACTCTTAAGAGCCTGAAAAAATCTTCAAAACTAGGGGTCGACTTATACGGCTTGTGGATAACGTGTGGGTATTTTCTTATGACGGAGATGGTTATAAGGGGTGGATGCGTGAGGACAAGCAGCATGGGTATATAGTCGGGTATAACACTCGGGTATATAGTCACAGAGACGAGCAATCAATCAATCAATCAATCATTGCATCATTGGGGGCATACGCACTGGGGGCGCGTCGCCTCGCCCACCCCAGCTGACTACCAAAACAAACAACGGAGTTTTTGGCTCTAGGTCATAAATTATTAAAATTTTCTCCCATAATCAACTGCACTGCACTACTAAGCCTGAAGCTTCTTTAATAAATATGTTTTTGTATATAATTCCCATTCGGAAGTACACACAACCCTCGTTTTCCCGGACTAATAGGGGGGAGCACTGGTCCGGGAACTGCAAAAGTCCGGGAATCGCAACAGTCCGAGGCAATTACCCACAACTGGACGTTTATCCTACTCTAGTATTTACTGTCCGGCAACCGCCAATATCAATTGCCGTGGACTTTTACGTCACTTTGTTGTTGTTTTTAGGGCTGCGAGGATCCCTTGGGGGAACACTGATACCTGGTTATATCCTATGATGCTATCACAGGCGCTGTAGTTGACCTGTCTTCCTCAGGAAGGCACAGGTGATGCGGATGACAGCGTGTTGCCGGGAGGGGTGGACGCCAGCAGGGTGGGCAGGTCACAGGTGGCGACGTTCAGGGTGAGGAGTTGAGACCACTCCCACTACACGGTGGGAGTGGGGACACTGCAGCAGAAAGTGTTCAATTGTCTCAGAGACGTTCCTGCACCAGGGGCAGTGGGGGTCAGGGGACTGACAGAGGGGGTGCAGGTGAACCGTGAGTGTCGTGTGCCAAAATGTAAACAATACGACCGCTGAGCATGCTGCCACCTGGCGGGAGGCGCAGACACTGACCAGTGGTGACAGGAGACGCTCGGACCGCCGGACAACTTTGTCAATTTACAGACTGGACCAGGCATTTGTCCGAGACTGACATATCCCCGGACCTCGGATTTTGTCCGGTAAATCCGATATCCGGGAAATGGAGGTCCGGGAAAACGAGGGCTGTGTGTATAGTGCATAATGAATAAATAAAATGACGAAGAGGTAAACATCTGACGCCACGTTTGAAATACCTACCACAAGTGGGTGATGGATCCCAAAATTTCCGGAGGTATGTTTTCCTCTGACTCGGTGGCTGGTGGTGGTCGCAACCTCCCGCTACCTCCAACTTTTCGGTGAAGTGGGAGGAAAATGTGCTAGTGTGATACCCCCTTTAGCCTTGTTGGCCTGTTCAGTGTATAAGGGTCATTAAACTTGAGTGTTGGCAGTGTAACGGACCCATAGTTTCATAGCCGTGTGGGGTTGGTGGCGCCACGGGCTGGTTTTTTTCACATATGCAAATGGCGGAGGGCACCGGTAAGTGCAGTCCAGTCATACTACCGTGTTTTACTATAATATACAGTATGTAGCGGTACTATCAGGGGACTGTGGTGTTTTTCAAGTGAAAACAAGAGGCGGACCTATAGTAAAGATTCATATCTTTATATGAGTGGTGTAGTGTTATGTGTTTTGGCGACAGGTTACCGTGTATCGTACCGTAGCCTAGCCACATTTAAGCTTTGGCCAACCAGTACCCTACCGTATTTTGTGGGCCGACTTATATGGCAAGTATAGGCCTAACCCGTAATCTTGAGGTTGACTTGTACGCCGCCATTTACGGTAAATATTACAGTGATTCACGCAAATAATGTAGATAAGACATATTTAAATCTAGCCGGACACTCCCTTTAAAGTTAATCTCTTGCTAGCTTCTCTAATTAAGACGAAAAGTTGTATATATCAACTTCTATATATAAGTGAAAAACCAAGGACGTGTCCTGGCAACACAGTGACTATCCCGCCGCGTCACTTAAGCCGGGTTGATAGCTCTGACGCAGAAACACTCAACTCCTCCTTTCCCCGCCTGCCTGAATAATGCCCATGCAATTTTTGATTAAGTCCTCCGAGCCATTTCGACCCTCCTATACACCTGATAAGTACCTTAGTTCATGCTAGCTGGGGTATTGTGTTGGGAATATATACATTGGTCCCTCACTTTTGGCGACTCAATTTGGCAAAACACAGTATTGGCGATAGATTGGATATGATACCATAATCCCAATTTGGCGCTTTAAATTCACTTTTGGCGAGACGCGCGCTGACGTTGGCCCAGAATGCACCACCCGCAAGCGTCCATGTTTCTTATTTTCCCAGCAGCGATCTTGACGACTGCGCTGTTTTTTGCTCCAAGTGATGGTACCTTTGGTGTTTCGCGCTAAGACTATGGCATCTACAAGTACCGGTGGTGGTGTTGGTTCGAGGAAGCCAAGTGACGATAAGGACAAGGGCAATAAAGTGGAGAAACTTGAGTGGAGGAAAGGTAAACACACAGCCACAACCACCACCGCCTACACAACCACCACACTAACTCGTCTCACCAGGCCTAACTAAATAATTCATGGTAAATAACATTATTGCCTATTTTATCTATTGTCTTTTATATTGCTGTTAATGTTTAATGTATAATGTCTTTGCTTTTAAGCAATTAAAGTACGAAAATGGAGGTCAAAACGGAGAACTCGTGCCTCGTCAAAGACTAATGGATACTTTTTCCGTTGAAAGTACTATTCGCGTTTGGCGAAATTTACTTTTGGCGAAATTTACTTTTGGCGATGGTTTGGCAAGACTAATTATATCGCCAAACGTGAGGGACAACTGTAGGTTGGTTTTTTGGAGGTAAGAATTCAATTAAATATTTCCTGTATCATAATTTTTCACAGCTGGTGCCCCGAGTGAGGAATATTCTAGGGCATGCTATTCAAAGTGGCCGTTGTGGGACATAGTCTGTGCCCACCACAACAGATAAATGATGGAGCTTAGGTGATGTGTTTTGGGGCGTCAGGACAGACAGCCTTGACCCAACCGTCGCGTAACAACCTTCCGCCAGTTAGATAATTATATTGGCAGTGGTTACGTAGTTAGTTGTTGTAACAATAGATGTGGTGATTGAAATTAGGGCTGGTTACGCGTCTTGGCAGACAGAACTAATGGTACTTCCACCATGTAATAAATAATTTAAAATTTAAGTTACTACTTTGTAATCGTGTAAATAATCATGGCAGAATTAGCAAAAAGTTCCTTATCTGCTAAAATAGGGTGGATTACATGAATATATAAAGAGTGTAAAGACGCACCTAAGACTACCGTATTTTACGGCTTATAAGACACACTTTTTTGCCAAAAAAAATACCCTGAAAAACACTTGCGTCTTCCAAGTTGAAAGTTGTAGGAGGTTAGCTTAGGTAGCTATTCAATTCAGCTTCTTATATGATGTAACCTCAGTACATACCTGTTAAGAGTATTTAGAATACCATTAGACATTCAAATCAACTACCAATCTGTCCTCACCCTGTGATGTTTACATGATACTGGCTGGAGCCTTTCTGCCCCGGCAGATTGGCGCCAACAGCCATTCCGTGTATAAGGAACTTTGTTCGTTACATTAGATTACATTTTTTATACCTATGTATATGCAGCCACCACAAATGCTAAACGCATACAGGAAAATTAAAACAATACGTGGTGTGGCACAGGAGGCAGGCAACGTAGTGAGGCACGGGAGGGCGTGAAAGGTGTTTACACTCAGGACGACAAAGCCAGACTCAGCTGATCGGCACGCCAGGCAGGCACGCAGCTGTGCACCGCCACAGTCTGCTTTGTTTTCACTCCCGCCGTCTGACCTGCGTGCACATGTTCAGCCAGCCAGTATGAAGGTTTACTTATACTATTGCATAAAGCTAGAAATTAAAAATGGCTGATGAGCAGTGTTTAATCAAGATAATGAATAGTGAGTGTGTTGTGTGAAAATGACTACATATATCGGACATTTTTTTTTCTTTTTCCCATCAGAAATTTCCTTCTAAAATCAGGATGTGTCTTCCAAGATGCAGCGTCTTATAAGCCGTAAAATACGGTACTCCTTTTAACTACTAGTTTAAAGACTATTCTGCCATTGTTAAAAATTCAATGGGATAAATATGAAGAAGCTTACCTAGTTTATGTAGTTGAATTAAGAGAAGATGGGGATAATGACTAAATTCACCAATGTGTGATCAAGTATGAACAAGAATGTCAAATATATCTTGATAAGATACTTGAATATGATGAATTACTAGACTGTTCTCAAAACTTAACAGCAGGTAAACCTCTTTACCCCAAAATAAACTACCAGACTTGTCACTACCTCAGTTTTCAGGGGAAAATTGGTTCTACTGGGATAAATTCAAATTTATCTATAATAATATAAGCGAAAGTGTGTGTGTGTCTGTGTGTGTGTGTGTCCGCGATAGGTGCCGCCCCCCGTGGCGGAATCCCATCATATGGCACAGTTTTGGAACCAGCTCGACCAGGGGCACATTTTAAGCTTATGAGATGATCCAATCACTTTTTTTTTTTTTTTTTTTAGCAGCCTATTAGCAAGAATTGTGAAAAAAAATGTGGGTTGCGAGAATTGAGGAAACCTTGATGTAGGGTGATGGGTAATGGGTGAGTGAATGGGTGGGGTGATGGGTAATGGGTGTGGGGTGATGGGTGAGTGAATGGGTGAGGGAATAGGTGGGGGGTGATGGGTAATGGGTGTGTGGTGATGGGTAATTGGTGAGTGAATGGGTGGGGGGTGATGGGTAAGGCATTAATACAAAGTTAGAAGGGGCTATCTGGAGTCTGTGTTTGGTGGGCCGAAGGCCCACCAAACACAGGTGGTGGGCCTTGCCCACCAGTAGCCTTCCGCAGGAGCTAGCCAAAAAGTCCGCCCGGAGGGCGGCTTTGCGGCTAGTTAATGATAAAGCTGACTTAACAGAGGTGGATAAATTAACAAATTTGTTGAGTCAGTTGAGAGGTCCTGCTTATTTACTGATAAAGGAATTAACAATTGAAAAAGCCAATTATAATGTGGTTCTCAAGATTCTTAAGGATAATTTTGAAGATAAGAGACTTAATTGTAAAGAACCTTTTTTGCAGGTTTGTGGATCTACCAAGTCCTTCTCATAATTTCAAAGAATTAGAAGATTTCAGAGTTACTTTGAACTGCACCCTAAGAGCAATAGAAGCTCATAAGCCCTTGGTTGAGTCAGACTGGATGGTCAGTATTATGATATGGAGAAAATTACCAACCAGGATGCGTGACCGTTTAAATCAGAGGTATAATACTAATTGCTTCACGGTCAAACAAATAGAAGAGGGACTATTGCAGGAGTGTAAATATTTGCAGGGTATAGAGTAGGAGACCCCCAAAGGGAGATAGGGAGTGTTAGACCTAAGGAAAATCAGCTATATCAGCCACTCTTAGAATTTAAAGATCCCTCGTTAGTGGGTTAGTGGGTAGGCGCCTCGCGCCTGCTTAAGTTGCGGTGGTCAAACAGCCTGTAGTTAAAATTCAATTAACTCATCCAACCAGTAAACCACAAAGGCCTACTCAAATAAGAGGCACAACCCCAAACTCCAGGGCTACTTATAGTGAAGTCAGAAGAAATTGTGTCTTCTGTGAGGGGGAACATCCACCCTCCAAATGTTATGTCTATCCAGATGGTGCCACTAAGTTTAAAAGGTTAATGAGCCTGGGTAATTGCCTAACCTGTGTCATTGGTAAATATGCTTTTTATTGCATACCCTATGAATTTAAGTACTTGTAGGAAATGTAAACAGTCTATTCAGAACATAGCTCTTTGTCCTAACAGTGATATTAACTCAGACCCTACAGGAGTTAAAAAGGCAGTCACTAATAAGAGTAGTTGATCAGCTGTCCCTGCGGCAGATTTGAAGGTGAGCCATTATGGTAACTCAGTCATTGTAAAGACAATGTTTGACAGTGGTGTACAAAGATCCTTCATTAGTAGGGAGTTTGTTGACTTATTACAACTACCCATAATTAGTAAAGTGAACTTAGCCATTTCAGGTTTTCTTGCAATAAAGAGGCTCAACAGTTTGACATAGTTTAACTTCTAGTCCAATTAGGAAAATATAAATGTAGGGTAGCTGCTGTAGTTAATGATATTGGTATAAATTTAATTGTAAAAGGACTAAAACATAAAGCTGAAATGTTAAGGGAGAAAGGTGTTAGACTAGTTAGAAATACCTTTGAGGACGTTGATGGTCCGTTCTAACTAATTATAGGCGCGGATTATTTTGGGCGTTACCTAAGGAACGTCATCAAAAGACACAACGTCTGTGTTCACAGCACTGGGGATAAGTAATAATGGGACCCATCCCACAAAGTATACTCACCAAGCAGAACAAGGGGAAGGTATTTCTGTTATATAGTCATGCACAACCCCTATTAATTGCCAGAATTGGAACCACTTTCTTGCCCACACCAATTACTGAGTTATTAGATGAAAGTGATATTCCAGTTCATAATAAACATATTGCCACTAAGGAAAATCCAACTAATAATGTGTCGAGGAATTACTACCCTCAAATTAAACACAAGATTATGGTTTAACGGCCCTACCTGGCTGAAAGAGTGTAATAATATGCCTCAACACATGGTTTATCCTAAGCCAGACGTATCTAAAAATATAATAAGGGAACCTGTATTGAACCCAGCTTCTGTTATAGACATTAAAAGGTTTTCCTTACTGAGCAAACTACTTAAGACTACTAATTCAGTCTTCAAATTCATTAAGAGGGATAGCTCTGACTCCTTAAAATTTTGCATCAGAACAATACAAAAGCAGGTATTTTCAAAGGATTATCAGCCTTTAGCCTCAATCAGCCCTCATAGGAACAAATTAATCAAATCATTAGGTCTCTACCTAGATAATGAGGGTATGATTAGGTGTCGAGGACGAATTTTAAAAGCTTATCTTCCAAATACCACCTACCATCCCATTCTAATTCAAACGCCACCATCTTACTAGATTATTGGTGGAAGAATCTCATAGGGGTTCGTTACATGGCGGAATGGCTGCCACATTAGTCGATATCAGGAAGCAATTTTGGATACAACACGGTAGACAGACAGTCAAATATTACCTCAATTCTTGTATTAGATATATTAGATATGAAGATAGACTAGTCACCTATCCAGGCCCCCCTGAACTTCCCGCTGATCGAGTGAAGCTCCTAAAACCATTTGAGGTCCACTGGTGATGACTATACAGGGGATATAATAATTTCAGGAGATAAATCTCGCCCAAAAAGCAAATGTTTGTTTGTTTATTCACTTGTGCCTCTACTAGAGCTATTCATTTTGAAGTAGCCAAAGACTTAAGAGCCGAAACCTTTATTCAAGTGTTCTGGCGGTTTGTTGGTCGGCAATCGTGTCCTCGGCGTTTGATGAGTAATTATGCTACGAACTTCATAGGTGCATCCCCTATATTATTAACTAGCCGCAAAGCCGCCCTCCGGGCGGACTTTTTTACTAGCTCCTGCGGAAGGCTAGTGGTGGGCCTTCGGCCCACAGGTGGTGGGCTGGTTACTTATATATTTAGTTTTCTGATAAATGAATTAGCACCATGTATAAATTAGCGTTAACTAAATAAATAACCTCATCAGTCGGGAAAATTACCCGATTGATGATTTTATTTATTTATTTACGCTGATTTATGCATGGTTCTAATTAATATATCAGATAACGAAATATAGCAATGGAAAGCTAATAAAATTGTGCTTCTATTGATGCCCTTCATGATAAAAGTTGACTCGCAAAGTTTTAAATGGCGAAGAGTTGAAGTGAATATTAAGTTCATGCATATTTTTTCAGAGTCTCGTAATGGCATTTCTTTTGCGTGTTTTACTGTTTTTTATTTGATAATATTATAGAACAAACATTTACGAATATTACAGTATATCATATACAATAAACCCTTCATGCTCGCGGGGGTTAGGGAACAGAGACACCCGCGAGTATCGTAAATCCGCGAGCATGACATTAGTTACCCCTCCCACCCCGAAAATAGGCTTACGGTATAAAGAAAATGGATTTTGTTGCTTGAATGATAATGATAATGATAATTTGGGATGCAAATAATGCAAAATAGTATAGATTGTATATTACAGGTGTATTAAAGATTAGTAATAGGGTACTGTACTGTATAAATGTAAACAATTGTTACCGATCGATACTTACGAGTGTTTTGTTGTCGTTGTCCTTCCATATTTGGTCCTGTACCCCTAGGCCATAATCCTCCCCCCTGGTACATAACAGCTTAATGATTATGGATGATTAATTACAATGAATAGCAGAGCACAAACAAAGAAATTAAGGTAAGTAATGTACCTAGTTAAAAAAACAAATAAAGAACACCATTCTAGTAATGGAAAATTTAGAGTTAATGTTTTTACTGTAGAACAAAAAACTTTACTTTTCATTAATTCATCTTCCTGAAGATTAATTAATGAAAATGGAGTTTAAAGTATGATGAATTATGATAGATGTGCGATATTTATTGCGAGTCCTCATCCACGTTGGCACCAGGGGAGAGGGGGAGGGGGGGAGGGTCATCGAGTTCATCTATGTCAGACGACGTAGGGGAGGCTGGGTGAGGCGGTTTGGGTTGATCAGCTGGGCGTGTCAGTTTATTAAAGAATATGGTTATCTTGCTCTGTGCTTGTTGCTGCCTAAGCTGGTTCTTTAGTTCTATGTATGGTTTGATGGCAGTTTCCATTTGTCTTTTTACGATTAGAGCACGTTCCATAGATGGGTCACGCTCCACGAACCTATTTGTCAGATCTTGGATGTTTTTCAATTTGTAGAGAAATTAGAGATCAAAAGGCTGTGGTTCGTCCTGTGTGTTGTCTGTCACTTCAGTTTCCTCTTCTTCCTGCACTCTGATGATTTCTTGTAAATCTTCGTTCGTCAGCCCTTCACCAGAATCACCTAGCAGTTCTGATTCTATTTCCGCTGCAGTCACATCCTTAAAGCCTTCACCACCGATTGCTTTGGCTAACAACACCATTTTTTTCACATCAGGTTCAGTAGTAGGCAAGCCTTTGAAGTCTTTGACTGCTGCAGGCCACACACTTTCCCAGCACGAATTCACACAGTGTTGGGACAATTCATCATGAGCCTCTTTAATAGACTCAATGCACCCAGGAATGTTACGTTTCCTCCACATTTCTCTCATGCTCTCCTCCTCCCCACTGTCCATAGCGGTCCTCATCATGCTGAAGGTGCGTGTCGAATATTTAGACTTAAAGACCGCAATCACACCTTGGTCCATAGGTTGAATGAGGGATGTTGTGTTCTTAGGAAGAAAAACTGCCTGAACATTTGGGTCAATTTCATTCAAATCATCAGGGTGGCCCGGGCAGTTGTCCAACACAAGGAGAACTTTAAAAGTGATATTCAACTTCTCAAGGTATTTTCGTACTTCAGGAATAAAACGGTTCTTAAACCAGTCCATGAATAATTCTTTAGTCATCCATGTTTTTTTGTTTGCTTGATAGTAGACTGGCAGCAGGTTCATGTTCTGGCGAGCAAGTGCTCTGGGCTTCTTGGATGTGTGGAGGAGGAGAGGTTTGATCATGTTTCCTGCAGCATTCCCACAAAGTAAGGCAGTCACTCTCTCTTTGGACATTTACAAGCCTGGGGCACTTTTTTCTTCTCTGGCAATGTATGTTCTGGTTGGCATCTTCTTCCACCACAGCCCAGTTTCGTCTGCATTAAAAACTTGTTCTGGTAGATAGCCTTTCTCCTCAATTATTTTGGCAAATTCAACAGGGTATGCCTTGGCTGCAACATGGTCGGCAGAGGCACTTTCTCCATTATGCTGACATTATTGAGGGAATATCTTTTCTTAACATTTTCGAACCACCCCTTACTGGCCGAAAATGCATGCATCTTTGGACGAGCACCACTTGCACCATTATTATCACCACGTGCACCAGCATTGTCACCACGTGCACCAGCATTGTCACCACTTGCACCAGTATTGTCACCACTTGCACCATTGCTGTCACTGTTATTCTTCCTGAAAGTTTCATAAAGAACTTTGGCCTTTTCCCTTATGAAATCGCCACTTATTGGAATGCGGCGCCTGTTCATGTCTTCGATCCAAATGTTTAGGGCTTTTTCAGTCTTCAACAAGATTACATCTTTAATGTAATGCACAAGTTTTGCAGCATGGGGTATAGAGGAGGCTAGGGAAGCTGTAATTTCTTTTTCCTTCTTATAAATGTACCTCACCGTCGATTCATTTACCCCATAGTGGCGGCCACAGGCAGCGTAGGACATGCCACCCTTTATTTTCTTGATTAATTCACCCTTCTCCTCTAAAGTCATCACTTTCATGTCCCTTTTGGTCTTCTTTGGTCCTTTCCCGCTTGATTGAGGCTCACCAGATTTACGTTTGTTGGCCATGTTGACGAGATATACAAAATTAATAGCACTGCACTGTACCGACGAGAGCGGGTAAAAACAAGCTGGATTTTGTTTTACTGGCGGGAACTGGCAGCAGTGGCGGCCCTCACGCGGCTGTACGCACAAAACAATTTGCGCGCGCCATTCAAACTCCTTACTTTTCTTATTTTAAAATTATATTTAATTACCTGTATTTATTATTATTTATCCCAAGGGTTGAAAACCCACGAGTAATCAAATCCGCGAGCCTGAAACCCGCAAGCATTAAGGGTTTACTGTATACTGATAAACCAGTCTATATGATGCGTATATATATATAGGTATATATATATATATATATATATATATATATATATATATATATATATATATATATATATATATATATATATATATATTATATATATATATTATATATATATATATATATATATATATATATATGAATCCGAGCGGCCCTCAGACTTCAGGGCAAGTTCAGGCCCATGTGCAACAGGCCGATATTCCGTGCGCAGTCCAGGTATACAGTGGTCTATGATTATACATAACCTCATATTGGGGGGTCTTATCACCTGAAGCAGAACTTCACTTTTGGTCGACCCCCAGTTGTGGAAATTATTCACTATACCACATTCAATTAATAGAGTGGTAGTTTTGTCTCCACCCTTTGTAATGAGGGAGGTTTTGTTTCTCTTCCCTGTAGGGGAAGAGTAGTAATGTAAGAGAGTTACAATGGTATCGGGTATGAATTAAGGTAATTTAAGTAAAAAATAAGTATTGGGATATGGTAAATAAACAATCCCAGTGGTATTGACCATTGCCACCTTGATTAGAAACGACTGGTTTGGGTGTAAGCAACCGTTGTTATATTTTTGCCTCAGATACGTTGACATGTAGATATGTAGGTATTTGTGGCGGCTCCGCTGCCCTCGGTTCAATTCAGTCCACTCAGATTCCACAGAAGCAAGATAGGCATTAACCTCTTGCTAGCTTCTCTAAGACGAGAAGTTGTATACATCAACTTGTATATATAAGTGAAAAACCAAGGACGTGTCCTGGCAACACACCGACTATCCCGCCGCGTCACTTAAGCCGGGTTGATAGTCCTGACGCCCGATGCCGAAACACTCAACTCCGTCGTTCCCTGCGGGCCTGAATACCGTCCGTGTAATATTTGATGAAATCCTCCAAGCCATTTCGACCCTCCCATACACCTGATAAGTGCCTAAGTTAGTGCTAGCTGGGATGTTGTGTTGTTGTGTCGGGAATATATAGGTTGGGTATTTTGGAGGGAGGAATTCAATTCCATCATTTCTGTATCATGATTTTTTACTATCTTGTGTATTTCAGAAGGAGTCTTTCATCTCTCAAGGACATGAGCCAGGAGGGCGGCAAGGAAGCCCATCGTGACCTTGTGTCAAAGGCGAACTGTGGCGTAGAGAAGGGAGAGGAGGACCTGCAGCTCACAGAAACATCAGAGGTTTGAATGTTTCATGTGGGGAGTGAGCCACAAGGGCTCCCAAGGGTAGCCAGTCCAGTAGAATGACACAAGGTCTGAAATGTGTGCAGTTGTTTATGATGTAAAATGTGCATATCTCTGAAGGAAGTACTTATTGGACAAACAGGCATAGGTCAAGGCTGGCACCAAATATGATTTGTGTATTAATATTACTAATAGAAGACCCCTGAAACCAAGACAAGCTTGGATCAAGAGTTGCCTCAGTACTGCCTTCCTTCATGAGTCTGAGTCAGTTACTGCAGACTAAATCCTTTGCTCACGATGGCACTGTATGGGATCTTTTCAAGGACTTTATTTAGGAGTCATAGATGCTTTTTTTATGCACAGCATATTTATTTGCATTCTGTGCATGGTAAGGCTTTCATAATGAAGGTTTTAACGTATCTTAATGTATTCAATTTGAGTCTGAAAATATGTTCTCAGTGTACTGCCAAGAAGGCCCATAAGTCATGAATTCTATTTTGTCTTCTTCAAAATCAACAAACTGTTGACAACAAAATTAAATTAGTTCCAACATATTTTTGGTTTCACCTAGTTCTTTCTTCTACTCTACCCTCTTCCCGTATTCCCTATCTATATTTAGTTTTTCTTAGTATTTTGTCTTCATTTTCCTTAGTTGGCTTTGGAGATATCACTGTATTCATATACATGCTGTATATCATAAATGAATGATACCTTAAAAAGCTGAAGTGAAAATGGATCCAGGATGTGCCTCCCACACACTGCTGGGCAACACTATTCCAAGGGTTGGTGGAAGACCTCCTTAGTTGCCAAAGCATATCGGAAGGTTTCTTGTAGTGTTGACAAGAGTAGGTTGGTGGACATGAGGGATGCTCAGTCATTGGTGAGAAAGTATGCACAATACAGCAAGGCTACTGGATTAGAGGACTCGATGAAGTCATGACTAGGTGGAAGGCATTTAGCATTAATTAGTTAACTCAATTGAGTAAGGTAATGAACCAATACTCTTGAAAGGAAGGCTTGGTAATGAATATAAATTAGTGTATGCTGTACAATGAACTAACCAGATGCGTGTGTTGTCAGCTTGTTATGGCAATGAAGGCTCGCTTAATCTTCAAACACACAGGTGAAGCTTGAACGTGATATCGTAGTATGTCTGTTGTCATGTCTCTCCCATTGCCTCCTACACCAGTGTTCTTCAAACATTTTTCATCGCGACCCAGTTTGATTTTATACATTACATTCACGACCCTATTATACTTCTAGCTGCTTTCTCTTTCCGATGTGATTTATTTTGTACAATTACATACATACATATGCATATAAATCTGCATACATATATACATACATACATGCATCTATGCATTCAAAATGATTGCATATGTTTGAGTGTGCCAATGTAAATTTTATCAATTAAAAGTATTTAAAAAATATGTAGAAGTGTTCTGTAAATTGTAACTACGTAAGTAGAGAAAAATAGTATTCATTGATTGACAAGTGGAAATGCGTACAAGTCCTGCCTTCTCCCATCAGCATAACACAGCATTCTCTCTCTCTTGCTCTCTCTCTTATTAATGCATTTCACATATTGATTATATAATTATCAGTTTACGACATGGCGACCCACTGAGCAAAGGCTTGCGACCCAGTATTGGGTCGCGACCCGTACGTTGAAGAACCCTGTCCTACACCATACAGAACAGAACCAATAGTTAAACAGAATGAAAAATGGGAATGAAATGATATAGTCTTTATTGTGTTAATCACTAACTCTTGTTTTCTAATCTCGATGTAGTCATTATCAGCATAATCTGGATAAAACTTAAGAGACCAACAAGCTATGGTGTGATGAAGCCGCCTTGGCAGCTCTTTTACCACAACTTGTACGATACTAAAGGAGCAACTCTGACTATTTTTCCAGGACGATGAGAGTGAGATCAGCACCAGGTCAGGCACCACCACCACCTCTGTTGCCGCACACGAGGGCTGGATGCTGCCACCTCCACCCACTGACCTCACCTTCCTGGCCAAAGCTTCTTATGTGGACAATGAGGGAAACATCTTCCTACAGCCCAAGACTAGTGAGTGTCCTGCCCTCATGACCCTCTCATAGCTGGTCTTGATAGATAGGAAATGGGACAGTTCAATAATGTGCTAACTAAAGCTTCCTAGTGACTCAAATACAGGAGACTATAATATACATCACATGCAGCCTAGGGATGTTGATGGTGCATTGATTATTGGCGATGCTGGTACAGCCTCCTTCACCACTGTTTGATGGTCATGTTTCTATAATTAGTTTTTCATCCTTTTGTACCGAATGCAGACACAAGTATATACTCCTCTATCCTTCAAATGTCTAGTCTGATCTGTATGAGAATATTAAAGCACAGTGAAGGTTAACAATCTATTCTTTAAGTAAATAAAGGTAAAGTTTGGGGCATACGCTATGCTGCGCCTGGCCTCGGTGCTCTTCTCCGTCACATTAGCCTTTGAGCCTGTGGTGGGTGACAACCTGTTACCCCGGGACACAGGGCTAGTGTGACATCCGGGTTACCACAGTTACCTTCCCCAGGTTTCTCCAAGCACCCTTTTATCAACCCCGAATGGGGGAATGAACAGCTTTGTGAGCTGGCCGCCGACTTGCTCTGGCCCAGATTCGAACCAGGGCCCACAGATTCGTAGCTAGGCGCGCTGGCCACTACACGGAGGCGAATGGTAAAGTAAGTAAAGTATATAGCTGCTATATTTATTTGATAGTGTCATATCCTCCCACAGATGCAGAATTAGTCAAATTTGTTCGGGACAGCCTGACAGTGCGGTTCGTTGGGAGCAGCCCCGGGGACAACGACCTGTGCTGGCAGCCTGGGGACCCGGTGGCTGCCTGGTATCACCAGGACAAGAAGTGGCACCGTGCCACTGTTAATGGGGCAAGTAGAGAAAAGGAGTAATGTAAATGTTATTCCTACTTCTTTCTGTTTAACGTCAGTTTTCCCCGTAATTTTCATGAGGTTAAACTGCCGATGATACCCTTCCAAATATCTCTATCCATTGCCTCAACTTCCTCAATGCCCAATGCTGCCAGATCCTCTTCAACACACTGCCTCCATGTCTTCCTTGGCCTGCCCGGTGGACGGCGACCTGGAACCTCCACTCTTAACAACTCTCCCCAATGCCTCCCCATATTCTCTCCTCTTTACGTGCCCAAACCAAACCATCTCCATCGCCATTCTCTCAGCAATGTATTCAGCTCCTTCAATCCACATTTTCTTGCCACCTCTTCACTGGACACTATATCTCTCCATGTGATCCCAGTCATATATCTCAACATTCTCCAATCACACCCAACCAACACCTCCAACTTTTTCGTCAAAGCCCATATCTCAGAACCATACAGCAAAACTGATCTTATACATGCCTCAAATAGTCTTCCTCGGTTTTTCAGTGGAATACTCTTGTTTATCAGCAGTTCCGCTATCTCTTTCCACTTCATCCATGTAGTTGCTACTCGTTTTCTTACTGCTCTCTCCACTCCACCCTCGCTATCTAACATGTCACCAAGATAACAAAGCTGTTTCACTTCTTCTATTACATCACCATTCACTTCTATAGTTCCTTAATTCTTCCTTTTCTGGCGGCCCCCTCTGTTGATTCTTCTTATACAAACTGGACAGCAGAAATCTACCACCCATTCAGGTTTCCTAGTCAAGAACATCTTTTATGGCACCACTTGTCACATTACATGCATCGAATAGAGTTTACTCCTACTCCACTACCGCACACTCCGCAGGGAAACCTTACCACTTGTATATGTTGCTCTATTTTCTTCCCTGTTACCGTCATCTTCGTCTTGGACATATTCACCTTCAGACCTCTTCTCTCCATTGCTTGTTTCCAATCTATAAATCTCCTCTCAACTTCCTCCTTTGTCTCAGCTGTCAAGACTAAAACATCTGCATATAGCAGCTCCCATAGATCTCCTGCTTTGCATTCCTTTGTGGCCTTTTTCATCACTACCACAAACAAAAGAGGACTGAGAACTAAGCCTTGATGCACCCCCACACCTATCTCAAAGGCATCTGATGTTCCTCCAGCTACTCGCACCTATGATCTCGATCCTTCATACAGTGCCATTACAAACCTTACAAGCCTCTTTGGTACCATTTGTTTCCGTAATGGCCATCTAAATTGTCCTTGGAATCCTGTCCAATAAGAACATAAGACCATAAGAAAATATGGAAGCTACAAGAGCCGCGAGACCTACACGAGGTAGTTCCTGTTACTTAACACTATCTACCTCCACCTTACATCCCCATCCATGAAATTGTCTAGCCTCCTTTTAAAGCTCTATTGACTCCGCACTAACTATCTGACGACTGAGTCCATTCTAATCATTTACCACCCTATTTGTGGACCAATTTTCTCTATTTCCTTAATCTACGCTTTTGTAGTTGAATCCGTTACTTCTTGTTCTACCCTGATTACTAGCCGTAAGAACTTTTCCTACATCTCCATTATTATATCCCTTAACCACTTAAAAACTTCTATCAGATCGCCAGATCTTTTAATTTATATCTTTTTACATTAAAAAAATGTTGTTTGCATATATATATTTATATAAAGCTTTAGTATAACTTCAGCACTTCTAATTTTAACACTGTTGCAACAAATGTCTTTTCCAGATCCACCAACACATTATACAGCCTTTTCTTATTGTTCATATTAACTGGTAAAAAGTCTTGAACTGCACCTGATTTCATAATTGACTTTTATTCCTTCAAGAGAGTAGTATCATGGCATCTCTCAAACTATATTGTCCGACCCTTGAATCTGTCACTACAGTAAACCCTCTCTAATTCTAACTAATTGGGGGGAGACCTGGGTCGAATTAGCCGAAAACTCGAATAATACGATTGTTATCTCTAGACCCCCCCCCCCCCCCTCCCCCACACACACACAATATGAACTCGCTCAAACATGCCAAAGCAGCACAGATTGTATTACTTGTACTCACCAAAACATGGCTAATACTGAAGTCTTGAAATGCAGAACTACTGTACACTGAGCACTCAAGCGTCACAGATAGCGTCTTCAGGCACGGGCTGCATTAATTAATGCAATGCAAACGGGTGGACACGGTGGCGCACGGTGACGTAGGCATACAGTATGCCTAGTGCAAGCTGCCCCCGCACTACAAATCTGGGAGGTGGATCGCCACTAAGTTGCCAGCTCGCGCCACAATAAGGGGATGTAAACAAAGGGCAAAGAAAGCCTCTCCTCATTGCTCTCCTCTTCTTGCCTCTTTAATATTTAAATTCCTGCTGCTATAACTTCTGCTGCATCAAATACAGGGTCATCAACAAGTTATTCTTCAACAATAGGAATAGCCACAGATATAAATTTCGGCAGCTGCCATCTTGAGGCCTCTTCCATTAGCGTTGGGTTGTAGTAGTAGTAGTAGTAGGGTTGTGGAAAGGCATGGCAGTACCGAGCCTCATGTATGGGGCAGAGTGTATGAGGTGGACGGTAGGAGAGCTGGACAAGTTAGAGGTAGTACAGAACAGGGTAGGTAGACTTGCACTAGAGGCAAACAGGTATGTAGCAGTGGAGGCGATCAGGGGAGAGGCAGGGTGGAGTACCTTTGCGGAGAGAATAGGAAAGTCAGTGCTTAATTACAAAATCAGGCTTAGAAAAATGGATGAAAACAGGTGGGCTCGAAAAGTTTATGAGTGGATAGGACAGAGTAGTAAATGGGATAGATCAAGCAGACGGTGGGAGAGGAAATGTGGGTTACAGGGTTTCACAGATAGGATACACCAGTCTAGTGAGGGGGAGTTAAAGCGAAAGGTGAAAGACCAAGTTCAGAGGCAGGGCAGGGAGATGTGGAGACAGAGGATGGAGGGTAAGAGTTCTCTGACTTGGTACAAGGGGAAGACCACACCAAAGTGTGAGGTCTTTTATGATGGTAGCTTGGGGAGTAGTTTAATATTTAAAGCAGGACTAATCTCTGGAGGTCAATAGTAGAACATATAGATGGCAAACGAGGAAGCAAGATATTCAAATGTGTATGGGTAACTAGATGAAACTGTATGAACTGTATTAATGTGTCCAAGGTATATGAGGAAGGAGCGCTTATGCAATAGTGCCGGGAGGTAGCGGGATCATGGGATAGAGTGCAAGGGAACATAGATGGATATGGATTCTTTAGGTTTGAGTAGGTACAGGATAAAATAGAGATCATCGAAGGGTTAAGTATTTTTAGAAGGCTGGGAAAAAAGAGCAGAGAGTTAGGGTTCAACAAGTCCTGAGGAAGCCAGCCGGAAATTAGCTTTGAACCGGGGTGAAAACCGCGGTTTAGCTCCCTGAAGAAGAAGAAGAAGCGAAGTTTCAAAAACCGTTCACGGACCCGAGTTTCAGCGTTACCATTGGCACGAAAACCTTGAGACCAGGCCAAAGCGCAGTACTCAGAAACCCTTCGTCTCTACTCATGAGCAGTGGGTAGCTTGGGTAGAGTTTTCAGTCATAAACAATGGTCTGCCTTGGCCCTATTGTCTCTTGTGTAAGGGTTTTTCAATGCACAGAGTCGGAGTGGTGCAACGTCCTAAGGGCAACATATTGTGAACGATGCGTTCCGCGATCTAAAACTTGAAGATCCTTCACATAGCAGCTAGCTGAGTTTCATCGTCTTCTTGTATTCCCTTCCTCGCTGTATCTCTCTCCTCTCTCTCTCTCGTTATCTCTCTCTCTCTCTCTCTTCTCCTTCTCTCTCTCTCTCCTCTCTCTCTCTCTCTCTCTCTCTCTCTCTCTCTCTCTCCTCTCTCTCTCTCTCTCTCTCTCTCTCTCTCTCTCTCTCTCTCTCTCTCTCTCTTCTCGCGTATCTCTTACTCTCTCTCTCTCTCTCTCTCGTTTCTCTCGTTATCTCTCTCTCTCTCTCTCTCTTCTCTCTCTCTCTCTCTCTCTCTCTCTCTCTCTCTCCTCTCTCTCCCCTCTCTCTCTCTCTCTCTCTCTCTCTCTCTCTCTCTCTTCTTTCTTTCTTTCTTTCTTTCTTCTTTCTTTTAAATTGCCTCGCCAGCTGAGTATGTTTGCAAACAAAAAACGGGGTTTTTGCGTTCCATTTGTGACACGCAACCCAACCCTGAACCCAGAACCCAACCCTGAACTGAAAGAGCTGGTTCATGCAGCTTGGGCACAAATGGAAGAGGCCTTTGGTAGCAATGTAAATTGTGTAGCGTTCAGTATCGTTCAGTAGGGAGAGTGCGGGGGGGAGGGGGTGACCGCTACTGAACGCAGCCCTGGCAGGTGTCACTCAGGGATTTGTAAGGTAAGGTCTTCAGTGCTTGAGGTGCTTAATGTGTTGGAGGCGATAAGGAGGCTGGCTGACGAAGTGGATGGCACAGAGGAGGTGGAAGATGCTGCAGAAAACTCTGACAATTCGAATAATGTGCAGACAATTCAAACTTCAGTTCAGATTATGGAAAGTTGGGAAATTGTTGAAAAATTTGAACTTGGCCTGAAACAGGTCGAATTATCCGAAGTTCGAATCATACAGGTTTGAATTAGAGAGGGTTTACTGTATTTGCTTTTTTGGGACTGGTTACTGCAATGGGCTTTTTATATAGTATTTTCATTTTTTCCCGTACCCAAGATCAGGATTCTTACAATAAGAGAACAAAATGGTTTAAGAGAAGGATGTTTGGATGAGTAAAAATAAAGCTTGATTGATTTTACTTATACCTAAAGTGAATAAACACAGACTTGAACCATCCTTGCTTGTGTTCCTGACAGCTGGACCGACATGGACAGGTCAAGGTCACGTTTGTTGACTACGGAAACCCCGAGGAGGTCAAAGTTCATGAGATCCGCACTCATCTCATGCACACCAACATTCCCATCCTCTGCTACAAGGCTGTGCTGCATAATGTTGTGCCCGTGAGTGTTATTGTGGTGTTGTGGTGCTTGCAGGCCTGGTAAGTGTGTACAGTGATATGGTGCTTGCGTGCAAGGGTGTGTACAGTGTTGTGGTGCTTGCGTGCAAGGGTAAGTGTGTACATACAGTGTTGTGGTGTTGCAGGGCAGGGGAAGTGTGTACAGTGTTGTGGTGTTGCAGGGCAGGGGAAGTGTGTACAGTGTTGTGGTGTTGCAGGGCAGGGGAAGTGTGTACAGTGTTGTGGTGTTGCAGGGCAGGGGCACCCTTAGACATCAGATGATGGCGGCCCGACTTAAAGGTTCCTGCGCGCCTAGCCAAGGCCGTCTCAATCTATAAAGGCCTGCGCCTGAGATTTATGACGTCACGGACTGAGTCTGTACGAGGCCACCGAGATGACAAGTTTACCTACCTAATTATATGTTTATCAGTATAAAAGATATATTGTTATCTTCGGAAATGTTTGTTCTATAATATTATCAAATAAAAACCCGTAAAACACACTAAAGAAATGCCATTATGAGACACTCAAGAAATATGCATGAACTTAAACTCTTCACCATTTAATATTTTTCTCGAAAACATTTTACATGGAGAACATCAATAGAAGCGGAATTTAGTTAGCTTTCCATTGCTATATTTTGTTTTCTGATAAATGAATTAGCAGCATGCATAAATTAGCGTTAACTAAATACATAACATCATGAAATCGGGTAATTTCCTACCCAATTATATGTTTATCAGTATAAAAGATATATTGTTATCTTCGGAAATGTTTATTCTATAATATTATCAAATAAAAAACCGTAAAACAGACTAAAGAAATGCCATTATGAGACACTCAAGAAATATGCATGAACTTTAACTCTTCGCCATTTAATATTTTGCTCAAAAACATTTTGCATGGAGAATATCAATAGAAGCGGAATTTAATTAGCTTTCCATTGCTATATTTCGTTTTCTGATAAATGAATTAGAACCATACATAAATTAGCGTTAACTAACTAAAAGGATCATGAAATCGGGTAATTTTTCCCGATTGATGATGTTATTTACTTAGTTAACGCTAATGTATGTATGGTTCTAATTCATTTATCAGAAAACAAAATATATCAATGGAAAGCTAATTAAATTCAGCTTTTATTGATATTCTCCATGTAAAATATTTTCGAGCAAAATATTAAATGGCGAAGAGTTTAAGTTCATGCATATTTCTTGAGTCTCATAATGGCATTTCTTTAGTGTTTTACGGTTTTTTATTTGATAATATTATAGAACAAACATTTCCAAAGATAACAGTATATCTTTTATACTGATAAACATATATTAGATAGGAAATTACCCGATTTCATGATGTTATGTATTTAGCTAACGCTAATTTATGCATGCTGCCAATTCATTTATCAGTAAACGAAATATATCAATGGAAAGCGAATTAAATTCCGCTTCTATTCATATTCTCCATGTAAAATGTTTTTGAGCAAAATATTAAATGGCGAAGAGTTAACAGTGGGTGAAAGGTGGGTGCAATGAGAGCCGTACCGCCCGTACATCCTCACACGCAGAAAGCTCGGCTCCTACTGACTCGCATAGCAGACTCTGCTACTGACGTCACGTCCATCTCGCTCTCCCAGGCGCAGGCTTTTACATACAGACGGCTTTGGCCTAGCCCTCAGCTGAGCGCGCAGCATGGCAGTTGTATTGTACGATGCGTCCAGTTTTCGGGTGGCGGTTATTTTAACACCACCTGAGCACCATATGTGCCTTCTTAGTTCACATATACCACGTATGTATCACATAATGTCATAATAAGTCAATTTCAAGTGTGATAAGTGGACATAGTAAAGTTTTCTTAATGAGGACAAGTGGCAGTCCGCCCTAGCGTCCCAGTAGCATATTCCCCACGCGTTGCCTATTTCGGCAGCTGGCTGCCCTCTACGCATGGCTGTAGCTCCGAAACTAACCACAGAATTTTCTTGAAAATAACCACATTGTGATTCCCACACAAAGTTACTATTATCATGGTGAACTGAAACCTAACCTAACCTAATTTAACGTTTTTCTAACCTTACCTAACCTAACCTAATTTAACGTTTTTCTAACCTTACCTAACCTAGCGGTCTGCCGAAAAGGGAGAGTGCCTGGAGAATATGCGTCCCGGTAACCATGGCGACGAGCGGCCATGATGGAATTGTACCCCAACATAACGTACACACGCACACCCAGCTGATGTCCTTTGTCCCTCAGTAATGACTCATGCGCATCCCCCGTCCCAACAAGCCTACACTTGAGGGTTGCCACGTATATAAGGCATATCCCATACCAATCGCAAGTCAATAGTTACCTTAGAACAGGAGTAAATAAGGTCTAAAAGTCGTGGTGCGATAAGCGGGTATAGTGTTTTTTTATCACACTCCCCTACATCAGAGCTAGGCCCGCAGGACCGAAGGGGTTGCCGAGTATCACTACGTATTGACAACACCCTTACAAGTATCCCACACAAATTTCAAGCCACTAGCTACCATACGACCGGAGTAAATAAGGTCCTAAAGTCGCGGCGAAAAAAGTGGATAAGCTCGCGCCTCTAATCCACCCGCCCCCACCCGCTTGGCGAGCCAACGCAGTTGCCGGGTACCGCCACTGTTGCCCCACATATTAAGGAGTTCCCCATACCATTTTCAGGCCATTCCTTACCATAGAAGACGCATACCAGATTTTTAAATGGCGGACGCACAGGGTGTGTCGCTGGGACTGGACGTTACATACATATTGGACGCATCACGTGCGTCGCTGGGATCCAGCTGGTTAAGCATTTCTTGTGACTAGTATGCCACCTAGCGCTAGATCTCTTAACCCAGAGCTCCAGGGTTGGAATCCCAGCAGGGCAAAGAAAGGCATTTGGGATCCACATGATCTTTCATTTCATAGCCCCTAATTACTGTAAGAAAGTCGCCACATGTGTAATTCAAGAAGTTATGACCAGTATGAACAGTAAGGTTTTGTTGAATTATCCATATGCTTTGTTTTCCCATGGTGCCGATCCTCCCATTGACAAAACCGTACCCTTTCACGAAGTCAGAGAGGCTGTAGCAAAGTTGAGGGGTGGAAAGGCAGCTTGTGTTTGTAATATCAGTATGGAGCTGCTCAAAGCTGGGGAGGAGGCCATGATCTGTGGGTTGCATGCTGTACTGACTGCCATGTGGCAATCGGGTACTATTCCTCCTGAATGGAAAAAGAGGCTGGTCGTCCCTATCTGGAAAGGGAAAGGGGACCATCAAGACTGCAACAATTACCACAGTATTACTAACACTGCTCAGCGTGTTAGGCAAGGTTCTTGCCCATTAATTATATTGCTGACATAGATCTGCAGTCATCTGCTGAAGCATCAGAGACCTCAGCAGTCTGGTTCACGCTTGGTAAGTCAACAACGGTCCATATCCTATCGCTTCATGTCCTGGTGGAACGCCGACGTGAGCTTCGACAGGGGATGCTTGCAGCCTATGTTGATCTCAAAAAGGTGTTTGACTAAGTGCATCGTGAGTCACTGGGAGCTTGTACGACTTCGCGGGATTCCTACAAATATTATTGATTTGATGACTGGCCTGTACTCTAGGACTGAGAGTGCTGTGAAGTGTAGGTGAGGTGTATCCAGCTTTTTCCCTGTGAATACAGGAGTGAGGCAAGGGTGCATCCTTGCCCCATCATTTTTCAACACTTGTATGGACATTGTATTGGGCAAAGTTGTAGATCAAAGTGATTTTGGAACATCTCCCGGCATTTTCAATCCAAAGCTGGCTGTTGTGTATATGTGCGCAACGACATCACCTGCTCTCGTGCCTACGGTCTTGAATCTAACGAATTTTCTACCATCTGGCTTAGATTTCAATGTCACTCTCTTACTAAATATATCTGTGCTGTATATCTCACCTAACTCCTCAGACTATGTAAAATTCTTAGACTATTTAACATCAAAAGTGCAGCACATCTCATCTCATTTTTCTTCAGCAGAAATGTCCATTCTTGGGGATTTCAATGTTCACCACCATCATTGGCATCATTTATCATCTTATTTCACTGACCAACCTGGTGAACAAGATTACAGCTTTTCTATCCTCCAAGACCTAGAGCAGCTGGTGCAGCACCCTACCCGTATTCCTGACCGCCTTGAAGACACGCCCAACATTCTTGATCTTTCCCTAACTACAGTAAAACCTCTCTTATTCGGACCTTCATTATTCTGACTTCGACATTATTCGGACCTCTTCCTCTTCCTCCTTTTTTAGAGGCCCAGCCAGCCAGGCAGAGCTTTTATGATCCATCACTGAGCATATACTTAGTATACTGTAATGGTGGTTTCTTTGTTGTGTCCAAATGTTGTATTGGCAAGTGATCTGAGGCCATTGAGCCTTGGGCCCAGATCCAGCAATGGAGGTGGTATCTCCAGCTATTACCCGCTCTCCCACACCCTAGATATTATCTGCCCTTACTATCGTATCCAATAAGCCTCCCTCGGTAGGTAGTAAATGGGTAGGAAGGCCCTGACTGGCTTGGGCGAGTAATGACGTCATCAAACTTGTCATCAGTCACCAGCCAATGACAAACTGTTTCTAAAACTCTTCGATCAATCACAAGTCAACAAGACGTTTGACACGGCATTTAAAGGTCGTGTCACATGCACACTTTTACCGTTAGTGTTACGCCGTTACGGGGTGGTCACGGCAAGAATGTTTCCCCGTCACTGGCTACCCCGCCACCTCAACACTTTTAAATCACCCTTATTTAAGGTGATACGCGGTACTACACTGACCTGAATAATGACACGTGTATATAACAGCTCACCATAATCACTACGATATATAATAACTAGTAATAAGACGTAAAACCCTGCCCACCCTGCTGGCGAGCGACCTGCCTCGCCTGGCGCCCTGCCTACCTCTCAGGACAACACGTTGTCATCCGCCTCACCTGTTCCTTCCTGAAGAAGACAGGTCAGATACCACGCCTGTCATAGCATTATAGGATATCACCAGGGATCATAAGGCTCCTCAAGGGGTCCTCACAGCGTCCTGACAGCCCTACAAACAACACCAAGAAGGAGGAGGAAATCTCCGCTATCATGATACTGCTGCCAGACGTAGGACTGACAGTGCTGTACACTACACCTGTGCAGTACTGTATTATGTAATTTTACTGTAGATTTATTTATTTACATGATTTATCTTATGTTTATTGATATTTGCATGACTTAGAAATGTTCCATATGTTATAATGGAACCTATAATTACCATACCTATAATTTATTTTATTTTATTATTTTATATATATACACATAGACTACTGTATACCTGGACTGCGCACGGAATATCGGCCTGTCGCACAAGGGCCTGTAATCGGAGGGCCGCTCGGATTCATATATATATATATATATATATATACGGATCATATAGACTGGTTTATCAGTATATATGATATACTGTAATCTTCGTAAATGTTTGTTCTATAATATTATCAAATAAAAAAACAGTAAAACACGGTAAAGAAATGCCATTACGAAACCTGAAGAAATATGCATGAACTTAATATTCACTTCAACTCTTCGCCATTTAAAACTTTGCGAGTCAACTTTTATCATGAAGGGTATCAATAGAAGCGCAATTATATTAGCTTTCCATTGTTATATTTCTTTATCTGATAAATGAATTAGAACCATGCATAAATTAGCGTTAACTAAATAAATAAAATCATCAATCGGGTAATTTTCCCGATTGATGTTATTTATTTAGTCAACGCTAATTTATGCATGGTACTAATTCATTTATCAGATAAAGAAATGTATAAGTAAATAAAGAACATCATCAGTCGGGAAAATTACCCGATTGATGATTTTATTTATTTAGTTAACGATAATTTATGCATGGTTCTAATTCATTTATCAGATAACGAAATATAGCAATGGAAAGCTAATAAAATTGCGCTTCTATTGATACCCTTCGTGATAAAAGTTGACTCGTAAAGTTTTAAATGGCGAAGAGTTAAGTGAATATTAAGTTCATGCATATTTCATTCATAGTCTCGTAATGGCATTTCTTTTGCGTGTTTTACTGTTTTTTATTTGATAATATTATAGAACAAACATTTACGAAGATTACAGTATATCATATATACTGATAAACCAGTCTATATGACAGTCCATAGACCACTATATCTTTTTGTCGGGCGCCCCGCAGGCCCCTATGCAGCCCCGCAATTCAAAACATTGTCTCGAGTGCAGTCCAGGTATACAGTGGTCTATGATATACATAATCCCCCCATTATTCGGACCTATGCATTACTCGGACCACTACTTGGTCCAATTAGTCCGAATATGAGAGGTTTTACTGTACTAACCCTTCTGCTTACTCTGTGAAACTATATATTCCCTGTTGGGTTCTTCTGATCACAATCTTATTTATGTAACCTGTCCTATTGCTCCGGTGCTGCCCACCTAAGCGGAGGTGCTTCTGGCATTTCAACTCAGCTAAGTTGGAAGACCTAAGGCAGTACTACTCTGATTTTCCATGGAATAATTACTGTTTCCATGTCAGAGACCCATCTCTTTGTGCAGAGTGCATAACTGAGGTCATAGTCTCTGGCATGGAGGCGTACATTCCACACACTTTCTCTAATCCTAAAGCCCGTCAACCTTGGTTTAACTCTGCTTGTTCTCATGCTGTCCGGGATAGAGAGGCGGCTCACAAACGGTAGCGTAAGCATCCATCTCCTGAAACTCATGCCCTTTATATTTCTGCCCGTAATCATGCCAAATCTTTACCTCAACTTACCAAAAACTCCTTCATTCATAGAAAATGTCAATCTTTTTTAATCTAATTCCTCTCGTGACTTCTGGCATCTAGCTAATAATATCTCTAACAATTTTTCTTCTTCATCTTACCCTCCTATGCTTCACCCAGATGGCTCCATATCATAAACTTTTAATAGAGTCTGGCACAAATCTTTAATTTACAAACTACCCTAATTCGGTTTCTATCCATCTCTCTGTACCTTTATCTTAAGTTTCCTTTCAAACTGTTCTATTGCAGCTACTGTAGACGGACATTGTTCTTCTCCTAAATCTATCAATAATGGTGTTCCC
Source organism: Chionoecetes opilio (assembly GCA_016584305.1). NCBI lineage: Eukaryota > Metazoa > Arthropoda > Malacostraca > Decapoda > Majidae > Chionoecetes > Chionoecetes opilio. The sequence continues at coordinate 138,922 of JACEEZ010012762.1, forward strand.
CTGGTGATCTAAGTCTAACTCAAAGCCCTATCCACTCCTACGCTGATGATTCTACCCTGCATTTTTCAACGCCGTTTATTAGACGTCCAACTCAACAGGAACTAAGTGATTCACGGAGAGATGCCACCGAGCGCCTAACTTCTGATCTTTCTATAATTTCTGATTGGGACAAAGCAAACCTTGTTTTTTTCAATGCCTCAAAAACCCAATTTCTTCACCTATCTACTCGACAAAACCTACCAGATAACCAAAGGTGGGCACCAAACCGTTAATCCGTTAATCGTTAATTAGCGAAGTTAACATTTTCGTTAACGATTTAACTTTTAATTTAACTTAGGAAATCATTATCGGACTAATTAACTTCCGTTACATTTAACTAACGTTAACTCAAGTCCGCTAACCCAATTTTTTTAAGTTTTATACTAATATTGTTAATTTTAAGTTTTTTTGCACCCTTTTCTTACTCTAAAAGCCTTTAAAAACCTAATACAGGGCCGAAACTATGAAATCTGACTTTTTTAGGTTTTTTAAAAGTTAAAACTAAAATCTGCCTTTTTTTTTCAACTCTAAAGCAAAAAAAAACTAGTTTTGGGGTTCTAAAGCCCTTAAAAAACGCCTTAAAGGCTGATTTTATAGTTTTGGCACTTTTCAAAGGTGTTTTTAGGTGTTTTTAGAACAAAAACTGATTTTTTGTTTTTTTTCTATAATAAAAATTAACGTTACCGGTTTATCGATAACTTCCGTTACATTTTTAAAGAATTAACTGATTAACGGTTATCGAAGTTAATTTTTTGGTTAACCCCTTCACTGCGGCTATTACAAATACGGTCTCTCAGCTATTTAAGGGTTCACTGCGGCTGGTACATATATGGTTTCTGTATTTAAACTGTGCGCTCAATGATATTATGGGTCAATATTCGTTGTGATAGGCTTGTATGGCAACAGTGTCAAGTGTGGCGATATAATAGAACCTCTTTTTCTGCTTGCGTGAGCTAGTGTGACTAATAAGGTCAAGCGGTACAGTACGACGTGTTGACGCTGCCGCGCCCTCTACTTCAATGGCGTGGCTAAATAGTCAAGATATTCAATACATTCTTGATGGATATAAAACAGAAGTATGAATGAATGAATGAATGCATGAATGAAGCATTTATGTACCAAAATAAGCTGTATTATGTTGAGTAGAAAGTAGTTTCATTGTGCGTCTGGCAACACGGTCACGGCCCTGTTGCTGCACTTTGACATAACTCTTCACTAAGCTGGTAGCCTCCACCAAGACGAAACGTAGATTTTCTGGTATGGAATGAGCATCCTATTCATTTAGGCACTTTAAAATATGATCAGTAATTATTTTATATTTTAATTAAACCTGCCGCACACGGGGGTAGGCCTATGAATTTGATATCCGCAGTGAAGGGGTTAACGGATTAACGGTTAACAAAGTTAAATTTTTTATTAACGGCGCCCACCACTGCAGATAACTATGCCCTCTTCTTCAACGACACTCAACTATCTCCTCCTTCCACAATGAACATTCTTGGACTATCCTTTACTAAAAATCTGAACTGGAAATCTCACATCTCATCTCTTGCTAAAACAGCTTCGAAGAAGTTAGGTGTCCTTTGGCGACGAGTCCTTTTATTCTCCCTCCCAGTTGCTTGTGCTCTACAAGGGCCTTATCCGCCCATGTATGGAGTATATCTCACATGTTTGTGGGGGATTCACTCATACAGTTCTCCTAAACAGTTGAGTCAAAAGCTTTTTGTCTCATCAACTCCCCTCTTCTGACTGACTGTCTTCAATCTTTAAATCACCGCCGCAATGTTGCTTCTCTTGCTATCTTCTACCGTTATTTTCATGCTCACTGCTCTTCTGAACTTGCTAACTGCGTGCCTCCCCACCTCCCACGGCCTCGCTGCACAAGACTTTCATTCTACTTATTCTCAATCTTATTCTGTCCATCTTCCTAATGCAAGAGTTAATCAGTATCTTTACTCTTTCATCCCTTTCACTGGTAAACTCTGGAACTCTTTTCCTGTTTCTATTTTTCCACCTACCTACGAGTTAAATATTTTCAAGAAAAGAGTGACAAGACACCTCCTGAACTAAATTGACCCACTCCCCTTCCTTTATTCTCTTACTGTCTTCTTTATGGGGACTGGCAACTAAGCGGGCTTTGTGTTCCCTCTTTTTGTTGTGCCCTTGGCCAGTCCTTTGTGACGTAAATTTAAGAGAAATAAAAAACACCAAGATCATTGATCTTGTTTTTGCCAATGATGCAGTTCTTTTTGCTGAGTCGCTGGAGGTCCTGCTGGTGATGGCTCTCGAGGCGCTGCACGAGGAAGCAAAGCCTTTGGGACTTGATGTCTCCTGGCTCAAGACCAAGGTCCAGGTGTTTGGATGCTTACTAGATAAAATAGAATACAGGGAGGTCCCGAAGATACGAGCAGTTAGGTTCCACCTGGCATACTCGTAAAGCGAAATCTCGTATAACGAAACGCATAACTAATGGTAACATATAGGTTTGGTTCCAGGACCAGGACCCCATCAATTAAAAAAGAAGAAAAAAGACATGTTTTTCAAGCTAAAATAAACTATAGCAGACACAACAAACACAGCGTCTATATTACCTACACTGTACTACCTATTCTGTAGAAAAAGCATTCTGAAAGAGAAAATAGCACACAAAATAACATAACTGCACATTAATTAAACATAAAACATGCATAACACTCACAAGTGGTAATGTTGTGTGGGGAGACAGGAAGCTGGCAAGTAGCCAGCGGAGAGTCCCTGTTTTCTCTCTCCGAGGCTCGAGAGAAAACAGGGGTGACTGCGTTTGCAGGGATGACTGGGATAGAGTTCTTTCCCCTGCCCTTGATCACTTGGGGGAAGAGGAAAAATCCTCGGTGCTAAAAATACGTTGTATGTAGGCTACTGTTGGGGACGCCGCGTGATACACTTAGACTCGAGAGGGTAGGGTAGGTAAGGGACAAGGGAGGGGTGCGCAAACGTCTTCCACTGCCCACAAACTCGTCTCTGCGCATCTGAATCATTGTACATCGTCCAGGGATGTGAATTTTCGTAGGCCACATTGTCGTACCGAATCACCAGAATTATCATATTTTCAGATTGATTAATTATCGTACAACCTTAGGTAAAATTATATAGTCAGTAAAAGACTTTATAATTTTAGTTAATAACTTTTAATTTACTTTAGTAAATAACTTGGTAATTTTATTCTCACCCCAGTTTGAATGTCGTAGCATTGGATTTTCGATCTCGTATATTGAAAATAGACCCTTATTTACACATCTCGTATCATCGGATTCCCGTATATCGAATGCTCGTATATCGGGACCTCCCTGTAGTCTGTTCATGCGTGTGGCGAGGACATTGAGATATTGGAGTTTTACATACCTTGGTAGCGCAGTCCATAATGACTGCGGGTCACGTCAAGAAGTCTTATGGCGGATTGGCATAGCCCACGGTGTTATGGACTCGCTCAGCACAAGTATTTGGCATTATTGGTACCTGTGCAGAAGGACAAAGATCCAGATCTTCAAGTTGCTTGTGATCCCTATCTTACTATATGGATGTGAGACACGGACACTAAATAGCGACTTGTAGAGGGTAATCAATAACCACAAGGCTCGTGGCTGGGGAAAGTTGATGTTTCCTGTCGAGAATTGCTTGGTATGGGAAAGGAACCTGCATGGGGACTCGCGCGTGGTGACCCCTGGGAGTGGCGTCGTAGTGTGGGCGAAGCGACGCTCCACCCGGCGTATATAATAATAATCAGTCCCGTACAATTATTATATTGTCCGTCCCTCCCGTCCCCCAATAATTGATTGATTTATTTATTTTCCCTCTAGGCCAATGAAGACGGGAAATGGGATAAAAAGACGTTGGAGTTTATCCATGAAAATTTTGTTGACAAGGCGTGCCGTGTGACAGTGATGGAGCCTCCCAAGTGGGGCCAAGTTCTCAAGGTGGGTCCTTACATATATATATATATATATATATATATATATATATATATATATATATATATATATATATATATATATATATATATATATATATATATATATATATATATATATATATATAATTTTTTTTTTTTTTTTTTTTTTTTTTTTTTTTATATATTTTCAGTGTTATCAAAGGAGGAGAGTGTTGATTGTGAAGATCAATTTGAAATGTTGCCTAGAGGATTAAGGTCACCTGTATACCACCTGTTTTAAGCATTATTATTCTGGCAGTGACTTAGTTCAGTTCAAAAACCCTTGTTCACCTTAAGCAACTTAGTAGTAGAGGAAAGCCCTGGATTTTCATATATCAATAAGTGGCAGTTACTTATTGTTGTTAGCCTAATTTGGGTTGTGCAGTTCCTTAGGCCAATTAGAATGTAAGTGTTATAAATGTACTTCCATAGATAAACTGTTCCTCTGAGTCAGCTAAGGCCGCATAGCATGATAGCATTGACCCAAGGCAGCCTCAGTACTCATTGCCTTGAGTTTTTGGGTCTTCATGGAGGTGTGAATGATTTGATGCCTAATCTTGACCAGAGCTGGGCACTAAATACGTACATTGAATGTATTTAAATACTAAATACATGGGAGAAATGTATTTAAATACCAATTACTAAATACAATTTACGAATGTATTTTAATACTAGATTCGAAATACATCAATTGTATTTAAATACATTTGTAAATTCATTTTAAATACACACAATTTTTAGAAATTCTAGAAATGTCCGAAAAAAAACTGGATTTCCTTAGGATTTCCTTAGATTTTGCGTTTTCTTAGAAATTTCCTTTTCATGCCTAAATTTTCTTAAAATAAGTAAATTTCCTTGAAAGTGGAAACACTTGTTCACTGTAACATCAGGGTTGCCAGATAGTTTGGCGGGTTTATGGCCAACTTAACTGATAAAAAAGTATTTACATTTTTATATTATGAGTATTTAAATACTCATTAAAGTATTTAAATACGTGAAAACCAATGTATTTATAGATACAGTTCTAAGTACACAAATGTATTTAAATACTGCCCAGCTCTGATCTTAACCAACACAGTGTGTATGTTGTCATGACTTCATTGAGGTCTCTTGATGGGCCACGAAGGGAAGAGTTGAGGCACAGGCTTGCCACCACACACCAGCTGACTCATGAGGAGGGCTAGATGACTTTGGTTTGACCATGCGGTGATAAAAAATTAGTAACTAATTGAACCTTGTGGAACATTGTAACATGGAGAGTAGAGTTGTAGTAGATAGTGCCTTTCTCATAATCCTTAAATATGTCTTTGGGTCTGGCCAGGTAAACTTGACGTTGACCAGCATGAATTTGGACATGATATCCTATCTGGTGGATGAATTAGAGGCTTGCAGGAGACTGGACCCACTCAAAGAAGAGGAGCAGAGTTCCCTTGATGTGGTGAGTGGTAAGACTTGCTTCCTCCAGTCATGACTTTTTTCTTCTATTCACATTTTCATGCATATTGTTGTGGTTGGTTGTGGATGATGTGTGTGGTCGGGGGTTTAATCCCCGTTGCACAACAAATGAAAAAAATAAACTCACCTCACTGCTCTAACACGTCATGCATCTAATGCTGTTCAGAGAGTCATGAGTTAGAACTAGTACTGTGTAGAATATAGGGTGATACTACACACGATAACCTGGCTTGAGTTTATTGAATACAAGGCAGAGGAGTAGTACAAGTGGCCCAAAGCCTTACTATCGCTCAAATCCAGTCACGCAAAAAAAAACCGTACCCTAGATAACTTGATAACCCTACCGCCTATAGCACTCTGCTGAAATATAATGGGGGAGTCGAATAGCTCTCGCTCTACTGATGAACACGCGACCTGTCTTGGCTGCTCTCGTCCTTGTGGCACGGCCTCAATCCTCGTCACGCCCAAGGTCTTTCGAAACTGGTCTGTCGAAGTCTAACCTGAAATTCTTTAATTTACGTCATGACGTTAGAGCGAGGAGGCAGGAGTGGCCATTTGGTATTTATCATAATGTATGTTACAATATATAATGGTTAGCTAAGATATCAAAGATATTGAGTGCCAAAAAAAAATGTTTTCATCTATGACATCAATTACTGAAGAATGTTGTGGTGGTGATTGGAAAGGAGAGGCGTTTATAGTGTATTTAAAGCATGGAAAGCTTCTTACGTCAATTAAATGATGAGTGCAGTTTGGTTAATTTGTTGAAAATCATGTAAACCTTTGATACCTTTGAATTTTGTCAGTTATCGACGCAGCTGAGATGGGTCTAAACTGTTACCAGACAGCTCTCTCTCCTCCTTGATAGCAGGAGACTGTTTGAGTTGGAGCTGGTGTATCCTGGTGTTGGCGGTTGGTCTGGTATATTGGCCAGCCAGGCATCCAAATTGTACTTGAAGGTGTCGGGTGAGACACCCCTCATGTTTCTTAGTTTTGTCGGGATGCAGTTGAATAATCTTGTAGCAGTGAAGGTGAAGCTGTGGTGTGGAGTTCTAACTCTATGAGATGCTCCTGGGGTGGTGCACACGTAGCACAGCCTTCCTCTCCTGGGGTGTGCTGTTTCTTGCACATTGGTGTTTGGTACCCTGTTCTCCAAAATTTTCCAAACATAAATGACGATATATCTTTCTCTGCGTCTCTGAAGCGAAAACAGGTGCAGTGTCCTGAGTCTCTTTTAGTAGTTTAGGTGTTCACCTCTGTGGATCTTGTTAGTGAAAGTTCTTTGGGGAGCTTCTATTGCAGTAATTTCTGATATTTTATGTGGTGACCAGAGATGGCCAAAGAGTTAGTATACACTGTTCACTCCTGGTTTGGAAGGTCCTCAGGATCGAGCCTGATAGCTGCCTTGCTTTTGCTGTTGTTAATATGATGTGGTCAGAAAAGGTAGCATCATAGTTCATGTTTACACCCAAATCTTTAACCACATCCTTGGCTACTATTTCCTGTTGGCCGCAATGGTATTTTGTTGAGGTTTTGATTTCAATTCTGTTTCCATACCTTAACAACTCAAACTTTTCTCCATTTAGGACCATATTATTCCTATCTGCCCACTCTAAGATTTTATCTAAGTCTTGTTGGAGTAGCTGAGTATCTGGTTTTGCACAAATTTTCTTTGTTTATCTTGTGTCGTCGGCAAAGGATGTAGCGGTTGAGTGTGCCAGATCTTGATCTATATCCCCTATCATAATGATGAAGAGCAGGGGGCCTAGGACCGAGCCCTGAGGGACACCGCTGACAACATTGCTGGCATCTGATAGCTCCCCTTCGACCACTACTTGTTGTTCTCTGTCGGAAAGGAAGCTATGTAGCCATTCTCCAAGCTTGCCACTTATCCCGAGCTTTTTTATCTTGCGGGAAAGAATCCCGTGGTCGACTTTATCAAATGCTTTGGCGAAGTCGAGATACAGGGAGGTCCCGAAGATACGAGCAGTTAGGTTCCACCTGGCATACTCGTAAAGCGAAATCTCGTATAACGAAACACATAAATAAAAGTAAAATATAGGTTTGGTTCCAGGACCCCATCAATAAAAAAAAAGAAAAAAAAGACATGTTTTTCAAGCTAAAATAAACTATAGCAAACACAACAAACACACAGCGTCTATATTACCCACACTGTACTACCTATTCTGTAGAAAAAGCATTCTGAAAGAGAAAATAGTGCACAAAATAACATAACTGCACATTAATTAAACATAAAACATGCATAACAAGCAAAAAAGACGTTGTAATGTAGGGGACGCCGCGTGATACAAGAGAAGGTAGTGTAGAGGTCCCAAGGTTGGGGCCGCACACCTGCTAATTACCCTTGAAGGTCAGGTCTCGCCATATGCTTAATTACCCTTCAGGTCACGCCTTGCTAGGGGTGACCTGACTGCGGTCCCAAGGTTGGGGCTGCACATCTGCTAATTACCCCTAAATGTCAGGCCGCGCCATATGCTTAATTACCCTTCAGGTCACGGCTTGCTAGGGGTAACCTTACTGGGGTCAACCAAATCCCCCTTTGTCCAGCCCGGGAGTGGTAGGCAAGCATTTTGAACTTGATAATTTTACTCACCCTACACTACCCTCCCGAGTTTCGCGCTTGCTTTCTTCCGGAGGCATAGCGCGAAACTCGCGGATCGCGAAACTCGGGTATTGAAAACACTGTAAAAATGCTTATTTAGTCCGATTTTTTTTTTTTTTTTTTTTTTTTTTTTTTTTTTTTTTTGTGTGTGTGTGTGTGTGTGTGTGCGTATGTGTGCCTACAGCGCCGTTAGGCAGTGACCTCCAGGGGGGGGATGGTAGTCCCTGGAGGTTAACTTGAGGGCTGTGTACCTACTGTATTTTACAGCTTATAAGACTCACCTTTGCCCCCCAAAAATATCCTGAAAATGCCCCAAGCCCCTGTCCACCCAGCAGTGAATGGGTACTGGGTGTTAGCCTAGGGTTTGTGACCCGCCTCCCGGGGTGGTGGCTTCGGCCAACACTACGTAGAGAAGAGGAGGGAGGAGAGGAGCTTGAGATTGAGCTTGAGTTGGGAGTCACCCAGCGGATGCTGTTTTGGTCTGAGTGAGTGAGC
>JACEEZ010012762.1:152500-213191 GCA_016584305.1 Chionoecetes opilio
GACTCCGTACCTCCGGCGATGGCTCCTCCCCCAAGATGGCGGCATTGCATAGATGCCACAATGCCACATCTTCTAGCTACCACTTAATATATCTATATCCTACCACACTTTTATGCAAGATGTTTCCGCTAATCAATTTCCCATATATGCATTAACCTACTAGTGCACCCAGCTATTCAGCAAGAAGCGCATTAATCTAAATTACAGTCTGTCCTTCAGATCAACGCAGTCTGGGCTTTTAAGCAGTTTTATAAATGATGTTTACTTACATTTGCATATTCAGTTTGTACCTGTTGCAAGTTGCCTCGAGTGGTCAGCATGGCAAAATAATATTTTAGTTTTTATAATGTTGACCCAGGGTTTGCACAGGTAACACTTTTGACCTTTAGTGGATATGTTCTCAAAGTATAGTTTTTCACTTCTGTACCGTAACTTATAAATACAACCGTACTGAATATTTTAGAGAGTCTGTCACTTGAGCTCACATATGTCTTGTTATGTTAGTAGCACCGCCACACAGCTTTTGTCTTAATATAAACTTGCGGGAGTCGCAGGGACGGTCAACAATATATATGCGACGAGTATAACTTCTCCGCACACCTTCAAGAGAAGGAGTACCGTATTTTACGGATTATATGATGCACTTTTTCCCTTAAAAAATACCCTGGTCCTGACAGAGTCCCGCCTTTTGTTCTCAAAAACTGTGCTTCTGTGCTTGCACCCTGCCTGGTCAAACTTTTCCGTCTTTGTCTATCTACTTCCACCTTAACTTCCTGCTGGAAGTTTGCTCACATCCAACCTGTTCCTAAGAAGGGTGACTGTTCTAATCCTTCAAACTACCGTCCTATAGCTTTGACTTCCTGCCTTTCTAAAGCTTTTGAATCTATACTTAATAAGAAGATTCTTAAGCATCTATCTGTTCACAATCTTCTATCTGATCATCAGTACGGTTTCCGTAAAGGGCGATCTACTGGCGATCTTCTAGCTTTCCTAACTGAATCTTGGTCATCCTCCTTTTGGGGTTTCGGTGAAGCTTTTGCTGTTGCCCTTGACATATCAAAAGCTTTTGATAGAGTCTGGCACAAATTCTTAAATTTATAAACTACACTCATTCGGTTTCTATCCTTCTCTCTGTACCTTCATCTTAAGTTTCCTTTCAAACCGTTCTATTGCAGCTACTGTAGACGGACATTGTTCTCCTCCTAAATCTATCAATAGTGGTGTTCCCCAGGGTTCTGTCCTATCACCCACTCTATTTCTATTATTCAATCATGATCTTTTCAGTCTAACTCAAAGCCCTATCCACTCCTACGCTGATGATTCTACCCTGCATTTTTCTTCGTTGTTTATTAGACGTCCAACTCGACAGGAACTAAGTGATTCACGGAGAGATGCCACCGAGCGCCTAACTTCTGATCTTTCTATAATTTCTGATTGGGGCAAAGCAAACCTTGTTTTGTTCAATGCCTCAAAAACCCAATTTCTTCACCTATCTACTCGACAAAACCTACCAGATAACTATCCCATCTTCTTCAATGACACTCAACTGTCTCCTTCTTCTACAATGAACATTCTAGGACTATCCTTTACTAAAAATCTGAACTGGAAATCTCACATCTCATCTCTTGCTAAAACAGCTTCTAAGAAGTTAGGTGTGCTGTGGCGTCTGCGTCCTTTTTTTTCTCCTTCCCAATTGCTTGCTCTGTACAGGGGCCTTATCCGCCCATGTATGGAGTATGTTTCACATGTTTGGGGGGGATCCACTCATACAGCTCTCCTAAACAGGGTTGAGTCAAAAGCTTTTCGTCTCATCAATTCCCCTCCTCTGACTGACTGTCTTCAATCTTTAAAACGCCACAATGTTGCTTCTCTTGCTATCTTCTACCATTATTTTCATGCTCACTGCTCTTCTGAACTTGCTAACTGCATGCCTCCCCCCCTCCCACGGCCTCGCTGCATTAGACTTTCTACTCATTCTCATCCCTATTCTGTCCATCTTCCTAATGTAAGAGTTAATCAGTATCTTTACTCTTTCATTCCTTTCACTGGTAAACTCTGAAACTCTCTTGCTGTTTCTATTTTGCAACCTTCCTATGACTTAAATCTATTCGAGAGAAGAGTGACAAGACACCTCCCGAACTAAATCTGCCCACCCCCCTTCTTTATTCTCTGCCCGTCTTCTTTATATGAACTGGCAACTAATGGGGCTTTGTATTACCTCTTTTTGTTGTGCCCTTGGCCAGTCCTTTGTGATGTAAAAAATAAAAAAAAATAAAAATAGGGTACACAAATTTGACCTGCACCGAGCTGCACCGAGCTGCAGGTCATTATTTTCAGATGTGGCGCGGTGGCGGCGCCAATTAATAACAAACATGAACCGTACAGCAAATATGAAAATAACTGAAATTTTTGTATGGTCTTAATGAATATTCACCTAGTAACGTATTGAAAATAATTAAATAACATATACCATATATAACGGCTTATAAGACGCACTTTTCCTCCTAAAATCTACCCTGAAAAATGCTCATGCGTCTTCCAAGATGAATGTTGTACTACACAACTACAGTACTCAGTACTTCCCTGTTACAAGTATTTTGAACCCGCTGAGCTCCCGCCAGGCCGCTTTTGTTTACAATGTGAGCACAGGGAGTGGGGTTGACGGAGCTCCCGTAAACATGTCTGCTCTCCTCCACGACTCTAAACACAGAGGAGGACTCGAGGATTGAGTGTGTGTGTGTGTATTTACCTAGTTGTATTTACCTAGTTGTAACATACATGAAAAGAGCTATGCTCGTACTGTCCCATCTCCAAATCTACTATTATCCAGCTTGCCTATGAAGTCCTGAATACTTCTTGCATTAATCACTTTTGCATCAAGGTTATTCTAGGCTTCTATGCTTCTATACGGGAAGCTGTATTTTTTTATATCCCTCTTGCATGTTGTCCTTTTCAATTTCTTCTCATGACCTCTTGTACTTCTGTCGTCCCACACAAACAGATCATTTCTGTCAATTTTTTCCAGACCCATTGATGCTCTATACACTGCTATAAAATCTCTCCTTTCTCTTCTTTTCTCAAGTGTTGGGAATTTTAGTCTGGAAAGTCTTTCTTCATATGTTAAATCTCTCGGGCTTGGAGCCATTTTTGTGGCTGCTCTTTGTATTCTCTCAATCTTCCTTATATCCTTCTTTTTATGTGGTGACCAAATCACTGCCGCATATTCCAACCTTGGTCGAATCAGAGATGTTATCAATTTCTTGATCATCTCTTCATCCCGATATATATGTGCGTGTGTGTGTGTGTGTGTGTGTGTGTGTGTGTGTGTGTGTGTGTTATTCACCCATAGTCTTTTCTGCGCGAGTCTGACTCGTGATCGTCAGTTTCACCCTCATTAAACTTCACCTTTAAAAATAAAATGTATCACCCATGGCGAATTCATCAAAACAATTTACTTAAACTATCACATACAAGCTAAAAGTTGTACGATACGCCAAAGAACATGGGAACAGAGCCGCAGAAAGACACATCGGACCACCGCCTACTGAGAAAATGGGTAGATTTTACTACAGCCACCGGTAGAATTGTTTTTTCTTAGAAACTTCTTTCCAAAATCAGGGTGTCTTCCAAGATGCAGTGTCTTATAAGTCGTAAAATACGGTAATTACTTTTTACTACAATATATTTGTTAGTAGTGCTATGTCTGAGTTAGTAGATTGTAGTCTGCTGTGTCTCTAAAGCAAGCCTGTGTAACCTGCGGCCCTCTAAGTCTTTTGATGCGGCCCGATCGTGTAGATATTATTAACATGTATTGCGGCCCTCGGGAAGTAGCTTAAGAATGAAGACTAAGTCTTAGATTTACCTAAAACTAATCCTATATTCCTAAAACATTGGTTCGGCCACGGAGAGACAGTGTCGCATATCAGTCAGGTCTAATACGTGTGTGAATGACACAATGATACCAACTTCTGGTTAGCGAAGGTGTGAATGAATATTTTATTGTTGTGTACATCCTGCAACATTAGTTTTTTCGTATTTCATTCACAGGCATGTGGTTATTTAAATATACTATCATGCTATCAGTGCTAACATGTGGTGAACGATCTGGATCTGTGTACCCGGAACCTACACTGGTCCAGTACCAGTACTTTGGTAACTAGCATGTAGTATGGACGTGCGGCCCTCCAAAGCAGAGATTCGTGACTCGTAGCCCTTTGTTCAAAAAGGTTGCACACCCCTGCTCTAAAGGAATCATACACCTGGCAGCGAGTGTCTGGGGGAATGCAGCTCTAGGCACGAGCCACCACTGCAGGTACGTACGTATTAATAATAAGGAATTAATTTTCAGCCACTGCCTAACATTGCTCCGATATCGAAGTCTTCATGCCCACGTAAAGCTCGTAAAGACGTATATGTATATTAATTCCTAACCAGCCAGTGTCTTTAACATTGCTTGGTCACCTACATTTTCACGCCTTCGTGAAGCTTGTAAATGCGTATACCGTATATAAAAGTACCTGTCCATGGTAATTATTGGCTGTGTCCTCAGAAGTAGCATCGCCCATTCATCAGCCAGCTACCCTTATGATGTTACTGACTGTGGTGATGTGCAGCTTAGCACATACTTTTGATTGATGTTCCTGCATATGTGTGATTGGATACGAGGCCTGCTAAACAAGACACACTCTTATTTGTACTCCTCTGTATTTTGGGTTTAAGCTCTTAACCCCCCAGACAGTGTGGGAAGTGGAGGTATAATTGTGTCAAGCGAAAGGCCGAGTACTCTACCAGCGCTCGAGTACAAAGGTTCAGGATTTGGAACTCTGTGTAGGCATAGGTGAAACTCCCGTAACAATCACAAGTTTATTCCCCACACTGAACCCAACTATACACTAATCAATGTCACTGCAGAACTGCACTCTTAAGTCTTTAGTCGCAGGGATTCAATTAACACACTTGTATGTACGGCCAACACTACCCCACTGCCGCCGGTGTCTCACCCTGCTGTCTTGAACACTGCAGTGAAGCACAACTATCTCTCCAGAGGCAGTGATAGACCTATGTATCCAAGGGGGAACAGAACACAGAGGGCCCGGCTTCCAGTGTTCTCTAAGGACTGCCTGCCACCTCCCTGCCTGGCTGGTGAGCACTGCAGTAGAAGTGGCAGGGGCAAGGCAACTCCTGGTGCTGAAGCGGGGCTGTAGTAGCAGCGCGGCGTCTGCCTCAAGTACAGCCCAAGTTCTGTCTTCTCCTCCCTGCTTGGACGACCCCGTCGTCAGCTTCGTCCACGTGCCCCGAAACCTCGAAACAACCGTAATGAAAGCTCGCCCTTTTGTGAGCTAACAATTTACCCACGAACAACCCAACTACGATTAACTAGCAATCTACCTTCCCCTAATTAGTAACTAAGAGCAATAACGATGAGATAATTATATAGCACGTATATACATAGGTTATATAGTAAACGATATCAAATGATGTAAGGAAACTTTTCCTGACATTCGTCCACAGAGAGATATTGCTCCCAGCAATATCTGGGTTCCTGTTAGCAGTCCTTCGAAGTCAAGCAAATACTTGCGTATGTGCCTGGTACTCCAGCCTAGGGTGACTTCTTTCAACCAGTCTTGATAGAAGATCGGCGCCCACATTCTCACTGCCCTTGATAAATAAACCTGATCTTGAAGTTGAACTGCTGAAGGTACAAGGCCCACCGCATAAGTCTTGCATTTGTTTCTTGGAAGTACGTAGACCTGATAAAGGCAAATTATCAGTCTCCAGAATAAATTGATCACCAGAGATAGTAATAGTATTTCTTTATTCCATCCACAACAGCAAGTAGCTCCTTTTCCACTGTGCTGTAGTTCTCCTCTGCTGGCTTGAGCTTTCGGCTGTGATATGCAACCGGAAACAACTCCCTATCTCTTTCCTGAAGAAGGACCGCCCCGATAAATTCTTGAGATGTATCGGTCCGCAGAATAAAGGGTTGGTGAAAATCGGGCAGTTGTAATATGGGTTCCCTGCAGAGTAGGTTTTTTAGCGTAGTGAATGATTCTTCATGGCTTGCTCCCCAAGCAATCTTGTTTGGTGCGTGCTTCTTCAAGATATCTGTTAAGGGCAAGGCTATGTCAGAAGTTAGGGATGCTTCTACGGTAATATCTCGCCAGGCCCAGGAAAGATCTCACCTGCTTCTTGGTTGTTGGTCTTGCCGCTTCCTTCATCCTGGTGATTTTTCCGTTTTGGCAGCCGCAGAATCCAGCACCGACTGTTTCCTAAGAACTGTACCTCTTCCTGCAGTAGTTCACATTTGGATGGCTTCACCGTCATGTTTGCATCATACAGACGCTGAAGTACATTGCGCAGAATCTGAAGATGGTCATCAAAGGTAACAGAATGAATAAGCAAGTCATCCACAAATGCCTCAACTCCCTTTATCCCATGCAGTACTTACTGCATTACTCTGTTGAAAACAGCTGGCAAATTAATTAATCCAAAAAGTAGCCTTTTGAAGTGGTACAACCCATTGGGAGTCTATATAGCTGTGACTAGTCGACTCTCCTCTTCAAGAGGAGAGTCGAACTAAATTGGCTCACCCCTCTATTTTATTTTATTCTCTTACTGTCTTCTTTATAGGGACTGGCAACTAAGCGGGCTTTGTTTTACCCAGTTTTGTTGTGCCCTTGGCCAGTCCTTTGTGATGGGAAGAAAAGAAAAAAAAAAAAAAAAGGTATTTGGAAACATCCTTTAGCCAGGTCCATCTTTGTAAAAAAACTTAGATTTGGCTATTCTGGCAAAGATTTCTTGCTGGTCACTCATCGGCTCCGCATCAACTCTAGTGACTGCATTGACGCTTCGATAGTCGCCACAGATGCGTTCACTTCCATCTGTCTTCTGGACTACAACAATAGGACTGCAATAGGGAGATTCAAACTTCTCTATAATACCTGAAGATTCCATGTCATTAATATCTTTCTTCACGGCGTCAACCAATCTCAGTGGCAAGGAATAGGGTTTTAATCTTACTGGAGTAGTACTAGTTAAATAAATCTGATGTTTATCTACTTTGGCAATGCCAGGCCTGTCCGAAAATACTTTTGAGTACTTACGAAGGATGTTGCTCATTTGTCTCCTTGTGATCTTGACTCGGCTTTGAGGACACCTTCACATCTGCTACAGTTTCTGACTGACTGGCCTCTGTAGTATCCGGTGAGTAGCTCCTCTTCAGTAATAACTGCTGCCGCACCCTCCACACTCGTAGAAGACTCTTGAAAGAACTGACCTCTGACCAGTTCCAGACAGTTCACTTGCTCTGGAGTTCATGCTGACCTTCTCGGACTGAAGTACAGAGACCATAAGTGGCACAACAATTTACTTGAGGGATAAAATACTGTTTTAACATGTTAATGTGAAACCTTTTTTTTTCAGGGCCCACTTGAACAATATAATTCAAATTATTGACACTTCACCACGTTATAGGGACCTCTCCAGTGTGACAGCAATTTATTATGAGCAGTGGGGAGCAGAACTAAAGTTTGGTGTCCCTCCTGTAGGGTGTGAAGCTTGGTTTTCTTATCATAGTAAGACTTCTGAACTTCCCGGGCCTTCACCAGCTCCTGCCTGGCAACTTCACAGGTCTGTTGCAGGCGTTCAGCTCAGTCAACGACATAAGTGTAAGTAGTTTTGACGACAGGATCGGGTTCATTGTCGTCCCAGAGCTCCATCAACACTTGTAAGGGACCTCTGACTGCTCTACCATACACTAGTTCGAAAGGTGAGAACCCGAGTGAAGTCTGAGGTGCTTCACGGTAGGCGAAGAGCAGTGGTGCGATAAATCTAGACCACTCCTTTGACTGTTCCGCTGCCATCCTCTTAAGCATACCGTTAAACCTTTCACGTAATCCGTTGCACATGGGATGGTAGGCTGTTGTCCTGAGTCCCTTGACTAGTAACGGCCTCCATAATTCTTCCATCATGGAAGAGGTAAATTAACAAACCAACACGGCAGAAAATCTCCAACATAGCTTCCGCTACAGTTATAGCTTCTATATTGCGCAAGCTCACTGCTTCTGGCCACCTAGTTGCAAAGTTGACACAAGTCAGTATATATTTAGCTCCGTCACTGGCCCGTGGGTTAATTGGTCCTACGATATCCACCGTGACCCGTTCGAAAGGTTCAGTAATGAGTGGGAGGGGTTGAAGTGGTGCTGGCCTTACCCTGCCACGATCACTAGTTTTCTGGCAAATATCACACGAGCGGAGCATACGAGAGACCTCAGCTCCCATGCCAGGCCAGTAAAACTGTGACTGGATCCTGTCAAGAGTTTTCTTGCAGCCCATGTGTCCACCCAGCATCGCATGATGTCCAAGCTTGAACACTGCTTTTCGAAAATTTTCTGGCACAATAAACTGTAATTTGTTATCACCTTTGGGATACACTGTTAGACAATAAAGACAATTTCGCTTCTTTATGAATCTAGAGACAGCACCACGAAAACTTCTGGTCTCCCCCTCATGTATTTTCCTGCGCACTTGTGCCAGTGAAGGGTCATTAGCTTGCTCCACGACCACATCCATGCTGTTGACTAGTTCAGTCACTGACGTCACTTGAAGAGGAACAACAGATTCCTTTGCTCTGGCTGCTGCTCTTGTGACTGCTACTGCACCAGTTTGTGTAGAGACCTCCTTGGAACAAAAGTTCTTTACACCAACAATGTTCCCAATCACAATATCAGACACTGAATTTTCCATAACTGCTGTTTTCACCGGGCCGTTGAAGAACGGACTGTCCACCATCACCTTAGCAGCAGGGTACGTTCGACAGGTGCCGTCAATCATCAAAACAGCAGTCACATGGCATCCTGTGTAATCCTCTGGTGTAACCAAACCCTTCCTGACGCAGCAGCCGGCGGAGCCATTATCCCTGAACACCTCTGGTTCAACACCATTGACAGTTCCAGGATGTATGACTAATCGAGTTTTGCTACTGAACTTGCCAGTCGCGGCCAGTCACATCTGGTGACTCGACAGCCTGCGGGTTTCCTGTGACTAAATCTTCATGACCAGTATGAAGCGCCGCGGCCGTGCGTTGATACTGGTTCTGTCCACTCCTCCATCCACGCGACTGTTGGTTCGGCTGTGATCGTCTCTGATAAGCTTGTTGTGACTGGAACTCGAACGGCTTTTCCTTGTTCTCGTGCTTCCCTGTGTGGTATCCATAATCCAGAAAATGAGAGTCGGCCATGTCGACCATTGTTTCGAGATCCTTGACCTTGTGAGTCTTTAGTCGAGCCACCAACTCCAAAGGACAGGACTTTTCAACTTGGGTTCTTAACATCAAGTCCCGCATTTTTTCGGCTGTTTGTGGAGTTTCTTCCTTCTCCAGCCACTGATCAAAATAACTGGCTAACGGGGAACTAAACTGTGCCACAGTCTCATTTTCTTCATTGCACTTTGGAACTTATTACGGGCTCCCTCCGCAGTTATTCCATAAGCATGTGTTTTTCGAGTTGTTATAAGGTTGTGCAATAACATGTGAAATTTCATGTGCTTATGAAAAACATTAATTGGCATCTCCCAGCAGTAACAAAAGCCTGGTGCTACGCGCACGCAATGGAGACACGAGGACTTTAATGGCTGAAATTAAGTCTAGCCATTACAGCATGCAAGAGGGCTTTCTTCATGTCAGTATACTCACGTTTACTTGGGTCAAGACAATGAAGGATATCCAGTGCCTTCCCATCGAACAAATTCATAAATTCCACGCTCTTTACAACATCACTTAACTGATAGGTTTCTGCAGTCATCTCAAATTTCTAGATGAATGGCTCCATTTGCTGTCCTTCCTCGTACCTTGACAAACTGAGGCGGTACATCAGGGCAGCTGGTGCCGAGAGACTCACAGCTGCAGGTCTCTCCTGAGTCGCAGCTATCTGCATATGCAGCATTTCCTTTTCGTGCTGTCTTTTTTCCTTTTCAAAGCGTTCTTGAGTATCTAACTTAAGCTTTTCATGCTCCCGTTCTCGCGCTCTCTTCACGTGCTTCCTTTTCTGCTTCCCGGATCTGCAAAAGTCTCGTTCACATACACCTTGCTCTCTGATCCGTCTATTACCAGCTGTTGAGCCTCTGCTAAAAGGCTTTGAAACGCAGCCATTCTGTTTTTATACGTGACGAGCACTGCTTGCACTGCTTTTCACTGATCTTCACACTTGGCCAACACAGTTGTAACCTTCAATTTCGTGCACCTATGCAACAGAGTCCCTGTGTGGGCTCCAAATATTGTCAAGTGAAAGGCCGAGTACTCGACCAGCGCTCGAGTACAAAGGTTCAGGGTTTGGAACTCTGTGTAGGCATAGGTGAAACTCCCGTAACAATCACAAGTTTATTCCCCACACTGAACCCAACTATACACTAATCAATGTCACTGCAGAACTGCACTCTTAAGTCTTTAGTCGCAGGGATTCAATTAACACACTTGTATGTACGGCCAACACTACCCCACTGCCGCCGGTGTCTCACCCTGCTGTCTTGAACACTGCAGTGAAGCACAACTATCTCTCCAGAGGCAGTGATAGACCTATGTATCCAAGGGGGAACAGAACACAGAGGGCCCGGCTTCCAGTGTTCTCTAAGGACTGCCTGCCACCTCCCTGCCTGGCTGGTGAGCACTGCAGTAGAAGTGGCAGGGGCAAGGCAACTCCTGGTGCTGAAGCGGGGCTGTAGTAGCAGCGCGGCGTCTGCCTCAAGTACAGCCCAAGTTCTGTCTCCTCCTCCCTGCTTGGACGACCCCGTCGTCAGCTTCGTCCACGTGCCCCGAAACCTCGAAACAACCGTAATGAAAGCTCACCCTTTTGTGAGCTAACAATTTACCCACGAACAACCCAACTACGATTAACTAGCAATCTACCTTCCCCTAATTAGTAGCTAAGAGCAATAACGATGAGATAATTATATAGCACGTACAGTGGTACCTTGACTTACGAGTTTTATTCATTCATTGATCGAGCTCGTAACTCAATTTGCTCGTATATCAAATCAATTTTCCCCATTGAAATTAATTGAAATACCATTAATCCGTTCCAGACCTCAAAAAACCACCCCAATTTTTTTACTGTACCTATATAAGTGGACTGCACTCACACTCCGCCATTTGCATTCGTCAGTGTTTATACTCTGGGTATCAGCTGTTGGAAACAGCTGTGGGTGGAACTGCCGCTAAACGTACTGCACTCACCCTCTGCCATTTGCATTCGCCAGTGTTTACACTCTGTGTATCAGCTGTTGGAAACAGCTGTGGGTGGAACTGCCGCTAAACGTACTGCACTCACCCTCTGCCAATTGCATTCGCCTGTGTGAGCACAACACAACAGAGATGCTTCCACAGCGAGGTAACCACGTGAAGTGAACGAGTGAGACGCGGGATGCTGGGCGGATGTTGTGGTGTTCGCTGCGCCAACTAGCGGCGGCGTATCTGAAGCTCGCTCGTAACAAACAAACAAATAAAAAAATCACTCGTAACTCGGATTGAGGCTCGCAACTCAAAGCAAAAAATCGACCGAGCGACTGCTCGTAACTCGGAAATCTCATAAGTTGGGGCACTCGTAAGTCAAGGTACCACTGTATATACATAGTTTATATAGTAAACAATATCAAATGATGTAAGGAAACTTTTCCTGACAAATTGTTGTACATAATCACATTCATCAGAATAATGATTTTATGGAAAAGGAAAATGCGATTAGGAAAGGAAAAGGAGGAAGAAATCATACTCCACATTCTTCATTCTTTACAAAAAAATAAAGGTATGATTTAGTGACGTGAGGTTTGTCGTTGTCATGATACATTACCGCCATATTAGCCTTTCATCGTAATACTCTCCCAGAATTAAGTGATCAATCTTATTTTGATGCAGATAAAAGGTAATTATTCACTTATTTGCAGATATTTAAACCATAATCAAAACAAAATTTAAACAAAATCTTTAGATTTTGTGGAAAATGTTGACATTTCAGATTTCTTCTTCTTGCTGTTTAACGTCAGTTTTTCCCATAATTTTTATGAGGTTAGACAGCATGATACTCTTCCAACTATCCTCTATCCCGTTGCCTCAACTTCTTCAATGCCCAATGCTGCCAGATCCTCTTCAACACACTGCCTCCATGTCTTCCTTGGCCTGCCCGGTGGACGGCGACCTGAAACTTCCACTCTAACAGCTCTCCCCAATGCCTCATCACCTTCTCTCCTTGACGTGCCCAAACCACCTCCATCGCCTTACTCTCAGCACTGTACTCGGCTCCTTCAATCCACATTTTCTTACCGCCTCTTCACTGGACACTTCATCTCTCCATGTGATACCAGTCATATATCTCAACATTCTCCGATCACACTCAACCAATACATCCTCCAACTTAAAAAAAACCCCATGTCTCATAATAATACAGCAAAACTGATCTTATACATGCCTCAAATACTCTTCCTCTGTTTTTTCAGTAGAATACTCTTCAGGGTTGGCATGATTAAAATCAAATGATTTTAATCAAGTGATTATAATCTATTATAATCACAGAAAAAAATCAGTTTAAAATCTGTTTTTTTTGTAAAATAATAATAATAATAATATAATTATTTAGTTTAAAAACAATATAATAATATAATAAAATGATATAATATTAATAATAATATAATAATATATTATATAATAATAATAATATTGATAATAATATGCATAGCCTACTACCTATCACCATTACCTAAAAACTTAGACATACAATACCCGCAAATAGAAATTGGACCTATCCCATAAGAAACCACTGTCTAGCGGTCCGAATTCTACTAGCGTATCCCACCCTATGGTTTGAGGTAGAGTTGGCTGGCGATATCTAGTAACTCCTGGGCGGGTAGTGTGGGAGGTGTGTGGAACTCACGCTCAGTGCCGACCCAGACAGCAAGGGGAGACGTTAATGCTTTGGTATTCTCTGCCCCGTTTTCCCAATATTTTAACTTGAGCACTTTTTGCCCTTTAATTCTTTATATTTTCACTAAATATGGGTCGTGCACACATGACTAAGGAGGAGAAGGCTCGCATATTAGCCTGGAGGCAAGAAAAAGGGCCTATTAAAGAAATTTGTAGGCGTACTCGCCGAGCGAAGTCAACCATAATGTTGCTGCTGGCTGCCGCTCGTGGGTCACCACCCAATGTTGTTCCCCCAACAAAACCTTATCCTGGACGCCCACGGAAGACTTCCAAAGTTACAGATCGTCTTTTTGGAAGAGAACTACGTAAAAACCCTCATCTTACAGCTTCTCAGCTAAAAAAAAAAGTAATCCAACCCTGCTAAAAGACGCATCCATCCGCTGCATCCAACACCGTCTCCAGAGGGACCTCCAGCTTCCCTGCCGCCGTGCTGCACGCAAACCTCTACTGATGGATCGTATGAAGAAAGCTCGACTGGATTTTGCCAAGAAATACATCCGCTGGACAGCTGATGACTGGAAGAAGGTCATGTGGTCATGTGGTCATCACATTCAAGTGTATTCAGGGCCGTTCTACCACAGTAAGACGACCACCTCCTGTCAGTAGATTCGACCCTGCCAACACAGTTCGCACTGTGAAGCACCCCGAATCTGTCATGATTTGGGGATGTTTCAGTGGTTTAAGAGGTCATGGAGGTTTGTTCTTCCTCCCAAAAAATCTATAAAAAAATATAAAAAAATAAAAAAATAAAAATATTATCTAATATGTTTGTATTATTTATTTCCTTGATGATATTCATGTTTATGCAACCAGTTGCAAAGCAGGTCCGATTTCTATTTGTGGTGACTGTAAACAGTTACAACACACTGGAGATTTCAGTACTTATTCCTGGCTATTCAGATATGACGTGTACTGAACCTGTCCCAGAGCTTCGCACTCAGTGGGAATTTCAGCTTGTATATTTAATGTTTGAATATATTGCTTGTCATTCTTTAAATCTATAGATATCTCTGATAATTATTTTTTTTACCTAGCCTGGCTTATTCGTAATTACCTTCCTAAATCTAGGGTATTGATAACTGGTGACCGTGGTTTTACTTATACAGTACATTTTTTAACATAAGTTCTAGTTGGCAACTATTCCCAAAGCCATAACCAGGAGTCCAACACAGCTTTGTCTTGAGTGGTTGACCAGTTGTGACTCGTGAGCAAGCAATTACTGGTACTAGCCTATACTTGGACCTCATAATCATGTCTGCAGCTGGCAGAAAAAAAGACCCAATATGGATTTCCTTTAAGAGAATTTCAAAGTGCAGGTAAAAGGAACCTAACGTAACCTAACCAAACCAAATTATTCACACAGGAAAAAAAAAAAAATCAATGATCAAATATATCCAATTTTAATAAAAAAAAATTTGTTTAATTTGATTTCTGTTTAAATAAGTCTGATTTTTTTCCAACCCTGATACTCCTGTTTATCAGCAGTTCCGCTACCTCTCTCCACTTCATCCATGTAGTTGCTACTCGTATTCTTACTGCTCTCTCCACTCCACCCTCGCTATCTAACATGTCACCTAGATAACAAAACTATTTCACTTCTTCTATTACATCACCATTCACTTCTATACTTCCTACCTCTTCTTCTGGCGGGTCCCCTCTGTTGATTCTTCTTATACAAACTGGACAGCAGAAATCTACCACCCCATTCAGGTTTCCTAGTCCCGAACATCTTTTATGGCACCACTTGTCACATTTACACTGCATCGAATAGAGTTTACTCCTACTCCACTACCGCACACTCCGCAGGGAAACCTTACCACTTGTATATGTTGCTCTATTTTCTTCCCTGTTACCGTCATCTTCGTCTTGGACATATTCACCTTCAGACCTCTTCTCTCCATTGCTTGTTTCCAATCTATAAATCTCCTCTCAACTTCCTCCTTTGTCTCAGCTGTCAATACTTAATCATCGGCATATAGCAGCTCCCATAAATCTCCTGCTTTGCATTCTTTTGTGGCCTTTTTCATCACTACCACAAACAAAAGAGGACTGAGAACTAAGCCTTGATGCACCCCCACACCTATCTCAAAGGCATCTGATGTTCCTCCAGCTACTACTCTACTCTACTCTCACTCTTGATCTTGACCCTTCATACAGTGCCATTACCAACCTTACAAGCCTATCCGGTACCTTTTGTCTTCGTAATGGCCATTTAAATTATCCTTGGAATCCTGTCAAATGCCATTTCCAGATCCCCAAACCCATGATACAGCCTTTTCTTCTTCTCCTTATATTTTTCCTGGAGATGTCTTGTGATGAAGATTGCACCAGATGAGGTCACACCCACCACATGACAGTATATCTCCTTTCCCTGTAAACAGTGGTAGGGTAAAACTATCCTTCCATTCTTCTGGACCTTTCTCCTCCTTCATAATCTTTTCGAAAACTCCAGTTTTGGTCTGCAGGTTTTTCTGGGGTGCTGAACACAAATCTGGAGTCAGTTTCTTTCTCTTTGTCTTTTTTTCAGAATTGTACAGGCTGTTTTGGGTAGGTGATGCTCGTTATTCATGGTAGGCAATCCACCTAGGAGAGGGACAACTCTGACAAAAAATGCGGGCAGGTGGGATTCGTTAGCCATGGTAGGCAATCCACATAGGCCCTCACCAAAAACTAGGGTTGCCTGTCAGTATGAGCATCCGGGGTGTAAAACTCGTGCTGCAAATTCAAATGATGAACGCCGACAATAAAATTAGAAGCGTATCATTGACCGTCTAACCTCATAATACATTTTGGGAAAATCTGACATTAAACAGAATGATGATGTGGTTTGTTGTTGTTGTAACAGGGGGGGTGGGGAGGGGGTCTTCTCGTCTTCTTACTCCTCCTTCTTCTTATCTTCTCTCTTCTCTCTTCTCTTTACTCTTTCTTGCTGTTGAGGTATTCTGAGGGGATTCTTGAAGGGACAGTCTTGGTCAAGGGGGACTAGCGATGCCCTGTCCACAGAGACTTGCCTAGTGGCTGTGAGAGGGAGCCAGGTGATGCTTCTATGGGAGGATGCTATCTCTGGGCCCGACAGATGTTTCACCTCACCCTGGCCTCATTTTGCTTTTTGAAATCCCGTCAGTATGTCCTTCCAACAGACATAATGTCTGTTCACCTGACTCAGGCTGGTAATTCATAATTCGGAAATATAATTTCCTTTTCCATTCCCTGCACAGGATTCGAACCCATGCTACGTCAGAAATTTCACCCAAGCCCGGCGTGATACCGACCTGGCCAATAGGTATACCCACTGGTTTTATGGTTTTTGATGTATTTATGTTCATTACATTGTCAGGGTGAGCCAGTGTTGGATGAGATGCTGCAGATGAAAATCCTGCCGGTGGAGCCTGGCTGGCTTCGGGAGGTGCAAGGAGGACCCATGGAGCCCAACAAGATCTCATGGGTCTCAATCAACCAGAAGCTCGTCAGACGTGGTTTGGACGCTCCTGCCAGGTGGGTCCTGCAAGATTTTTTTTATATTAGCTTTCAAAATTTCTTAGTAACAAAAATTTGAATATAATTATGCATTAGTTATTGAAATAGATATGATTACAAACACTAAATATGACACTAAAACTAGAAAACACTGGTTATCTTAGCATCGCCCCTTCCCTCCCTTTCGGTTCCACTCTAATGGTTTACTAACAGCACCAAACTCTTTTACCCAAGATGGCGTAGGTGTGTGCCAGGCTTGCACCTTCCATGGTTTGGTGCAACACTGTCAACTCAAAACAAACTAGATCAGTATGTCCTTCACCTAGGAACACTCAGACCATGTTCTTGCATCATGCTGTCTTTTCTCTCTCTCTCTCTTACTAAGTTTACTCTAGATTATGGATAGACCACCTAGTTTGGACATTGGGATATGTTTTTTTTTCTTCTCTTTTTTTCTCTCCAACCTCTGCATCATTAGACTGGTATGTGAATAATTGCTTCTTTTTTCCCTCTTGGTGATAATGTGTCAGTGTGTTCTTTGGTGTCAGTGAAGAGTAACAGTGGCATAGATAACGTCTCTAACGGAAATGAAGGATCAGTGTTTGGAGACAAAGTTGCTGAAAAATAACATTGTTGTGCATTTCAGGAGTCTTTCATCTCTCAAGGACATGAGCCAGGAGGGCGGCAAGGAAGCCCATCGTGACCTTGTGTCAAAGGCGATCTGTGGCGTAGAGAAGGGAGAGGAGGACCTGCAGCTCACAGAAACATCAGAGGTTTGAATGTTTCATGTGGGGAGTGAGCCACAAGGGCTCCCAAGGGTAGCCAGTCCAGTAGAATGACACAAGGTCTGAAATGTGTGCAGTTGTTTATGATGTAAAATGTGCATATCTCTGAAGGAAGTACTTATTGGACAAACAGGCATAGGTCAAGGCTGGCACCAAATATGATTTGTGTATTAATATTACTAATAGAAGACCCCTGAAACCAAGACAAGCTTGGATCAAGAGTTGCCTCAGTACTGCCTTCCTTCATGAGTCTGAGTCAGTTACTGCAGACTAAATCCTTTGCTCACGATGGCACTGTATGGGATCTTTTCAAGGACTTTATTTAGGAGTCATAGATGCTTTTTTTATGCACAGCATATTTATTTGCATTCTGTGCATGGTAAGGCTTTCATAATGAAGGTTTTAACGCTTCTTATTTTACTCAATTTGAGTCTGAAAAAATTTCTCGGTGTACTGCCAAGAAGGCCCAAAAGTTATGAATGTTATTTTTTTTTTTTTTTTTAAGATCAACAAACTGTTGACAACAAAATTAAATTAGTTCCAACATATTTTTGGTTTCACCTAGTTCTTTCTTCTACTCTACCCTCTTCCCGTATTCCCTATCTATATTTAGTTTTTCTTAGTATTTTGTCTTCATTTTCCTTAGTTGGCTTTGGAGATATCACTGTATTCATATACATGCTGTATATCATAAATGAATGATACCTTAAAAAGCTGAAGTGAAAATGGATCCAGGATGTGCCTCCCACACACTGCTGGGCAACACTATTCCAAGGGTTGGTGGAAGACCTCCTTAGTTGCCAAAGCATATCGGAAGGTTTCTTGTAGTGTTGACAAGAGTAGGTTGGTGGACATGAGGGATGCTCAGTCATTGGTGAGAAAGTATGCACAATACAGCAAGGCTACTGGATTAGAGGACTCGATGAAGTCATGACTAGGTGGAAGGCATTTAGCATTAATTAGTTAACTCAATTGAGTAAGGTAATGAACCAATACTCTTGAAAGGAAGGCTTGGTAATGAATATAAATTAGTGTATGCTGTACAATGAACTAACCAGATGCGTGTGTTGTCAGCTTGTTATGGCAATGAAGGCTCGCTTAATCTTCAAACACACAGGTGAAGCTTGAACGTGATATCGTAGTATGTCTGTTGTCATGTCTCTCCCATTGCCTCCTACACCAGTGTTCTTCAAACATTTTTCATCGCGACCCAGTTTGATTTTATACATTACATTCACGACCCTATTATACGTCTAGCTGCTTTCTCTTTCCGATGTGATTTATTTTGTACAATTACATACATACATATGCATATAAATCTGCATACATATATACATACATACATGCATCTATGCATTCAAAATAATTGCATATGTTTGAGTGTGCCAATGTAAATTTTATCAATTAAAAGTATATAAAAAATATGTAGAAGTGTTCTGTAAATTGTAACTACGTAAGTAGAGAAAAATAGTATTCATTGATTGACAAGTGGAAATGCGTACAAGTCCTGCCTTCTCCCATCAGCATAACACAGCATTCTCTCTCTCTTGCTCTCTCTCTTATTAATGCATTTCACATATTGATTATATAATTATCAGTTTACGACATGGCGACCCACTGAGCAAAGGCTTGCGACCCAGTATTGGGTCGCGACCCGTACGTTGAAGAACCCTGTCCTACACCATACAGAACAGAACCAATAGTTAAACAGAATGAAAAATGGGAATGAAATGATATAGTCTTTATTGTGTTAATCACTAACTCTTGTTTTCTAATCTCGATGTAGTCATTATCAGCATAATCTGGATAAAACTTAAGAGACCAACAAGCTGTGGTGTGATGAAGCCGCCTTGGCAGCTCTTTTACCACAACTTATCTAATATACTATAGTAGTAGCCGTGTGTCTGTCTGTCTGTTTTTGGTAGGCGAAACTGTAAATTCAATTTTGATGAGAGTAGGCTCAAAAAATCGCAATTAAATCATAGGTGGTAAGCGGCTTGGTCCCATTACAATTGAATAATTTTGAAGGGGGGTTTTGGGCTAAAAACTATTTTAAGAGTATTAGATTACAGGAAGAAACTATGCGGTAACGCCTTGCCGCATTCCATTAACTCCGTAGACTCATGGACTTACCGTCTGTGTGCGTGTGTGAGTGTGTATATATACCTAGTTGTGTATTACAGAGCCTGAGCTACACTCGTGTGGTCCCGTCTCCGTATCTACATTTATCCAGTCTGTCTTTCAATTGGTGCACATTATGTGCCAATATCACCTCCTTATCTAGTCCATTCCAAACTTCTACATTTCTATGTGGGAAGCTGTAGCTACTTCTTTATGTTGTTCAGGCATCTCCCTTTTCCTAGTTGTTTTGTATGTCCTCTTGTGTATCGACCTTCTCTTTGCTTCCGAGTTCGTAGTCTCTCATTGTCTGATTCTTCCATCTTTGTTATCAGCTTAAAAATTGTTATTAAGTTTCCTCTTTCTCTTCTCTGCTCAAGTGTTGGTAACTTTATTTCCTTCAACCTTTCCTCATAAGAAAGTTCTAGCTCTGGTACCATATTTGTTGCCATTCTCTGTATCCTCTCTACTTTTTCACATGCTTCTTTTTATATGGGGACCATACAATGGCAGCATATTACATTTTTGGTCGGATCATTGTAGTAATTATCTTTCAAATCAAATTTGTGTCCATGTAATGAAATGCCACTCTAGTATTCTTTAACATCCTGTATGTATCTCCAAATATTTTATTTAGATGTTTTTCTGGTTGTAGGTTATTCTGCATTATCACTCCCAGGTCTTTTTCTTCATGAACCTTTGCAATTATTTCATTTCCTGTCTTATATGGCCATTTATATCCTCCGCCTTTTCCAATTTCCATCATATGACACTTTTTAACATTAAATTCCATTTCCCATTTGCTCCATTCGTAGATCTTGTTCAGGTCATTTTGTAGTGTTTCACAATCTTTATAGCTTTTTATTTCTCTAGTCTCTAGTCTTTCTAGAAGTCCTGAATACTTCTTGCATTAATCACTTTTGCATATGTCCCTCTTGCATGTTGTCCTTTTCAATTTCTTCTCATGACCTCTTGCACTTCTATCGTCCCACACAAACAGATCTTCTCTATCAATTTTTTCCAGACCCATTGATGCTCTATACACTTGCTATAAAATCTCCCCTTTCTCTTCTTTTCTCAAGAGTTGGGAGTTTTTAGTCTTGAAAGTCTTTCCTCATATGGTAAATCTCTCAGGCTTGGAGCCATTTTTGTGGCTGCTCTTTGTATTCTCTCAATCTTCCTTATATCCTTCTTTTTATGTGGTGACCAAATCACTGCCTCATATTCCAACCTTGGTCGAATTAAAAATGTTATCAATTTCTTAATCATCTCTTCATCCAGATATTTGAATGCCATTCTTATATTCCTCAGCAACTGATATGTATCTCCTGTGATCTTGTTTATATGCTTCTCTGGTGACAAATTGTCCTTAATCCATACTCCCAGATCTTTTTTGACCTTTGTTTTGATTATCCATTCATTTCCCATCGAGTACTTTCCTCTCTGTCTCTTTTTGCTACTGCCCACTTCCATCACTACACTTTTTGGCATTAAACTCCATTTCCCATATTTGACTCTATCTGAAAATCTTATCTAGATCCTTTTGTAAATGCTCACAGTCCTCTTTACTTTCTACTTTTCTTAGTAATTTAGCATCATCAGCGAATAAACTCATATACCTGTTCACTCCCTCTGTCATATCATTTACATAGACCAAGAACATCACTGGTGCCAATACTGATCCTTGAGGAACTCCACTTATCACACTGCACCATCTGACTTCTGATCTTTTATTACATACTCTTCTCATCTCTCTGTTTCTCAAAAAGTCTTCCATCCACTTCAGCAAAGAACCCTTCAATCCTCCTGCATGTTCTAGTGTGTGTGCATGCATGTATGTGTGCGTGTGTGTGTATTCATCTAGTTGTATTTTACAGGGCCAGAGCAATGCTCGTATGGCCCCGTCTCCATATCAACATTTATTTTTCTCATCTTTAGTGTTGGCAGAAGCCACCACCCCGGGAGGCGGGTCGCTAACACCCGGTACCCATTCACTGCTGGGTGGACAGGGGCTTGGGTTTTAAGAAGATCGCCCGTCTGTCTTCGCTCCGCCCGGGGGATTGAACCCGGGACTTCTCGGTTGTGAGCCGAGCGTGCTAACCCTTACACTACGGAGTTCCCTGTGGTGTATGTGTGTGTGTGTGTGTGTGTGTGCGCGCTTGGGGTCGATATTCTAATATACGCCACGCACGGCCAGCTCTACATCAGCCTGTCAAGGGTTGGGTGTGCTGATGCCATCGAAGTGTTGGCGCCCCGTGGAATCACTCGGAACGTAGTCTACCCGAGTCACTTTGACCAATGACCAACGACAGCAACAATACGATTGGAGTTTGAACTCACATTGTTGTCTAATGTATACTACTACTACAAACATCAATACATGGGTCCGAAGGGCCCACAAGCACTTGTACGATACTAAAGGAGCAACTCAGACTATTTTTCCAGGACGATGAGAGTGAGATCAGCACCAGGTCAGGCACCACCACCACCTCTGTTGCCGCGCACGAGGGCTGGATGCTGCCACCTCCGCCCACTGACCTCACCTTCCTGGCCAAAGCTTCTTATGTGGACAATGAGGGAAACATCTTCCTACAGCCCAAGACTAGTGAGTGTCCTGCCCTCATGACCCTCTCATAGCTGGTCTTGATAGATAGGAAATGGGACAGTTCAATAATGTGCTAACTAAAGCTTCCTAGTGACTCAAATACAGGAGACTATAATATACATCACATGCAGCCTAGGGATGTTGATGGTGCATTGATTATTGGCGATGCTGGTACAGCCTCCTTCACCACTGTTTGATGGTCATGTTTCTATAATTAGTTTTTCATCCTTTTGTACCGAATGCAGACACAAGTATATACTCCTCTATCCTTCAAATGTCTAGTCTGATCTGTATGAGAATATTAAAGCACCGTGAAGGTTAACAATCTATTCTTTAAGTAAATAAAGGTAAAGTTTGGGGCATACGCTATGCTGCGCCTGGCCTTGGTGCTCTTCTCCGTCACATTAGCCTTTGAGCCTGTGGTGGGTGACAACCTGTTACCCCGGGACACAGGGCTAGTGTGACATCCGGGTTACCACAGTTACCTTCCCCAGGTACCTATTTATCAACTCAGAAAAGGAGAATTAACAGCAAGTTGGGCTGGCCGCCGACTTGCCCAGGCCCAGATTTGAACCAGGGCTTGCATATTCATACCTATTTGCGATAGCCACTACACCATGAAAGTGACTGGTAAAGTAAGTAAAGTAAATAGCTCCTTTATTTATTTGATAGTGTCATTTCCTCCCACAGATGCAGCCTTAATCAAATTTGTGCGGGACAGCCTGACTGTGCGGTTCGGCGGGAGCAGCCCCGGGGACAAGGACCTGTGCTGGCAGCCTGGGGATCCGGTGGCTGCCTGGTATCACGATGACAAGAAGTGGCACCGTGCCACTGTTAATGGGGCAAGTAGAGGAAAGGAGTCTGGCAGGTCTTAGGAACATTGATGCCAAGTTTTGTCCAAGTTATCAGGGAGCTATTTACTTTTTTCTTCATTCATTTATTTAGTTAAACTTGTACTAAAACTGTCCATCCCTTTAAAAAAATTCCATTGCATATTTTAAAGTTCCCAGCAGTACATTCGTAGTTCTTCATCAGTCTTCTGTACATATTGAGAAGTAAATAATAACTCCACCTGAGCCTATGGCAGTGTTGTTTAATCTTTGTAAGTCATTCTATCTCATTGGAGTGTATGTATCTATAAGAGACAGCCCTGATTGGATAAAACTATAGTAGGTTTATGATTTTCTTGGCTGAAGAGCCTTTATTTATACTGCAAAAAGTTGTTCGGGATGGGAAGGGTTTCTCTCTGGGAGCTTAAAAAAATATGCCCTATCATTACCAAGATCAGTGTTGTTGTAAATAGACGTCACTGTTGTGCTGTGCTGCTGCCCTGCCAATGTAACTTTATTTTGGGTACCTCTCAATGACTAATTATGTTTCATTAGATTTATAGCTGAAGCTGATCTGTATATTGTGACACAGTTTAGATGGGATGAATGTCATGTTATCTATTGATCTGATTGATATAATTAGAAGATGCTAATTGTTTTCAGTGTATATTCTTGGCTACTTTAAATGTTATTGATCATATTAACTGGTAAAAAGTCTTGAACTGCACCTGATTCCATATTTGACTTTGATTCCTTCAAGAGAGTAAAATCATGGCATCTCCCAAACTATATTGACCGACCCTTGAATCTGTCACTATTTGTTTTTTTGGGACTGGCTACTTAAATGGGCTTTTCATTTAATCTTTTCATATTTTTCCTTACCCAAGATCAGCAGGATTTTTACAATAAGAGAAACAAAATGGTTTAGGAGAAAGATGTTTGGATGAGTAAAAATAAAGCTGGTTTGTTTTACTTTCATCTGAAGTTTATAACCAGAGACTTGAACCATCCTTGCCTGTGTTCCTGACAGCTGGACCGACATGGGCAGGTCAAGGTCACGTTTGTTGACTACGGAAACCCCGAGGAGGTCAAAATGCATGAGATCCGCACTCATCTCATGCACACCAACTTTCCCATCCTCTGCTACAAGGCTGTGCTGCATAATATTGTGCCCGTGAGTGTTATTGTGGTGTTGTGGTGCTTGCAGGCCTGGGTAAGTGTGTACAGTGATATGGTGCATGCGTGCAAGGGTGTGTACATTGTTGTGGTGCTTGCGTGCAAGGGTAGGTGTGTACATACAGTGTTGTGGTTTTGTGGTGTTGCAGGGCAGGGGAAGTGTGTACAGTGTTATGGTGCTTGCGTGCAAGGGTGTGTACAGTGTTGTGGTGCTTGCGTGCAAGGGTAAGTGTGTACATACAGTGTTGTGGTTTTGTGGTGTTGCAGGGCAGGGGAAGTGTGTACAGTGTTGGGTTTGTTGTGCTTGCAGGTGAGATTGAACATTTGAAAAATCTATCTAGAATTTATGCATTTCATGTCGCAGACCCGGAGACTTTGTTTATATCACAGCCATAATCTAATGAATATGAAAAAAGGTTTTGAAGATAGCCATACCACCTTTTAAGCATTTTTTGTGGCTAGCATGCTTTATTCTTAACCCATAGCTCCAGGGTTGGAATCCCAACCAGGCAAAGAAAGGCATTTTGGATCCACATGATCTTCATTCATGTCATAAGCCCGTATTTTCTATTTAAAAGTCGCCACAAGTGTAATACAAAAGTTGTCACTAGTGCCAAATTTTTTGTTGAATTATCCATATGCTTTGTTTTCCCTCTAGGCCAATGAAGACGGTAAATGGGATGAAAAAACTTTGGAGTTTATCCATACCAATGTGGTCGGCAAGTCGTGTCGTGTGACAGTGGTGGAGCCTCCCAAGTGGGGCCAAGTGCTCAAGGTGGGTTCTTAAATATATTACTATATTATTATATATTTATATATTATATATATATATATCTATATATATTATATATACCTGGGTTGCCCCAAAGATCAAGAGGGAAAAAATAAAACTTTTTTTTTCACTTCTCGGTTTTATTTTCTGTTCACACATCATAAGAAGAGTTCCTGGAAATTAGATAAAATTTCCCGGAAAATTTTTTGGGGGAAAACGCGACAAACTGAAAAATTTTTTCTAATAACCTTCAAAAACAAAAAAAAACTAAAAACCCCCCCACATTTTTAAAAAGAAACTTATAAGGAAACCAAACAGACATTTTTTCCTTGTTTCCTTTCCCAAAAAGGGCCTTCTTCTGAAGGCCCTCCTTTTTTTCCCCCCCCCCCACAATTTCCCCGTTGGTTTTTGGACTAACGGGAGAATACTTCTCCTGTGGGCCGACTTCGTGGACCCCAGGTCGCGGGACTAGGGCGATGCCCCGCTCCGCGGCATCGTTGACCGCCCCGGAGGCCAAGTCCCGTTTCCGAGCCCCTTTGAATCGGTCGTCCTCCTCCCACAATCCCGGGGTCCTTTGCCAGGAACCCTTTTTTTCCCGCGTCGAGTTTCTGAAAAAAGGGCCGTGTCTTCAAATTTACAAAGGGAAACGAGAGGGAGGAAGACTCGTCATTTTTTTTTCCCCCCAAATCGCTTGAGTTCCTTCTTCGGGGGCGGGCTTGCCCAATCCTTGACCATTTTGCTTCTTCTCCTCTACATCAACCCTTTTGACGAAGAAGGCCGCCCCCTTGGTTTTCCTGGGCCCGTACCACAGGGGGCGTCGCAGGGCTTGTTCTGCTGCCTTGGCAACAGTTTGGTCAGGGTATGTCTTGAGGATCTCGGGGAAAGGGCCAACTTCGTTCAAACGGGCTTTCACAGAGATCGGGGCCTCAGGGCCATTGCTTGCAGTAAAAACCAGAGAAACAAAAGAGGGCCACTCTTTCCCCACCCCGGGCCCTTTCTCTCGACCAGTCAGCGACAGCGGGGATTTACCCATCTAAACTTGAGGCAGTAGAGGGCCTTGGCCATCCACCGGGCTTTAGGAGGCTCCGGGGAGGGCCCGGAAGGGTTTGGGGGCTGGACCTTCACCACCGAAGAACGGGTAGGAGAGACGGAAAAGTTTCTTCATAGTCCCTCCCTGGGATGGTTCTTCGACATCAGGGGCCTCCTTCGGGAAAGGGGCCAATGGGGGTCGCCCCTTCAGTTTGCGGGCAGGGGTCATTGGGGGCGAAGAACTCAAAGGGGTTTTCCTCCGATGTTTTCCACCGCCCTTTCTCTGCGGGTCCACGAAGTAAAAAAAAAAAATCGACCCCAGGGGAGTCGTTTTTAAAAATTTCCCAAAATGTCAGGACCAGGGGAAAGCCGAGGCGGGCCCTTCGAAGACATCCTTGAGGATCACCTCGGGGACATGAGGGGGCGGCGGGCCCAAAACCAAGCAAGCTTCGTCCGAGTTTTTTCTAAAATTCCGAATGCAAGCCCCTTGCACCAGCCATGTTCGAACCCCGTGGGGGCGAAACAGAAGGCGATGATCTTTTTCCCACGCCCGCTTCGTCCACCCCCCTTCAAGACCACTGCAGCCACGTTTCTTGGCCCGTCCCAATCCCAAAAAAAACCCCCCCCAAAAAAAAAAAAGAAGGAAAGGCGTATTTCCCCCCGTGGGAGGAAAGGCGATGCGGTTTCCCCCGTAAACGCCAAGAGGGGCGGAAAGAGTTTTCCGTCTCCATGCAGGACCAACCTCCAGGTAACTCCTGGTTCCGCAGTTCCACGATCTTCCGGCGGCTTGCTCTCTCCCCCCCAATTCGTGCTCCCATGGACCGTGCTCTTCGAGACGGCCCTACTCCCAATTTCCCTTCCAAAAACTTGAGCGGTAGCTGCGAACGTTGACTTGCTTGCCCCCAAACCC
The DNA here is from genome assembly GCA_016584305.1 of Chionoecetes opilio. Classification (NCBI taxonomy): domain Eukaryota; kingdom Metazoa; phylum Arthropoda; class Malacostraca; order Decapoda; family Majidae; genus Chionoecetes; species Chionoecetes opilio. The sequence continues at coordinate 179,170 of JACEEZ010012762.1, forward strand.
CAACTTCTCCTTTTCCCAAATTTTAAATGAGGTTTTAAAATCCTTCACGGAGATCGATGGGGGACTTTTTTTTAGTTTTTTTCCCTGGCTTTTGGGGGTCCACGGCCGTGATGACGTCGCGACACGGGCTGGGTGCTGCTGCTACTGCTTTTTGGGTTTGGGGTTTCCGCCCTTTCAGGCAGCCCCGGGAAAAGTCGCTGTCTTCACTTTCCGGGCCGCTTGAGTCCCAGTTTTTGCGCTCGAAACCCCTTCTCCCCTTTTTCGCTGTCACGAGGACAAATTCCCGCCATGGATGATTCCCCCCCCTTCTTCTCTCTGCTCCGTAGGGAAATCCTTGTCCTCGTCCTTCACGTCCCGCCCGTTGGGAGAGGAGGAGTGGGCGAGGTCGAAGATTTCCCTTTGGGGGTCTCCTTTTTAAAAACTCCTCATCCCTACGATGTTTTTGGCCCCGTCTTTGTTCTTGTTCTTCTTGGGTCATTGTACGCCTTTTTCCCGCTTTTTCAGCTTCCCTGCCGGCGGTATTACTGTAGGTTTTTCCCAAACCCGGCAGCGACCAAAGGGGGGAACCCCCCTCCCCCCACCACCCTTTCCCGCTCCCCTCGCCGTCTTCCCCCCTCTCCCGGGGGTGGGGGTAGTAGCGGGGAGGACCTTCTCCTTCGATGGTAGCCGGCCCCCGGGGATTTCATCGATTTGGGGCCTTGGGCCCATCACCCAAAATTTTCTAGCGGGTCTTGTTGGGGGAAAGTTTAACCTGAGGGAGAAAAAAAATGGAAAAATTTTGAAAAATCCTGAAATTTGAGTCACGTCACCTTAAAAGTTCACTTTGTCGGGGCCCCTAAATATTTTCTCAATTCCCCCCAAAATTTCACAACGCAATACTTTTTTTTTTTTTTTACTAGGGGAAACCGGAAAAACACACAGCATGCAACAAAATTTAAAAATTTTTTCATTTTGGGACACCCTAATATACACCCCACACACCCCAACCTCGGCTATCGCGCATTCGTCTATTGCGCTCCCGTGGCTATCCCATACCTAAATGTACTTTCAAACCTCGGCTATCGCCCCCATCAAGCTACCGCATTTCACCCGGGTATCACGCATACTTTTTTTTTCTTTTTCTTTTTCTTTTAAACATATGGGCCTATAGTGCGTGTAGGCAGTGACCTCCAGAGGTGGGATGGTAGGTCCTGGAGGTTCATTTGAGGGCTGTGATGGTTGGTCCTCGCCCATGGTGGCGTGGGCAGGAGTTTTAAAGTGGCGCCTGTGATTAGAGGATCATGCCTCCCCTGTGTTTCCCCCCCCCCTTGGCATTGTTTGCACGAGCTACGCTGCCAAATGTAAGGAAGGTATACAGAGTCGTTGTTTTACTCTCAAATCGCAAGCCATTCATAAAACAATGCAGCCGTTCTATACAAATATTTAATTTAAAAATAGTTAACGTAACAGCTAACAGTATGAGAGAGGTCGTCAAAGGCCTGTTAACGGTGAACGTGACATGAGGGAATCCAATAACCCCACCCGATGGCTCAAGGTGGGATTCCCGCATTGTTGTCAAATCACCTTGCCTCTACCTCAGCCAGCCTGCCACCCTCCTCATCTCTCTCTCGTTCTCAATACAGTTTACGTAACTTAAGCTTTTATGGCAGGCGCAACAGCCGAAGGACAATGAAATTATGAATGACGGGGTGAACCAGAGTGTTAGGACACTTGGGCGACATTGTCGCACGAGTTACATTGCCAAATGTAAAGGAAGGTATACTGAAACTTATAACTCGGCATTGTATAACTCTGAATTTGATATAACTCGGCAAAAAATTATGTATCGTGGCATGTTGCCGAGTTATAACTGCATCTCTTGGTTTACACTTGGCATATCATGCCCTCACAACCTCTTGTATGAACATGTATACAGAAATTCGGCAAAAAATAATGTATCTCGGCATATTGCCGAGTTATAACTGCATCTCTTTGCTTACACTCGGCATATCCTCAGTCTTCTTCTTCTTGTGACCTTCTGCTTAGTATCGCTTTGTAGGTCGTCTGTCAAGCTCAAGCTTGACATAAGTCGCGTGTCAGCCTACGCGCTGGTAGGGTATCTATATGTAAGAGGGTAACACCATTCATAGGCCCTATGTTAAACACTACTGGGCGCCATCTTAGCGCCAAGGCCTCTTCGTTCACTCTAGACCCGGGGAAGTTCTCAAGGCATTACCCCGCCGTATATCATATTATACATGTATAAAGGATAGACTGTTATCTTCGGAAATGCTTGTTCTATAAGATTATCACATAAAACATAGTAAAACACATTAAATAAAGGTCATTATGAGACTGAAGAAATATGATGAACTTAACATTCACTTAAAACTCGTCGTCATGTATAACTTTGTGGGACAGCTTATAAGATGGCAGATATCAATAGAAGCAGAATTTTATTAGCTTTCCATTGCCATATTTCGTTTTCTGATACATACAGTAGTACCATGCAAACATTAGCGTTTACTAAATAAATCGCGGACGTGTGGACCGCTATCTCTCTCTCTCTCTCTCTCTCTCCGTGAAAGAGAGAGAGATATATAAGTGAAAGAGATATGAGACAGTAACCAAAAAACTTTTATAATTCTTTCCTCTCTCTCTCTCATATATATATATATATATATATATATATATATATAAGCGAAAGTGTGTGTGTGTGTGTGTGTCTGTCTGTCTGTCTGTCTGTCTGTCCGCGATAGGTGCCGCCCCCTGTGGCGGAATCCCATCATATGTCACAGTTTTGGAATCAGGTTGACCAGGGGAAGGTTTTAAGCCCACTTATAGGATGATCTGATCACTTTTTTTTTTTTTTTTTTTAGCAGCCTATTAGCGAGAACTGTGAAGAAGAAAAAAGTGGGTTGCGAGAATTGAGGAAACCTTGATGTAGGGTGATGGGTAATAGGTGAGTGAATGGGTGGGGTGATGGATAATGGGTGTGGGGTGATGGGTGAGTGAATGGGTGATGGGTGAGGGAATAGGAGGGGGGTGATGGGTAATGGGTGAGTGAATGGGTGTTGTGATGGGTAATGGGTGTGTGGTAATGGGTAATGGGTGAGTGAATGGGTGGGGGGTGATGGGTAATGGGTGGGGGGAATACATACATTTCAGGAAGGTTAGAAGGGGCTATCTGGAGAGTATGTGTTTGGTGGGCCGAAGGCCCAACAAACACAGGTGGTGGGCCGAAGGCCCACCAATAGCCCTCCGCAGGAGCTAGCCAAAAAGTCCGCCCGGAGGGCGGCTTTGCTTTCAGGAAAGTTAGAAGGGGCTATGATGTGAATGGGTTGGCGTTAATACATACATTTCTACATCCATGATTTCAGGAGAAAGTTGGAAGGGGCTATCTGGAGAGTGTGTTTGGTGGGCCTTTGGCCCACCAAACACAGGTGGTGGGCCAAAGGCCCACCAATAGCCCTCCGCAGGAGCTAGCCAAAAAGGCCGCCCAGAGGGCGGCTTCGCGGCTAGTATATATACAGGGTGTAACACGAGTTTGTGCAAATATTGATACAGGTAAAAGAACATGTAATTCTAAGCACATAATATTCTATAACCATATGCTTTTTGAAGCTTCCTCTAGACTTGAGATGAAGTTAGAAAAATTAGCGTGCAGTGTGTACTCGCGGTTGCCGCTCGGTGACATTTTGAATGATTTAATCATAATGTTTACTAGTAATGAAACATTACATTATCTTATAACAACACAATTGGTATTAATGGACATGTTATTACTAAATAAGCAGTACATGAGAACAGCAGGGCTGTAATAAACAATACTGTAAAAGGCTACATGGCAAAGCGTCGGGGCGGGGGAGGAAGGAGGGACTAGGCTGCGAGGCCTCACGCCGATCAGCTGTGTCACGTGTTCCATCCTACCCCCAACCCAACACGATGCCATGTAGCCTTTTACAGTATTGTTTATTACAGCCCTGCTGTTCTCATGTACTGCTTATTTAGTAATAACATGTCCATTAATACCAATTGTGTTGTTATAAGATAATGTAATGTTCCATTACTAGTAAACATTATGATTAAATCATTCAAAATGTCACCGAGCAGCAACCGTGAGTACACACTGCACGCTAATTTTTCTAACTTCATCTCAAGTCTAGAGGAAGCTTCAAAAAGCATATGGTTATAGAATATTTTGTGCTTAGAATTACATGTTCTTTTACCTGTATCAATATTTGCACAAACTCGTGTTACACCCTGTATGTATATATATATATATATAATATATATATATATATATATATATAATATATATATTATATATATATATATATATATATATATATATATATATATATATATATTTAGAGAGAGAGAGAAGGAAAGAATTATAAAAGTTTTTTGGTTACCCTCATATCTCTCACTTATATCTCTTTCTCTCTCTCCTACACGGAGAGAGAGAGAGAGAGAAAATTAGAAGTTTTTTGGTTACCCTCTCTCATATCTCTCACTCATCTCTTTCACTTATATATCTCTCTCTCTCTCTTTCACGGAGAGAGAGAGAGAGAGAGAGAGCGGTCGACGCGTCCGCGATTTATTTAGTTAACGCTAATGTTTGCATGGTACTACTGTATGTATCAGAAAACGAAATATGGCAATGGAAAGCTAATAAAATTCTGCTTCTATTGATATCTGCCATCTTATAAGCTGTCCCACAAAGTTTTACATGACGACGAGTTTTAAGTGAATGTTAAGTTAATCTTAATTCTTCAGTCTCATAATGACCTTTATTTAATGTGTTTTACTATGTTTTATGTGATAATCTTATAGAACAAGCATTTTCGAAGGTAACAGTCTATCCTTTATACATGTATAACATGATATACTTATAGATATACTTATCTCAAGGTAATGCCTTGAGAACTTCCCCGGGTCCAGAGTGAACGAAGAGGCCTTGGCGCTAAGATGGCGCCCACAAATCAAGTTGTCGCTACTCTATATATTTAGGTACTCTACGCGCTGGTACCCGACCTTTGCTTTACTTTGCCACCTATTTTACGTGTTTTGGGATTACATCATACAATACTGTATTTCAAGATGTCAGCTCCATCACGCAAGGGTGTCTCCAGTAGGAAGGGAATGAAATTGAAGAGCCTGAGCCTGCAGGAAAAGGTGAAAGTGCTGGCAAGGATGGATGCAGGTGCGTCCATGCGTGCTATTGGTGCTGAGTTTGATATCAAATCCAGCACATTCTATGATATCAAGAAAAAAAGAAGATTCGTGCCCATGCCCTTACTTTGGAGGATCCAAGCACTTCCAAGACTACCAAGAAGAGGATTAAGCCAGTTAAGAACGTCTCCTTGGATGCTGTATTTACAAAATTTTGAATTTTTACCCATATCAGGAGGGGATTTGCATAACTGCATATTGAATAACTCGGCAAGGCCAGAGCCCCTATCGTGCAGAGTTATTTTGGTTTTAGTGTATACAGAGTTGTTGTTTTACACTCAAATTGCAGGCCATTCATAAAACCATGCAGCCGTACTATGCAAATATATAATTTTTAAATTGTTTGTTGTGTTTGTTTAGAGTATACTTCCTCAGAGCCGTAGTGATCTACCGCTCCAGCTTAGTGTTGGCCGAAGCCACCACCCGAGGAGAGGGGTCACAAACCCCCGGCTAACACCCGGTACCCATTCACTGCTGGGTGAACAGGGGCTCGGGTTTTAAGAAAGACCACATATCTATCTTCGCTCCGCCCGAGGATCGAACCCGGGACTTCTCGGTTGTGAGCCAAGCGTGCTAACCACTACACTACGGAGTACCCAAATAGTTAACTTAACAGCTAACATTATGAGAGAGATCGTCAACATCCTGCTAACAGTGAACGTGACATGAGGGAATCCCTCAGAAACAACACAGATAGAAGCGGCGGTGGCAGAGGCGCGGGAAGTCCCTGGAGCTGGATTTGCTGACACAACGGGTGAGGATATTAGGGAAATGATTCAGCCTCCTGCAGTGACTGCTGATAATATAATGGAAGAGGATGATGTGGCAGGTGAAGTGAACAGCACTGAAGAGGAAGATGACAATGTGTGGCGTGAAGGTTTATTTATTGCCGATATCAAGACAGTGATAGATTTGAGTTGCAGACTACGGCACATCCTCGAACAAGACTTAACTACTAACAGCGAGTTGAAGTGTTCGTTGATTCGTCAGGCAATGCCAAGTTATGAGCAGCAGTATCATGACCACATCAACTCTCTCCGTCAACGTCAGATAACAAAGTTTTTACGGAGCCGCAACCAGGCACAGCAACACAAGAATGGACTGCAATCAGGCCCTCCAATGATCCCCCTGTCATTGATTAACCATCTGACTTTGAGGACTTCACTTGTGCAACAATGGAAGACATTCTGGACGAGTTACAGGCCCGTCCTGGTGGTCATAAATTATGACACGACACAAGCCTCGGAATATTCTAATCCATCTCAGCCCCTCGTCATCCACGAAAAAGGTACATAAAGAGCTGTAAAATGTATGTTGTTTTTAAGATTCCTGATTTGATTTATAATTTCATCATATGTTGAAAAAGCGGTAAAAACATGAAATGTGTGGTAAAATATGTGGTCATCTTGGTGGTCCCGGCACCAATTAGAATTATTACTATTGTTCAGCTATTGCAATTTCGGCTATAGCGCGCCGATAGCGGCACCAATTAGGCGCGATAGCCGAGATTTGAGTGTATATATATATATATGTATATAATGTATATATATATATATATGTATATATATATGCATATATATATATATGTATATATATGTATATATATATGTATATATATATGTATATATATATGTATATATATATATATATATATATATATATATATATATATATATATATATATATATATATATATATAATTATTATTATTTTATTTTTTTACTGTGTTATCAAAGGAGGAGAGTGTTGATTATGAAGATCAATTTGAAATGTTGCCTAGAGGATTAAGGTCACCTGTATACCACCTGTTTTAAGCATTATTATTCTGGCAGTGACTTAGTTCAGTTCAAAAACCCTTGTTCACCTTAAGCAACTTAGTAGTAGAGGAAAGCCCTGGATTTTCATATATCAATAAGTGGCAGTTACTTATTGTTGTTAGCCTAATTTGGGTTGTGCAGTTCCTTAGGCCAATTAGAATGTAAGTGTTATAAATGTACTTCCATAGATAAACTGTTCCTCTGAGTCAGCTAAGGCCGCATAGCATGATAGCATTGACCCAAGGCAGCCTCAGTACTCATTGCCTTGAGTTTTTGGGTCTTCATGGAGGTGTGAATGATTTGATGCCTAATCTTGACCAGAGCTGGGCACTAAATACGTACATTGAATGTATTTAAATACTAAATACATGGGAGAAATGTATTTAAATACCAATTACTAAATACAATTTACGAATGTATTTTAATACTAGATTCGAAATACATCAATTGTATTTAAATACATTTGTAAATTCATTTTAAATACACACAATTTTTAGAAATTCTAGAAATGTCCGAAAAAAAACTGGATTTCCTTAGGATTTCCTTAGATTTTGCGTTTTCTTAGAAATTTCCTTTTCATGCCTAAATTTTCTTAAAATAAGTAAATTTCCTTGAAAGTGGAAACACTTGTTCACTGTAACATCAGGGTTGCCAGATAGTTTGGCGGGTTTATGGCCAACTTAACTGATAAAAAAGTATTTACATTTTTATATTATGAGTATTTAAATACTCATTAAAGTATTTAAATACGTGAAAACCAATGTATTTATAGATACAGTTCTAAGTACACAAATGTATTTAAATACTGCCCAGCTCTGATCTTAACCAACACAGTGTGTATGTTGTCATGACTTCATTGAGGTCTCTTGATGGGCCACGAAGGGAAGAGTTGAGGCACAGGCTTGCCACCACACACCAGCTGACTCATGAGGAGGGCTAGATGACTTTGGTTTGACCATGCGGTGATAAAAAATTAGTAACTAATTGAACCTTGTGGAACATTGTAACATGGAGAGTAGAGTTGTAGTAGATAGTGCCTTTCTCATAATCCTTAAATATGTCTTTGGGTCTGGCCAGGTAAACTTGACGTTGACCAGCATGAATTTGGACATGATATCCTATCTGGTGGATGAATTAGAGGCTTGCAGGAGACTGGACCCACTCAAAGAAGAGGAGCAGAGTTCCCTTGATGTGGTGAGTGGTAAGACTTGCTTCCTCCAGTCATGACTTTTTTCTTCTATTCACATTTTCATGCATATTGTTGTGGTTGGTTGTGGATGATGTGTGTGGTCGGGGGTTTAATCCCCGTTGCACAACAAATGAAAGAAATAAACTCATCTCAGTGCACTAGAGGACCCCTTGAGGAGCCCTATGATCCCTGGTCATATTCTATGATGCTATCACAGTCGTGGTAGCTGACCTGTCTTCTTCAGGAAGGTACAGGTGAGGCAGATGACAGCGTGTTGTCCTGAGAGGCAGTCAGGGTGCCAGGCAGGGCGCCAGGCAGGGCAGATCGCTCGCCAGTAGGGTCAACGTAGTTTATTAGACGTCCAACTCAACAGGAACTAAGTGATTCACGGAGAGATGCCACCGAGCGCCTAACTTCTGAGCTTTCTATAATTTCTGATTGGGCCAAAGCAAACCTTGTTTTGTTCAATGCCTCAAAAACCCGATTTCTTCACCTATCTACTCGACAAAACCTACCAGATAACTATCCCCTCTTCTTCAATGACACTCAACTGTCTCCTTCTACAATGAACATTCTAGGACTATCCTTTACTAAAAATCTGAACTGGAAATCTCGCATCTCATCTCCTGCTAAAACAGCTTCTAAGAAGTTTGGTGTCCTGTGGTGTCTGCGTCCTTTTTTTTCTCCCTCCCAATTGCTTGCTCTTTACAGGGGCCTTATGCCCATGTATGGAGTATGTCTCACATGTTTGGGGAGGATCCACTCATACAGCTCTCCTAAACAGGGTTGAGTCAAAAGCTTTTCATCTCATCAACTCCTCTCCTCTGACTGACTGTCTTCAATCTTTAAATCACCGCCACAATGTTGCTACTCTTGCTCTCTTCTACCGTTATTTTCATGCTCACTGCTCTTCTGAACTTGCTAACTGCATGCCTCCCCCCCATTCCCGCGGCCTCGCAGCACAAGACTTTCTACTCATTCTCATCCCTATTCTGTCCATCTTCCATCTCGTTGCAAAAGTTAATCAGTATCTTTACTCTTTCATCCCTTTCACTGGTAAACTCTGGAACTCGCTTCCTGTTTCTATTTTTCCACTTTCCTATGACTTAAATCTTTTCAAAAGAAGAGTAACAAGACACCTCCCGAACTAAATTGGCTCACCCCTCTTTTTTATTTTATTCTCTTACTGTCTTCTTTATAGGGACTGGCAACTAAGTGGGCTTTGTGTTACCCATTTTTGTTGTGCCCTTGGCCAGTTCTTTGTGATGTAAAAAAACAACAACCAAGCCTACAGTCAATTCTAACCCTACTATCCACCGATAAGTATCTTAGTTAGTTGACTAGTTGGGGTATTGTGTCGGGATGAGATAGACAATGGGTTGTGTATAGGTAAGACCTCAAATTAATATGTGCTTGTAGCATAAATTTCTACATACACGATAATTAAGATTAATTAATTAATTTTCACGCTCTAGATTTTAGACTATTAAGGTGTAGCCACTCTTGCTTGTACACTAAGGTGTGGTCACGCTCATCATCTTAATATGTGTGAACCAACTAACCGATTGATCGGTTATGCTGGCTCACACATATTAAGATGATGAGTGTGACCACGCCTTTTCTATATATGAAAAATTTATTAATAATTTGATTGAAAAAGTGTCTGCTATACATTTCTAACACAATTTAAACTTTATAAACTAAGTTAATAATCCATGCATTTCTTTTTACCCTTCTTGATGCTGCATTCTGAGTAAAGGGTACGTGACCAACACTGAAAGACCTAAAGGGGTACATAAGATTAAAAAGGTTGAGAACCCCTGCCCTACACTGTCATTCTCTTTACCTTTTAACTAGTATAATTTTTCATTCACATTCACTGCACTGTGAATACTGTATTTGGGTACATGCTCAAAATAATTTGTTGTCCCTTACAAAACCTTTTTTTTAATAACTTAATAAATTTACAAAAAATAAATGTCCTCAAAACACTAATAATTATTTTTTTCTCAAAATATGTATGTAAAATACGGGTGCGTCTCATGCGACAGCAAATACGGTATAATATATATATATATATATATATATATATATATATATATTTAATTATTTAGTCATAGAAAATAGGAACACTAGACAACGTGAAAAGTTGGAATTCTCGCTGACGGGGACGATAGATCCGGTAGACGAGAGTACCATAAACCCTGTGGAGCACTCTTCTTCTTGTGACCCGTTGTATATTTTATCGCTTAGTAGCTCATCTTGTCCTTGTTTTTGTCACTTCTTGCACTGCTATCTGTGTTTGCTTGACTTGTAGATTTCCCTATTGAACAATCGTGTTATGTCTACCTCTACATCCTCATTTCCCAGCTCTGGACTCCTAGGCTTGTATGCATAGAGGAGAAGGGCGTCTACAAGCCCTCCTCGGAAGGGCTTGTCGGTGCCCAGAGCGTGAGAGGGGCGGGCGGAATGAAGGTAGAGGACGAAGACACCCGTCACCCCATGTCTTCGTGGGAAATTAGTTTTATTTCTTGCTTTTGTTTTGTGTTGTATATGTATGAAATAATGCATAAGGTGAAGGAAAATTGCAAGAAATACATAATATAGTAGTTGGCATATGAGGTTATTTTCTCCGAAAACTGTTCTCGTATCTCGGTATATGTAGAGGATATAAGAACTGCCAGCCACCATCTCAGACGTCAACAGCGCTGCCAGCCGCATAACTCAATCACCTTTTAATGGGAAATTTACAGTATTTTACGAAGTAATCTATTGCTTTGTGTGAAGAGACTGTTAGGGTAGAAATATTCATTGTTATTGCTTGCTACACATCATCTTGCGGGCAGGACAATGGCATGTTTTCTGGCGAATCCGGCATACCCGCGCTCCTCTCGCAGGCTTATCAGCTTAACTCATGCGTACCAACCCAGTAAAAGGCATGGGTTTTTATTTGTCAATATATATTCAGCAGTTCTCAATGCGGATCTCAGTAGCGCATCTCGGCTGACATTTGTTTTCTATGACATACGTGTGCAAGGAACCTATACCAGTACTTTATGCCTACATCACCGAGCACTTGCGTGTGCACGCGTGCACTTTGCCCTACTGAATGCAGCTCTGGCATTCTCTCAATAGCTAAAATATAATCAATACTGAAAAGCGACGCAGGTCGCTTTGTACAGCATCCTGGAAACTTTTATATTTACCACTACACCGAGTGGTTGACTTACGACCGTGATTGGTTCCGACCGACCGGTCGGAAGTAGAACTTCTTTTTTTTCTTTTTTAACCGTTGTGCTTATAGCGCCTGTAGGCAGTGACTACTAAGGCCCGGATGGTAGGCCCTGGAGGTTCACTTGAGGGCTCTGATGGTTGGCCTGCGCCCGTGGTGGCGCAGGCAGAATATGTGTGATGATATTATAATCATCTTTAAATCATATTTTATCAACATTTTCGTTGTTCATTCTTGTTATAACTATCGTATCACCGAGTTTGATCCCCGATGAGAACCAAATTCTTTTTGCACCGTCGAGTGGCCTAAGAACATCCACATGCCCTGTCCATTAACTCTACCTTCGAGAGTTATCGCAGGACACGGGGGCGGCATGAGCCTCTAATCACAAGCGTCACTATAAAGATCCTGCCTGCGCCACCACGGGCGAGGGCCAACCCTCAAGTGAACCTCCAGGGCCTGCCATCCGAGCCTTAAAAGTCACTGCCTACAGGTGCTATAGGCACAAATGGGTTAAATTTTTTTTTTTTTAATAATTAATAAATTATTAACATATACCGCCAGTCGTAAAGTCGAACAGTCGTAAGTTGCGTAGGTCATAAGTCAGCGAAGAGTTGTATATGATGATTTAATCATAAGCCATGACACACATTTAGATAATGGATTTCTCTGTTCACACTGCCACCTTCGTCTTCATTCTACCAATACAATAGTTAGCCAAGAACTGCATTGCTTCATCCCTTTCGCTAGTGAACCTTTTGGACATTGCCTTCATTTTTTGTTCTTCCATTATTTTTCCGCTTTCCAGTGACTTCAACACCTTTAAAAAAAGAGCACTCCTGAAATGGTAGTCAGGCAAATCATCCTTGAGACCTTTTAACCTCCACAAAACGAATAAAGCTCACTTTTTTTCACTATTCTCATGTGTTTGAAAAAAAATGTAGCAATAGTTAATTTTTCTGCTTGCACTGAGTTCATATTTCAAGAATCAAACATTCCATTGCAATGAGATGGATTAAGTAGAGAAAGCACTCAGGGATAGCATGATAATAGTTTCAGCAGTAACATGTAAGTGAGACCTGGAAGGAATATTGAGTGTTAGTGGAAATGTTTAGTTCCTGGACATGGAAGAAATGTTGAGTTACTTGAGGGGTGGCTGTGGTGTTAACAATGTGGATGGTGAGAGTAATAAAATATTCAAAGAAAGAAGATTATGATATCTATAATAATATAAGCGAAAGTGTGTGTGTGTGTGTGTGTGTCCGCTCCAGGTGCCGCCCCCTGTGGTGGAATCCCCTCATATGGCACAGTTTTGGAACCGGCTCGAGCAGCGGAAGGTTTTAAGCCCATTTATGAGATGATCCGATAACTTTTTTTTTTTTTTTTTTTTTTTTTTTTTTTTTTCTTTTTTTTTACAGCCTATTACCGAGAATTGTGAAAAAAAAGTGGGTTGCGAGAATTGAGGAAACCTTGATGTAGGGTGATGGGTAATGGGTGAGTGAATGGGTGGGGTGATGGGTAATGGGTGGGTGAATGGTTGGGGGGTGATGGGTGATGGGTGAGGGAATAGATGGGGGGTGATGGGTAATGGGTGAGTGAATGGGTGTGTGGTGATGGATAATGGGTGAGTGAATGGGGGGGGGGGTAATGAGTGAGTGAATGGGTGGGGGGTGATGGGTAATAGGTGAGTGAATGGGTTGGGGGTGATGTGAATAGGTATGCGTTAATAAATACATTTCTACATCCATGATTTCAGGAAAGCTAGAAGGGGCTATCTGGAGAGTCTGTGTTTGGTGGGCCGAAGGCCCACCAATAGCCCTCCGCAGGAGCTAGCCAAAAAGTCCGCCCGGAGGGCGGCTTTGCTGCTAGTTACTAATAAAGAAGAAGTCATGAACTCTAGAGAGGGGGGGCAGGAAGACGGTGAAGCATAGCACTGAGATGGTATGGACACCCAGAGAGGATGGAAGAGAGTGAATAGAGCTGTTATTTATGGGATGTCAAGTTGCTACACAGCGTTAATATTTTCATGTTGGCTTGAAAAAATTACTAATGTTGGCAATGTAAAGAGACCTCTTCTGCTGGTGCTTAGATGATACAAGTATGTAGATGTTTTTGATATAAGTTTTTGAAAAAGAAAAACATTCATTGTAAAATATGTTTTTGACAAAAATATTCATAGCCTGCCACCATTAAATACATGATGGTTTGAATCAAGCACCTGAAATATACAACCTTTTTGAAACATAGTACACTAGGGTCCCACATAAAACGAGAAATTGGCCGATAAACGAGGTCGTTTTATGTGAATTCGCTCTATGTGAAACACAACCTATGGGAAAAATTGATATTGGTCGATCGGTCTTCCCACCCGTACCTGTACATTTATACTTGTTCACACCCATGCATACCAGAACATGGTATTATTTTACACTAGGATCAAAATTCCCTACACAATTGAGAGTATGGTTTCTGTTTACCTTATTGGATTCTAGGAAACATTCGTTTGGACTCAAAACTTTTGGAGATAATGACATGTTGTTCACAGGGAGGCGAGAGACAAGTGTTTGTTTACGTGCGGCATGCCTATCACTCTTCTTCCTCTTGTGACCTACATCGCCTCTGTTCTTCCCTTGCCGCGGACACTTTTAATGCAGATTTGGCTTTAGTTAGGAGGTAAAAGCATGGGAATTGGTTAGGTTAGTGACTCAAAAGTAAGTTGCCATAAACCTGGCTTAACTCTCGCTTGCGTGCCTCACAGAACTGTTGTTGTTGTTGTTGTTTTACGGCTGCGAGGATCCCTTGGGGAACACTATAAACCCTGGTGATGTCCTATGATGCTATCACAGGCATGGTAGTTGACCTGTCTTCCTCAGGAAGGCACAGGTGAGGTGGAGGACAGCGTGTTGGCGTGAGGGGTGGACGCCAGCCACCGCCAGCAGGGTGGGCAGGTCAAAGGTGGTGACGTTCAGGGCGAGGAGTTGAGACTGTAGCACTACAAGGTGTGAGTGGAAGCGCGGACGCTGCAGCAGAAAGTGTTCAATATTCTCCGGAACATTCATGCACCAAGGGCAGTGGGGGTCAGGGGACAGACGGAGGCGATGCAGGTGAGCCGTGAGTGTCTTGTGCCCCAGGCGGAGGCAGGTGAGGGTGACATCGAGGACGCGGGACTTTTTCCTTATCCACAGCTGGGGGGAAGAGTCACTGCGGTATTGGCCCATGGAGGAGATGCGGAGGGTATCGTCGAGCGTGTTATTCCAGGTGGAGCGGCAGACCCGGGAGATGAGGCGTTTGGCCGCGGCGAGCGGCAGAGGGAAGGGTGTTGTGTTTACATCTGTTAGGCCATCCTGGCAGCAGAATCATCCACCTCGTTGCCTGGGATACCAGCGTGGGAGGGAGCCCACTCAAAGGCGATTTCCCAGCCCTCGATGGTAAGGAGAAGGGCTCTCTGGATGCCAGAACTGGCGGGGCCCGCTCACAGCTGTTAACATGTAAACACCAACGACGACACCAAAGGACAATGACGAGTGTACCGTTCTTATGGCGGCCTGCTCACGTTCTGTATGATATTTCGGCTCCATATGAGAACTCCTCGTATTTGCCCTATTTTGATGGCGGAATCATTCTATATGATCAAGTTCGTTCCTAATGAAAATTTTGGAATTTTATTTATTTAAAAAAAAAAATATATATATATATATATATATAATATATATATATATATATATATATATATATATATATATATATATATATATTTTATATATATATATATATTTTAGGTCGTTCGCTTTATGCGGGACCCTGGTGTACTTTCTTAACTTACAGTTTTATCTAAATGCAACAGATGAATACCAGTAGAAGAATTTAAGAAACATTTGTGTTTGTGGTAATGTATTGATACCTGAGTTACATCACTATCTACACCCTCTCAACCTCCTCCTCCTCCACTTCTTGGTCAGATTATCGAGAGCGAAGAGTCGGGGGCCTGTGCCAAGGCCAGCCAGTCCCCACCAGCACCACAGCTCCTGCCCAGGGGTGAGGTGTTATGTGCCAAGGCCAGCCAGTCCCCACCAGCACACCAGTTCCTCCTGCCCAGGGGTGAGGTGTTATGTGCCAAGGCCAGCCAGCCCCCACCAGTACATCAGCTCCTCCTGACCAAGGGTGAGGCGTTATGGGCCAAGGCCAGCCAGCCCCTACCAGCACACCAGCTCCTCCTGCCCAGGGGTGAGGTGTTATGTGCCAAGGCCAGCCAGCCCCCACCAGCACACCAGTTCTTCCTGCCCAGGGGTGAGGTGTTATGTGCCAAGGCCAGCCAGCCCCCACCAGTACACCAGTTCCTCCTGCCCAGGGGTGAGGTGTTATGTGCCAAGGCCAGCCAGCCCCCACCAGCACACCAGCTCCTCCTGCCCAGGGGTGAGGTATTCCCTGTGCAGGTGATGGGCATCCTGGGCCCAGCACATGTGTTCCTGAAGCCACTGCCTACCCAGGACATGACCTCAGTGCTGCACAGGGCATGGTCGGCACAGTGCACCTACGTTGAGGAGTTTGTGGATGGCGTCAATAAGGATCCTCAGAACCTGCGAGTGGTCTCCAACCCCAGAGTTGGTGAGTCTAGTTATGTTGTTGACAGTACATAGCCTTTTGTAGTATTCTATCTCCAAGCTTGTTAGTTTATGGAAATTACATATTAGAGTTGAATATCAGAAGAGTTAACCTGACTGACCTCACTTTTCTATGATACATTTATTTGTTTATTTATGTAATTATTCATTTATCAGTTTGTTCAGATTATTATTAGTAAGCTAATAGTTTCAAGTGGTGGAGTTCATGTTACCCTTTTCTGTCTTGTTATTTAAAGGTATTGACCCCAACTGGGGTCAACCCATTTAACATACCGAGTCAATGACCTGTAGGGGTGATTGCCAGTGATGCCCTCTCTTGAGAGGCATGGGAGTAACTTACTTCCCAGCCCTGAGGTACACATCTATAAGGTGGTATTGGCTAATCATAGACGAGCGTTTTTTAAGTAACGTATAAGTATTGTAAGTGCCAAGGAATCGAGTAAGACAATATACTATTATAAATATATATAATATATATGTACACTGAGGTTGAACAATGGGCCACTACACTGAATATTAAGATCCCGTTCCAAATGTCCATAAATCTTGATTATATAGGCAACTTGCAGACAACTGGGTGCTAACGACTAATATTTGATGTTATTTTAACCATAATAAGGCAATCTTAAGTGTTCTTATGTTGAAAATCAGGTTTTCACTAATAAAACCAATGGTTTCGATATACTCATGTCCATACCATGAACATTGGTTAGAAGAAATAGTATTTGAAAGTATGATCTACTCATGTATGGTCTGACAGCTTTAAGGAACTGTTACGTCAAAATGTTTGGGTGAATATATTTCTCCATTGATGCTGAAAGATTATAGGTTGTGTGCATAATGGTAGTATGATTTCTTATTCTATAAAAAACATGATTAACACCATGGATAATATCGCCATCCAACACTTGAAACATAAACACTGCCGCAGCTGGCGAGGCTGCCAAAGTACAATGTTTGTATACTGTAAACACGAATGACGTTCACTGACGAAGCTTATTCGCTTGTGTTTTCTAGGTAACTATAACTAGGTAACTAGCCCTGGTGCAGAAACGTCCAGGAAACCATTGAACACTTGCTGCTGCAGTGTTCTCGCCTCCACTATCACCGTGTATGGCTACACTCTCAACTCCTCGCCCTGAGAATGTTACCTTTTTCTTCTTGTGACCTCTTACATTTTAACTCGTACAATGTCGAAAATTGCCTTACACTGCTCTGGCAACAAATAAAGAATATGGTAACAAGCGTTCGTTAATGCATTGCTCTAAATTACTACCATGATATTATGCTATATTGACTAAATGAGAAGATTACCAAATCAAGAATTGTATGTACACACAAACCTCGTTTTCCCGGACTAATAGGGGGGAGCACTGGTCCGGGAACCGCAAAAGTCCGGGAATTGCAAAAGTCCAGGAATTATCCTAAAAAAAAAAAAAAAAAAAAAAAAAAAAGTGATGCCATTACCCACCCCCGGACGTTTATCCTACTCTAGTATTTACTGTCCGGCAACCGCCAATATCAACTACCCCGCCTCAGACTTTTACGTCCGCTGAGCATGCTGCCACCTGGCGGGAGGCAGCAGAAAGTGTTCAATAGTCTCAAGAGACGTTCCTGCACCAGGAGCAGTGGGGGTCAGGGGACTAACGGAGGCTGTGCAGGTGAACCGTGAGTGTCGTGTGCCCAAATGTAAACAATACGACCGCTGAGCATGCTGCCACCTGGCGGGAGGCAGCAGAAAGTATTCAATAGTCTCAAGAGACGTTCCTACACCAGGGGCAGTGGGGGTCAGGGGACTAACGGAGGCCGTGCAGGTGAACCTTGCGTGTCGTGTGCCCAAATGTAAACAATACGACCGCTGAGCATGCTGCCACCTGGCGGGAGGCAGCAGAAAGTGTTCAATAGTCTCAAGAGACGTTCCTGCACCAGGGACAGTGGGGGTCAGGGGACTAACGGAGACTGTGCAGGTGAACCGTGAGTGTCGTGTGTCCAAATGTAAACAATACGACCGCTGAGGATGCTGCCACCTGGCGGGAGGCAGCAGAAAGTGTTCAATAGTCTCAGAGATGTTCCTGCACCAGAGACAGTGGGACTCAGGGGACTGACGGAGGCCGTGCAGGTGAACCGTGAGTGGCGTGTGCCCAAATGTAAACAATACGACCGCTGAGCATGCTGCCACCTGGCGGGAGGCGCGGACACTGACCAGGGGTGACAGGAGACAGTCGGACCGCCGGACAACTTTGTCAATTTACGAACAGGACCAGGCATTTCAAAGTAAAAAAAAAAAAAAAAATTTTAAATTGTCTGGAACGCTGACGTATCCCCGGACCTCGGATTTTGTCCGGCAAATCCGATATCCGGGAAATGGAGGTCCGGGAAATCGAGGTTTGTGTGTACGTACAAGTTGATTTTATGAAGAAAATAATTACTTTTGTAGACGCATATATTTTCAGTTTTTATGCATCCTAGACACCAATGTTACATTTGTTAATGAATTTGAATAATCTTTTGATTTGAAAAAACTATATAGAAGCATGTACAAAAAATTTGCTATGAAGTCTGCGAAACATGTATATTTGAGTGAGATTCACAGGCTCTAACGGGATCATACTATTCAGTGTCGTTGCCCATTATAAAGTCATGGGGTTCTTTACAAACGGCCATTGAAGCTAATGTCTTATAGACAGGCCAGAACAATTAGTATGTGACAAGTACACGCACAAACAGGTGTGTGTGTACACACAGACTCAAAGGAGTCTTCTATCGGAGCGCTAGGGGTCGCGTCTCCTCTCGTTCTGCCTCCCTCCGGCCTGTTGGCAGCATATAAGGAGTTTGGCCAGAACTTCAAAGGTACTGGTTTCCCAGGCCTGCGGGGCGTGGACAGGCTCACGCGATGCAGTCAGCGGCAGCAGCCTTGGTTGCCACGCTTACACAACTCGCACCATGCTGGTTTGTACATTTCATCAAAAGGTGTTGCTGATACAGGAAGACACACAGACACACACACATCCTGCTGTTGGGATATATGTACAAAGATTTTACACGTACATATAATATCTATCCAGTGCCGTAATATTTATGTTTTTGTTATTTTGAGTTTTCATAAATGTTATTTGTCAATTTAGTTTTACAAGCCAATGTAATAGTTTCAATTGACGGAGTTCATGTCTTTGCCCTGTCCGTCTTCAAATCTGTGCAGCCATATATCTCTATACTTCCTCAAAGGATTGACTATAGAGGTCAAGTCCTCATATACTCTGGCCATAATTTATTGTGTTGAGATTCCTAAGGTAAAGATAGGGGCATATGATTATGCTATGCTGCACGTGGCCGCGTGGCCTCGGTGCTCATCTCTGTCACATTAGCTCCTGAGCCTGCTATAGTGGCTGAGAACCTGTTACACCGGGACACTGGGCTATTGTGACATACGGGTTACTACAGTTACCTTCCCCAGGTTTTCCCAGGTACCCATTTATTGCCCATCCCCGAAAGGAAGGATGAACAGCTGGTTGGGCTGGCCGCCAACTTGCCCTGGCCCGGATTCGAACCAGGGCTCGCAGAGTCGTACCTAGGTGCGCTAGAAACTACAAGACGGAGGCGACATTCATGCTGTTGAGATTCATGATAATCCATAATTGTATCCTGGTGATGTGTTTGAACAGGTGAGGTGTACCTGGCACAGTTCATGGATGAACAGTGGCTGAGGGTTGAGGTGGAGGAGATGGACGCTGCCACTGTTTCCTTGCTCTTCATTGACTTTGGAAACAGGGAGACTGTGCCCAAAGAGAGGTAAGGTTTGAAAATGTTCCCAGTGATAGGATTTTAGGCACATTTGTATCAACCACTTTGCTGCTGATGACTTAACAGTAAATTTATTTAAGTAAACGTGTGATCACCTGGTCAACAACATAGTTCCCTGTGTGACTGCCATTGTGTGACCACCACTATGAATGGAATGGCAGAGAACAAGTTATCAACCTTGCTCTGACACTGTCCACCAGCCTCCGGGAGTGTCCTGTGGAGGGCAGGAAGCTGGTCCACTCTGCCAGGCTAGTCCAGCTGTCCAGAGTGAAGCCGCCCGGAGGCGCCAAGGCTGAGTGGGGGATGGCGGCCATGAAGGCGATGATTGCCTGTCTCCTGCATCAAGAGAGCCAATGTTTCTTGGCATCAGTTGTGGTGAGGCAATTGGGCAGCTGTCCATGTATACAATGTACATATCTTTTTTCCTGTTTTCTGTCATTGCATATCTTGTATCATTCTTCTTAGACCTTATGTTAAGTACTGGACTAGTGTTGTAGTTTGTGTGGCCCTTCATCCTTGATGGGTGTGCCACTGTAGCCCTCGTGGTCACCAATGCCTCACTTGTGTTTCAGGAACCTACTATGATGGGCGGCCTCGAGGTGGAGCTCTTCAAGATGGACAAAACACAACCCTTAACCCCGGCCTACGCTAAGCTTGTAGAAGAAGGGATCATAGCTCTTAAGGAAAAGAAATAAGTTTTAAATTTCAGTGTTCGAATTCATAAAGGGATCAAAAAAAAAAAAAATCAATTTTGTGTGATTCTTATGTAATCCTTTATATTCGTATGTTGAAGTAATTTTTCTTAATTTCCTCTTTGATTTGGTTTGCTAGTCATATGAAAATGATAAAAATTTCATGTTCATTTTCCAGAAATATAAGTATTTCAAAGCCACTGAAAGCATTATACACTCAGCAATGGTATGTAGGAAAACTTTATTTATTTCGGGTAAGAAGCTCTTTACTTTTTACAAGGAGATATTGCATTTCACATTTAAGTAACCTATTCAAGAATTGTAATTTATGTTGTTGTGATGGCAGGCTTGAAAATGATCCTTTTTAAGTCAATTTGAGAAGTCTGGATACAGGTCAAGGATTGAATATGTATGAGTAGAATTATTTTCTTGGATGCCAAAGATGCCAAGCCGTGTCATGGCATGCAGTAAAGGCACTGGAGGGGGTTGTAATTTGCCTCACATGTATGTAATAATGTTTAAATCCTTCTTGTTTCATACAATCTTTGCTATTTTTATTCACATAGACTCTTCCAGTAAATGTG
Source organism: Chionoecetes opilio (assembly GCA_016584305.1). Taxonomy (NCBI): domain Eukaryota; kingdom Metazoa; phylum Arthropoda; class Malacostraca; order Decapoda; family Majidae; genus Chionoecetes; species Chionoecetes opilio. The sequence goes on from JACEEZ010012762.1 coordinate 200,321, forward strand.
AAGTCACTGACTGATCAGAATCACTTGCCGCTAAATTTAAATCCCTATTCAAATAAACAATATCAAAGGAAGCCATTGTTTTCAGCATCTTCAGAAACTTTGTCGACTTATTTTTGAGCAAAACTTTGATATACAGCATTAAATGTCAAATTTAAACCATAACTGCACCAAAAAAAAATATTTGACGATCTGAAAAATAATATCTGCTTCTGTGTATATCTTGAACAAAGTTTTAAAGCTTGCATGTCATCTTACCTGCTGCAAAGATCAAACATTTGTTTACAATACTATCATGTGTGTAACATTGGAATGATTTTTTGCATTTTTTCTTGGGCATCATCCCACGGGTGCAGGAAAGGGATCATTGTGTAACCGATATAATTTTACAGTTTTACAAAAAGTAATTTTGATTAATTAAGAGCACAAATTATTTTAATTAGCGGGATGTTCCTGTCAAGGGTCAAGGGTATGTATGGAAAGTCTGTCAGTCATGATGCCAGCATAACAGCTTAGAAGACAGATTCTTATACTACATCCTCTTCATTATTAATCGTCTTTATCAAACTAGGAAAAGGAAGAAGGTTGAGTTGGAGTTGGCAAGGACCACCACTTTGCCAACCTCTTACTACATAGTACTAGATTCTGTACATTACTTTTCCATTGCTCAGCATCATAACTCTAATAACATACATGGCCTGAATCAGAGTCTGGTCTAGTCTACGATGATGCCTGTTCCTTGTATAACGCCCGTAATGTTTTGCCGTGACGGCCACTTGAACACTTTCACTTTCACTCTTCTAATCTTCTCTCGTTTGTCGTCGTGATGTTATTCTGAATGGGATGCCTAAAGGGGAGCTGCAGCCCTCATGACTAGAAAGGAGGTCACTGTTCATAGAAGGCTGGGACAGGGAACTAATGTACTGATCCATAGCCGTACATGACAGGACCGACAGAGCGCTACACTGCCATGGGCCCAGTATTATCCCTTATGAATCCCGTCAGAAGAATCCTTTCACAGACGCACTGACAGGGTAACAATCACAATTCGGGGAATAAATCTTATTTCCCATCATGTATTATATAAATTGATCTTGGTAGGACTCAAACCCACACTGTATAAACTTTGCCCTCCAATGAAGCCACAGTCGGTGATGGTACCGATTACACCAAACTGATATATCCGCTTGGTCAGCGGTCGTCTAGGTACTTTTCTTGCATTACACTTGCAAATACCAATTGTGTGCAGAGCTGGGCAGTATTTAAATACATTTGTATTTAAATATGTATTTAAATACATTTGTGTATTTAGAAATGTATTTATAAATACATTGGTTGTCATGTATTTAAATACAGTATTTAAATATTTTTATGAGTATTTAAATACATTGTACAATAAACCCTTCATGTTCGCGGGGGTTAGGGAACAGAGACACCCGCGATTAGCGTAAATCCGCGAGCATGACATTAGTAATTCATTTACCCATTTTTTTTTTTTTTTTTTTTTTTTTTTTTTTTTTTTTTTTTTTATAAATGGGTAACATAAAGCCCGCTTAGTTGCCAGTCCCTATAAAGAAGACAGTAAGAGAATAAAATAAAAACGGGTAGGCCAATTTAGTTCGGGAGGTGTCTTGTTACTCTTCTTTTGAAAAGATTTAAGTCATAGGAAAGTGGAAAAATAGAAACAGGAAGAGAGTTCCAGAGTTTACCAGTGAAAGGGATGAAAGGGTAAAGATACTGATTAACTTGCATTAGGAAGATGGACAGAATAGGGATGAGAATGAGTAGAAAGTCTTGTGCAGCGAGGCTGCGGGAGTGGGGGAGGTATGCAGTTAGCAAGTTCAGAAGAGCAGTGAGCATGAAAGTAACGGTAGAAGAGAGCAAGAGAAGCAACATTGCGACGGTGATTTAAAGATTGAAGACAGTCAGTCAGAGGAGAGGAGTTGATGAGACGTAAAGCTTTTGACTCAACCCTGTTTAGGAGAGCTGTATGAGTGGATCCTCCCCAAACATGTGAGACATACTCCATACATGGGCGGATAAGGCCCCTGTAGAGAGCAAGCAATTGGGAGGGAGTAAAAAATAATAATAATAATAATAATAATAATAATAAAAAAAGAAAAAAAAAAAGGGGGGGGGTTGAAAACCCGCGAGTAATCAAATCCGCGAGCCTTAAGCCCGCGAACATGAAGGGTTTAGTGTATTTAAATACTCATAATATAAAAATGTAAATACTTTTTTATCAGTTAATTTGGCCATAAACCCGCCCAACTATCTGGCAATCCTGATTTTACAGCGAACCAGTGCTTTCACTTTCAAGGAAATTTCCATATTTGCAGGAAATTTAAGCCTGAGAAGGAAATTTCTAAGGAAATCCTAAGGAAATCCAATTTTTTCGGACAATTTAAAATTGGTGTGCATTTAAAATGTATTTACAAATGTATTTAAATACAATTGATGTATTTAGTATATAGTATTTAAATACATTCCTTCCATGTATTTAGTATTTAGTATTTAAATACATTCAATGTATTTAGTGCCCAGCTCTGATTGTGTGGCCACGACAGAAAAGTCATCATTTACACCTGTCCATGCACCTCATTCTCACATCTTCCCGTCCCCTCTCTTGCATTCCCTCTCTCACTCACATACACCAGCAGTCTTTCCTTTGAACAGGTAGTTGCCTTCTCACACTCCAAGCATATATTTTTGTCAAAAATAATTATTTTTCAACTTTTCAAAGGTCTTATTGTTCCTGCACTATTTACAATTTCAAGGCAACAGCTCTGCCATCCATCTCTCTCTCCTGAATTACATCGCCATTGCTTTATCAGCTTTTTAAAAATCTCCACTCAAGTGCATTGATGGGGCACTAACATGGTACCTACCTAATAATTATGTGTTGTCTGTCACTGGATACACTGACATACCATTCCCTCCATATACGTACATGGTATGTCCATAGCAGGTTATGCATTTCTTTGACAAGTGTATAATGCCTTAATTCTCCAGCTTTCCAGATTCATACATGTGGCAGCATTACCAACACTACCACCAAAACTTTTGCAGCACAAAACAGGAAAGAGAAGTTAGTAATGCCACCCTAGAAGGATCATCTCTGCCAACCTCTCCATATAGAAAGGCAATGGTTGATTGAGAGGCTCCGTTTACTTATATGTATGAGTTTAGAATCTCAACATCAACCTCATGCACAATACTGAAATTAAGTTAGTGTTAAAAAAGTCTGGCGACTCCTCAGTGATGGAGGAAACTATAGGTGAGGTATAGAGGCTCAGAACCAAGCTCATGCACTTATCAAGGCTCTTCATGAAAAAAGAGGCATTTGTCCCTGTGAAAGAAATGCATGGTGGGACATGTTGAGTGATTTGCAGTCAGTGAAAGACAAAGTAACAGGAACAATACAAGTGGTGGTGGTGGTAGTGCTGTTATGTGAGATCCAGCACTGATCCCTTTAGTTAGTGTTTCAGGCAAGGGTAGACAAGGCCGTGTTATTGGTGTGAGCGAGACTTTTAACACCGGCAATGGGTAGTTGTTGGCATGGTTGATGAAGTGAACTGACCTTCATATCATACAAGTGCAAGGTGACTGGTGAGGCTGCCTTTGTGGATGCTGGCTGCCTCCAGTATCCCTGAAGAGTTTTCTACTCATTCAGGAGGGAAGCTACTCCTATCACTTGAGGAAGGTTTATAACTTAGGTGAGACTGGTACTCTTTTTCGTAAGAAGACACCATCAAGGACCTACATGTCAAAAGAGGAAATATGGTCTGGTCATGGAAAATATTTGCAGGATATGTGAGGCTGTGACTTCTTAGTGTACCGTTCTGAGAATCCTTGAGATATCTCAGTATTCAAAGCCATAACATTAGATGATGTACAGTCAAAGACAACAGTCGTGTCATGAATTTTGGTTAAGACATCTGGTAAAGGGCTAACCTTTCGGTGCTGTCTGCTGTATGTCATACAAACAGTTGGTAGGAGTGCCATAGGGGTTTCGATCTCACCACACCTTATATGTCATAGTAGTTTGTATTCTCACGAGTAGTTGTTTTAGGATTCATTATCAGGAGTGTTAAAAATTGAAGTGCTGATTATATTTTAAAGCAGTGGTTCTTAACCTGGGTTCGGTGAGCCAGTCTCAGAGGTTCAGCTGAGGCCCTCCGAAAACACATTGCAATTTTGTTATTATTGTAAACCCCCTCAGCTGTTGAGGCTCGCTTCGCACAAGGGCCCCCCCCCCCCCCCCCTTTTTAAAACAATCCTGGATTCACCTCTGTACCCCCATTCCTATTGAAGGACATATATGCCACTGCTTCTGAGTCTTTCCTTCCTTCTTATTATCCAAATATACTTTTAAATTTTTTGCCAATTTTTCTTTCATTTTTGTATAAATTAGAATGGAATTTATTCAAATATTTATCCAAATAGTATACAGTCGACCCTCGATTTAACGGACTTCGGATTTAACGGACTCCATTCACGAGACGTCCGTCTGGTCAGGGTTGTCCCCTGCTACTGGTAACACGTAACCCAGTACAACCAGCCGCATGGTCGGATCGTCGGCGACTAAACTGGCTACCCCATTGGTTCTATCAGTGAGGAAGGTGTGCTGGACACCCAGATGGACTAAAAATAAGACCATCTTTAAGGGCAGATGAACTCACTATTGAGTTAATGGCCATCCAGCCCCAGCTATGGGTGAAATAGTGGGCAGCCTGGGGTTAATCCCTACAGGGGGTTCTGCGTCCCTGGCCACGGTGAGCAGTAAGGCCAATCCCTGACATAGATTGGTTGGGGGGGGAGTTTGCGACCCCTCCCTGTAAAAACCTAAACTGAGCCACAAACATAATAAGAGGTAGAGGCCGGTAACCGGTACGACCCGGTTTTGCCGGGGGGCCCGACCATGCAGATCCTCCAATCGATGCAGGGGGGGGGGGGTCTGCAGACGAGTGCGGGGCAAAAGCCCTCGGAACTGTACTCTAAAAAAAATAGAGTGTAGGGCCCGTACCCACTTTTCTATGGGGGGGCCGGGGCGTGCAGGAGAGGCGGCGCCTGCGCGTGCGAATCACTCCTGGGATAAATCTCGGAGGGTTCTTCGGTGGCGGCCGTGGAACATTCGGCCATCTCGAACGATCGTCGAGTACCTCTCCTATTGTGGACTCAGTAGACTGGGTCGATTGAGTGGGACTCCCTGAGACGAGGAGGCCTGGCGGTGGCGAAACTAGCAGTGGGGGTTACACCTACTACTGGTCCGGCATGAGCAATGGCGACCATTTCCGAGGAGTAGCTATAGGCATCTCCAGCAAACTGCAGCCGTCAGTTGTTGAGGTTACTCCGGTTGATGAATGTATAATGTGGGTGAGGATGAAATACACTCTGGGTTTCATGTCTCTTGTTGCAGTGTACGCTCGTAAAACTGAAGAGAAGGAGATGTTCTGTGCCAAACTCGACTCTGTATTAAACCAGTGTCCTCCTCGGGACACACTCATTGTCTTGGGCGACTTCAATGCTACTACTGGCACTGTGAGAGATGGCTACGAGTTATGTGTCGGTCCCCTTGGCTCCGGTACCAGAAACACTAACAGTTCTCTGCTTCTGAATTTTGCAAGGTCCAGAAGGTTGACAATTGCAGGTTCTTGGTATCAGAGATCAGAGCTGCACCGCTGGACATGGTATAGTAATGCCAGAGGGGTAGTTAAGGAAATCGACCACGTCTTCGTTAGTACTCGTTGGAGGATCCTCCAGAACTGCAGGGTTTACCGGAGTGCTGAGTTCTTTGGAACAGATCACAGACTTGTTGTTGCTACACTTAAGCTTCATGTCAAGTCCAGAAGAATCTCGAGAGGTAACCATACTGTGTTTCATCTTGAGAAACTGAAGGACTTTACATGTGCTCATGAGTATGCGGTGGCAGTCTCAAATCGGTTTGATGTTCTCGGGGCCCTCGAGTACCCTAAAGAACTGTGGGATACAGTTCCCGCTAGTCGGAGCGCATAGTACATGTTTATGACAGTCAGAGCGCATCATGTTTACAAGCTCAGTTTAAGCTGTGTTCGCCTGTTTTTCGGTATTTTTTATGTTTATTTAGACTTGTTCAGTGCAGTGAAGTTATGGCATCGAAAGAAAAGGGAAGTGGTAAAAAAAAGCGTGAATCTAAGTATTACAGAGAAATTTGAATGTATTAAAGAAGGTGGTATTAAGTTCCTGCCAAATAAGGTGGTGTTAAGAATCCTTAATGTATTTAGAATCATGTTTCTGTCGCCCGGGTGTGTGACGAGTATGGAGTAAAGAAACAAACAGTGAGTGATATTCGCAAGTCTAAGGACAAACTCAGAGAATATGTTTTGACATTCAATGTTGATGCAAGTAAGGATAGGAAAGGAGTAATACATTTTCGACAACACATGAAAGTTCCTCAGACTCTGAGGAACTTTCAGGCTCAGAGTGTAGCCCTGCATGTGTCTTACATGTCTAACGACAACACTGCTGCTGCTGCGTCTGCGCTGCCAGGCGTGGATGAGCGCTTTGCTTGTATTTTCATATATATGAAATATTATATGCATAATAGCCATTGCATTGCAACTATATGTCTACATTCACCTAGAATGATGATATTTCATAGCATACCAAGCATTAATGAGTGAGCTTGGAGACTTACTACCTCTTCTAATATCAGTCCCGAGCAGTCGTGGGCGAGCGTGCTAAATCCAGCTTTTAGTTCCAGTCACTGTTTACCTCCCAACATAGCTACACGGTCTGGTTGTCTTTGCGATTATTTCTCATTTATTTCACAGCGTGCAGGAGCGTACCAAATTCAGCATGTAGCGTCAGTCACTGTTTACCTCCCAACATAGCTACACAGTCTGGTTGTGTTTGTGATTATTTCTTATTTATTTCACAATTTTTCCTGTGTTTTTCCTATATTTTCACACCCTTGGGAAAATACCCTTGCACTAATGGACAATTAGCTTTAACGGACCACTTCTCCCCCCTTATAGTCCTTTAAATCGAGGTTCGACTGTACTATTGAAGAAGAAGAGGTAAAAAGATGAATTGCTGGGCCGAGTATACTTCGCATTCCACATCGAATATGAAACCTAAATGCAGTAAATCTCTTGAACCTTTGAAGTCCCCTTGATTTGTTTTAGCTATTATCTCATCGGCAGCAGATATGAAGCTTTAAACCCTTATCTGAACAGTAGCTAAAGAAATTCAGGCTTGCCAACGACGAGCATGTAACTGCGTTAGGGTTTTCATAATGTTTCACGAGTTACATTTCATATTCGGACAAAGCCTCGACACGACTTTTGTCTTTGACTGTACATAAGAGTCAACAACAGAACAGGAAGAATGCAATGTAGGAACCTAGGAAGACTTACACCATCAAGAACTGGAAAATATAAAGCAATTGGAAAAAAATTATCCTCCAATATTAATGAAAGTTAAGATCTCGTATGTGTTCAGCATTATGTACACCTACCACAGGTTTCCCACTTAAAAAGTGTTAACTCCTTACCACACCCTCAGCCTTGACAAGGCTGTAGGGTTTGAGGATGTCAATGTATAATACATAAAATCAGCAGAACCATTAGCCAAGTGGGTTAACCTTACTAGGTCAGTGGTCTAACGCGCCCGTGTTTGCAGTGTGCAAAAGCTGGTGATGGTGAGGGTTTGATTCCCCACCCAGGGCATTTAGAGAAGGGAATGATTTATTTCCTAAATTGATTACCACCCTGAGTCAAAGAGTCCGTTGGAAGGATTCTTCTGATGGGATTTTAGTAGGGAAGATTGTGCCGAGAACATTATATACAGTACCCTCCCGAGTTTCGCGCTTGCTTCCTTCCCAATGCATAGTGCGAAACGCTGGTATTGAAAACCCTGTAAAAATGCTTATTTAGTCAGGTGCGAGGTGTACCTACCGTATTTTACAGCTTATAAGACTCACTTTTTCCCCCCAAAAATATCCTGAAAATGCCCCAAGCCCCTGTCCACCCAGCAGTAAATGGGTACCGGGTGTTAGCCAAGGGTTTGTAACCCGCCTACCGGGTTGGTGGCTTCGGCAAACACTACGTAGAGGAGGGAGGAGAGGAGCTTGAGCTTGAGTTGGGAGTCACCAGCGGATGCTGTCGGTGAGGCCTTTGGTCCGGCGTTTTCCCACACACGTAATTTGTTGGGAGAGAAGCAAAACTAGGCGTTTCATTTTCCCCTCCTTACTCTCTCTGCATCACATTCATACGGGGTCCCCCTTCACTGAGGGGCCCCCTGCCTCTCATTCTCTCTCATACGTGCTCTCCAAGAATTCTTTTACACTTTCAGCCACATAACTGTCACTCCTCCACTCAGCACACAACCCCAGCAGGTACTCCATCTCCACACTCCTGTTTTGTGCCTTTTTGTGCTCAACCTGGCCATGCTCGTTCCTCACATGTGCTAACTGTGGTGGTTTCCACAACGTTTTCTACAGAGGTTGTCCTATCTACCACTTCGAATCAGAAGTGACATTCATCAGATTTGAGAAGGGCTTAATTCTGAGAGAAGCCCGCCAAGAAGCTCACCGCCTAGGCTTTTCGCCTACTCAAGTCTCCCAGCTTATTTCCAATCCCACTCTTCCGAATCCCCCTATTACAACCTCTCCTACCCTCTCTTTCCCTGTTCCTCCTCCCACTCGTCCTTCCTTTGCTCATCCTGCTGCCCCCTTCCTCTCCATAAATAACTCTTTTGCCATCCTCAATCCTGATACTCCAACCTCTACCCCTTCCTCGATCCCCACACCCCCTCCTCAATGCACCCCTCGGCCTCCTCTTGTCAGACAGCCTAAACGTCCTCTCCCTTCCTCCCCCCTGGACCTCCAACTACCTCTCTCTCCTCCTCAGCTCCTCACACCCCACTTTCTACATCTCCTCCTACTAAGAAACCCTGTGCCTCCCAGGTCTCCCGTCCTAACTCTCCAGCTTAGACCATGGCTATGATCGAAGAGTACGTCGCTCGAGACATGACCCCTCTGCCCTCTTCACCAACTGCCCCATTATCCCCACTTTCTGTCTCAATCCTCACAGTCTCAGCTGAGATACATCCTATTCCCTCCCATCTTCCACCTACCCCTCTTCCTCCTGACTCCCAACATTCCCCCTCTTCCTCTCCTTCTCCATCTTTCTCCCCACTCCACCCTTTTTCCCTTCCCTCTGATCACCCTATGTCCTCCTCCCCATCTTCTACTTCCTCTGCCCGCCCTACTGTCACTTCTGTTCTTACCTTACCCCTCCCTCCTGGCTATACACTTAGACTCCCTATTGTCTCAAAAATCCCCATCCCTGACCCCTCACCTCCCTGACCCTACTGACTGTCCTTCACCTACTACGTCCGATCCCCCACCCGATACCCCGGACCCTACTGACTCCTCTACTCCCGACTCCCCGCCTGACGCCCCTGAACCTCCTGACCCCTCTACTGCCGCTACCATTCCAACCCTCATTACCCGTTGACCTCTACACAATGTCTGTTCTCCAATGGAATATTCGCGGCTTCCGCTCCCACAGACAAGATCTTCGTCTCCTGATTTCCTGCTATGAACCGCAAGTTATCTGCCTCCAAGAAACTTTCATTACTCAACCCCCATGTTGCAATTCCCAATTACCACTTTATTTCCTCCCCCCATTCTATTTCTTCCTCCTCAATCCATGTCCACCAGAAAACGGCTTCTATCTCCCTGAATGTCAACACTACTCTCCCATGTACCCTCTTAAGGGTATATATCCAACGTTGGATTACTATTGTTTCCATCTATTTCTCTCCTCAACCTATTGACTTTGATGCCTTACACGCCCTTCTCTCCCACCTACAACCCCCTTTGCTGGTAGTAGGTGACTTCAACTGCCGCCACTCCCTTTGGGGTGACCACCATAAACATCCGTGGCCGCTCCCTTCAACGCTTCCTAGCCACCACCGACTTCATTATTCTCAATTCTAATCGCCCCACTCACTTTGACGTGAGGACTCAGTCTTTTTCCTGTCTTGACCTCTCTCTTTGCTCTCCTTCCCTCCGCTTAGACCTGCATTGGTCGGTCCTCGACCAATACCCTTATAGCGACCATTTTCCTACCCTCCTTTCTCCTACCTCATACGTCCCTCTTCCTAACCCTCCATGATGGTGTTTCCGCAGAGCCGACTGGCGCACTTTTGCCTCCCTTTCTGCCCTTCCGCTCCATCCTTCCATCTTTTCTTCCACCTCTGATATGCTCACCTACTTTTCCGTTCCTATTCTAAGTGCCGCCTTTACAGCAATCCCCCGAACCTCCCGTCCTTTTACCTCTAAATGCGTTCCCTGGTGGACTTTGGATTGTACAAAGGCCCACCGATCAAAGCGTGCTGCTTGGAGCAGCTACCGCTGCAAACGCGGTACCCCCGGTCAAATCCCAGCTTTTATTTCTTTTAAAAAAGCCTCTGCCCGCCTTAAGCGGACCATTAAACTCTCAGTAATTAATAGTTGACGCACCTACGTCTCCTCCCTCACCACAGATACCCCCATTTTATCAGTTTGGCGCCGAATCCATAAATTGTCAGGTAAACACCCGCCCCCTGTTGCCCCAGTCTTGCACGTTCATAACCAAATTATTGCAGAGCCATTCCAAATAGCAGAGGAATTAGGCTCCTTTTTCAGTCTCGTTAGTAGTGGATCTCACCTCTCTCCTCAGTTCACTAGAATCAAAGCTGCCAGGGAATGCATTCCTGTCACCTTCTCTCTATCCTCTTCTGAATACTACAATGCCCCTTTCTCTTCTTCTGAACTAGCCTCCGCTCTTCATTCTTGCCGCGACACTTGTGAAGGCCCTGACGGGATTCACTACCAAATGCTCAAACACCTCCCTCCTATTTCTCTCCTCTTTTTACTAGCCCTCTTTAACCGGGTTTGGTCCCTTGGGGACTTTCCCCCCCCATGGCGCGAAGCCCTTGTCCTCCCGTTCCTCAAACCCAATCAATCCGGTACCCTCCCTCAAGATTACCGCCCCATTGCCCTTACTAGTTGCCTATGCAAGTTACTGGAACGCATGATCAATCTCCGTCTTATGTGGTTCCTGGAATCCAAAAGTCTTCTCTCCCCTTCTCAGTTTGGCTACCGACATGGCCGAAGCACAGCTGACCCCTTAGCCCACCTGGAAACATACATTACCACAGCCTTTGCCCGTCACGAATCACCCCTTGCTGTTTTCTTTGATTTAGAGAAAGCTTATGATACCGCCTGGCGACATCATATCCTCCACCAGCTAACCACTTTCGGCATAGCTGGTAACATGGTCTTTCTCAAGTCCTTTCCATGTGATCGCTCCTTCAGAGTCAAAGTATCTTCCTCCACTTCTTCGTCCTTCCCACAATATGAAGGTGTCCCCCAAGGAAGTGTCCTCAGCACTTCCTTGTTCCTCATTGCAGTAAATGGACTTGTCTCCACCTTACCACCTGGCGTCCGGTCCTCCCTTTACGTGGATGACTTAGCCATCTACGCTTCCGGCCCTTCCCCGGCATCCCTCCGCAGTCTCCTCCAATCTGCAATTTCCGCTGCTTCTTCCTGGGCTACTAATCATGGCTTTCGTTTCTCTCCCACAAAATCCTTCTCCATCCTTTTCTCTCGCTCTCGTGTACCACTCCCACCTCCACTTTCTCTATATGACATACCTCTCAAGTATTGCTCTTCTGGAAAATTTCTTGGCCTCACTTCCTCACACAAAAAAAACAACGTGTATGAACCAGCACAAAAATCGGGGAGATAATGCGCGAAAGTCGGGAGGGTAAGAATTTAGGACTCGGCGCGAAACTCGCATAGCGTGAAACTCGGGAGGGTACTGTAGTTCATTTCACTAGTGGCCCAAGGCAACTTGGTCAATTGGTTCCTCGACTGTTAAATACTCTACCAGACTGCCTGCCCCTCCTTCGAAATCCCCTCAGAATAACCAAGCCAAGGACAAGAGAAGAGAATAAGGAAGAAAGAAGAGTAATAAGAGAGAAGGACATCCCCCCCCTAACCCCCGAGGATACAAATAAAGGTACGTAGCTTGGATGAGTGGTATGGGTAGGTAATGACGAAGGAAGATGTGATCAGAGGAGTGACAAATGTGGAGGAGGTACAAGGATGCAGGAAAAGGGACGGGGGGAAAAAAGAATGAAAAAAGATGAATCAATTATATAAATTTAGTTATGACTTATGAGTGAGAAAAAATTTCAAGATGACGACTTGTTGGAGAAAAATAAGTGAAGTAGGCTGTAAAGTCGAGTTTATCCGTGACAACGTATAAGTGTGAAAAGCTGAGGGCAAAGAAAGAGAAATGATGCTGTGAGTGACCTCTTTGATTCCCACCCTTATGAAGTAATGACAAGGGTGTTTCTCCTCAACATACTGCTTGGAGGAGGTTCAGGGAGGACCCCAGTGAGGAACACTAGCCCGTCACCAGTCTGAAGATCTGTCCTGATGTCCACACTCACCAGGGGCAGCAGCTGAGGCTTGGTCATCCCTTCATGTGTAGTTATCTGCCATGCCTTGAAGGAAGGTGACAGTCTGCCATGGCCACTGGAAGTCTAAGAGGAAGAAGACACACCAACATTGATTAGATATACCGGTGAGTGTACCTACTAATTTATTTTGTCTGATTTAGTTTTTATGAATGTACTGTATTTTACGGCTTATAAGACGTACTTTTTCCCCTTAAAAATTTCCGTGAAAAATACTCGTGCTTCTTCCAAGACTAATGTTGAGATACTGAGTACTTTCTCAGTACTCAGTATTACAGTATTACAAAAGGGAAATATTATGTCATGTTTACTGAGTTTATGAGATGGGAAAACCCACTGTAGGAAAAAAGAATTAGGG
>JACEEZ010012763.1:0-24402 GCA_016584305.1 Chionoecetes opilio
GGGCCACACGGGGACCTCCCATCCTACCCCAACCCCCTACCAAAGGAGGGTTTTTGCCCCCGGGGGAACTACAACCCGCCCCGTGGTGGACTCAACTCCCAGATAGAGGGGCGCGCGGGGAATATACGGGATGCCACGCACGGCAAACACGTGGGGAGCGGAGCGTGAAGTTTAAAAGGAAGAAGCGTGAGACGGAAGAGAAGGGTCTCACCGGGCCTAGAATCGCCCTAAGAAAGGAGAGAAAGGGGGAGGAAGCATAAAGGCGACATCACCGGAAGGCTCCACCTCCCAGTGACGAAGGGGGAGCGCTTGGTCCACGAGGCCGACGGCCACCGAACCCAACAATGGCAGGCAGGCCGCCAGAGTAGATGGCGCCGTCGACCACGCTTCAAGCCCCGCCACCACGACAAGGTGACTCCCCACAGCGGGGCGAATGAGGAAGAGTATACCTTCCGTCTTACCAGTATTACTGGAACTTGAAGTTAAGGCGATAAACAACGATGCGGGGGCTTGAGCTGTAGTACTGCTACTACGCAACTACTGCCAGTACTGCAGCAGCGCAGTCTCACCGTCTCACGTCAGACATCAGCACTCGAGTGAAAGTACACTTTCACTGAAAGTCAGTATAATGAGGTTAAATAAAGTTTATCAACTAAAAATAGTACTCTTTTCAAAAAGTCGAAAGCTTCGAAACTTTTATATCCATTGCGAGAAACTAACATTGTACCGCCATATTATATATGCAGCATTTCCCAGCACCCCCTAAAATTTATTTCAGCACCCCCTGGGGCTGCTAGCACCCCAGGTTAAGAAACACTTGTAGATGAAAGTTTTTTTTTTTTTGCCATACTCTAAAAATATCTAATACTTTAGCTAACCATTAGATGCTGTAAGATACATTATGCTACATGCCGAATGGCAGCTCCTACCTACTGTGGACTCGCGGTGACGTCATGACGCGAGAGAATGAATCGTCGGATTTTGAATCGTCAGAAAGGTCGGACTTTGGCAGACTTGTTTATATGGCTTTGACCCAGCCAATAGGAACGACGAATAGGACGGGGCCAGTCACAATGTATTTTCGCGAGCATCAGTCCAGTCTGGACTGAACCAGGTTGGTAAACGTCGAGAAAACGCGCTCGCTATATGCTCTTGAACCAGTGTTGCTAACTCTGGACAAATTGTATTGATCAAAATCGTTAGAATTTGTATATAGTTGGCAAAGAATTGCCTCAACCTTGCAAAAGCGGGGGGTGTTTCATTTCCTGGCATTAAGCTGAATATCAAAACCAAATCTGGAAGTGGTAGACATTCTTGCTGTAAGTGATATTGCTTTTACACAAATCTAGACCTGACTAGAAAAAATCTAATTATAGATTGAAATTAGCATAAAAATTAGCTAAAATACGCCTACATTGGTCTTCTGTCACAAAATCTTGTGCCTAATATAATGCCTGGGCCATTATCCTTCACGATTTCACCATTTTGTTTTCACCGGATTTGAGCTGCAACGACTTTCATCGTGGCTTTTTCTGATGGTGATCACGAAATCGTCTTTCGTTTCCATACCTAAAAAGCAATTGTTTGAGCCTTTGTCAGCTTATTTATCCCGTAACTATTTGTGTACGTCCTTTTAAAACAACTATGCATCTGTGAGAACTTTATATAGAACAATTATTACTTGTTCTATTATGAGAATGTTACTAATGGTTTGGTAAAGATAATTTATAGCTCCTTGTTATGATAGATATACAACCTCTGACCAATTTTTTTAGCTGTTTATACGTATGTCCCAAATACTACCTTTATATTGCGTTTCCCTAATTTTTACTATGTACTATTACCCTAAACCAATATCCGTGCCTACTTCTTGTTAAGCTCAACGAATCTACACTAAAGCAACTTCCCTTTCTTTTTTTGCTTATAGCGATCTTAGATATAACATTTTTTATATTTTGTGCAACTTTGTGATGCTCAATTTCCAGCAGCTTATTGAACGCACCTACACTATCTTTTATCCGGCAAACATGTTCTTTTATAGTCGTGAAAAAAAATTGTGAGAACATTTCTGCAGAATCGTATGCTACTTTTTAAAAATGTAAATTTATTATCAAACAAGAGTTTGACGCATCATGACTCCGTCACCTGGTTCCTGGATATTTTTTCGGAAATATGCCGTAAAAAACATTATTGCGCTCAATTTCTCAATGGAATTTTAATCTGTTTACACCAGGGAAAGCATGTTGAAATCGGGTTTTTTCTTTCTATAACGTTTTCTGACGAGAAAAAATCTGGTTTTTGAGATAATAGAGAAACAATTGCTTTTCTTCCCATTTTCCAGCAGCCTCGTACTGTTGATACTTCCACGGCTTAACCGTTTTTTTTTAGGGAACACAAGGCGCTTCTCTCTCAGATTCGTGTTCATAACTAGACCTAGGCCTGCGAGCTCTCTCTGTAATGCTCCCCCCTCCCCACCCTTGATAAAATCATACGCTTTTCTGCTCTATAAAATAGTCATCGTAGGGAAACACTTGTATTTAACACTACTAAAAAATTATTAACACCGACAAGCGATATACAATTGTTATTCACCTCATTTTTACGTATGTAATTTATAAATTTCTATTTATGACTGTTCTTCACAATAGTTGCCAATTTTCTCGAGTTTCAGTACATATCATATTGATTGCCACGACACATTTCCTAATACATATAGTTGCTCTAGAATGTTTCCTTTGTTACAGATTGGGTATACGCGCTAGGTTATTGACTGCCAGCACCAAAGCCCATGATACACGTTCTGCCATGGGCGGAGCGAGTTGATTTCCGTGACGTCAGCGCGTGAGTCGCCCCTCCCACTGTCTCCCTACTCAGGCCGCTCTTCAGCCCTGTTCCCGCACTCCCCCATTCTTCTCAGCTCTTGTGAAGACGCATTGCGTAACGCCATAACTAACCATAGGATAATCTCGAAAATACCTCATTGTGATTCACACACCATGTTTACCCTCCATACATAATGTATATATATTTTATATGTTACACTTACGTAACCGTAACTAACTCGAATGTGTTCAAGAGTAACTCGACATACTGTTCCAGACTACGGGAATATGCATCCGGCTCTTTGTCCTCTACTCTCATATATTTCTCATATATTTACATCCGAAGACATCACATGTGTGAATGCATGGCGCTGGTTAAGGAGCCTCACCATCTGTTTTTAACATGTATGCATGTCAGGTGGAAAAATGAACTTTGCTTGTCTCGCTACAGCGGCAGACAGCGACACAAGCACAGGGTCTCCGTCCCACAGCTTGGTGTGGCTAGGCTAAACTCTCTCTCTCGCTCAAGAGACGATCAATACTGGTCACATTCCCACGGATCTAATGCTATGCATTAAGGTAGAGGTAGGACACTTCATCATGCAGAGTATTGCGTTTGATTGTGTGTAAGGAAGGGAGGGGAGGGTGTTTTTTGTGTTAAATGGGGGGGTGGGTAGGTATTTTTTTTTATGTTTTTGGGGTGGGAGGAGTTTGGTTGGGGGGGGGGGTTTTGGGTGTGAGGGGGGGGGAGGGGGTGGTGGTGGGGGGAGGGGGGGGGGGGGGGGGGGGGGGGGGGGGGGGGGGGGGGGGGGGGGGGGTGGGGGGGGGGGGGGGGTGCGGGGGGGGGGGGGGGGGGGGGGGGGGGGGGGGGGGGGGGGGGGGGGGGGGGGGGGGGGGGGGGTGGGGTGGGGGGGGGGGGGTGGGGGGAGTGGGGGGAGGGGGGGGGGGGTGGGGGGGACGAGTTTAAGGGGGACGTGACAGAGGTGAGGTCCCGCCACACCGACCGTCAGTCAGAGACTGGTGATTTCAAACGCGAGAGCTTGCTGAGGGAAATAACGCTCAAGCAAAAGTGCTTATAATTCATTATCGAGGAAAGTCTTATTAGGCCGTTTTACATGATTTTGATAAAAGAACTTGACTGCAGTCATCATTCTTGAGGTACGAGCTGACACGAGCGTTTTTACACACAAACAACGCCTCTATTTCAATGTTTCGTCATTCATCTCCCCCACTACTTTATTCGTGATAGATGTCGTAGATGAAAGAATATTTTTGGTTTTTTTTGGCTACTCCAAAATCCAAAAAAGAAAATGAAAAATGAATGAATGACATTCTTTGATCATTCATTCAGATGAAAAGAATGCTATTCCGGGGAATACCCGACTTCTCTAGGTGTTTTCGGACAATCATCGAGATTCGCACCTGTGTCAGGCAAATCAATCGCAAGGAGTGAAGTTGCATCTCCATGCGTGATGAGTACACAGAGTTTTGTACATCTCTCTCTCTCGTCACGTATCAAGACTACCAGGTGTGTGTGTGTGGGTGTGTATTCCCCTTCTAATATCTAGGACCGCCGATAAGGCATTTAAAAGGAGTGCACGCCAGGAGGTTTGGGGTGAGCCGATTTTTGCGGGCTATGGCGGGGAGTATACAAGGAGCTCAAATGTCCTTTCGCACTGAGAGGTCAGCATAGTTTGTTTTTCAATAAGTCGCCTTCTTACCTGGAAGTATAAAAAAAATCGTCATTCCCACCGTGGAAACATTTCTACAGCAAGTTGGGTGAAGCTTTGACAAGACACCCCAGTGTTATCCACCTAAACACTGTCCCCACGCTTTTTTTTACAATTAACAGCAGCAATGATGTCCCTTATAATTATCATGCATAGAAGAGGAATATAGAGACGTCGAAAATGATACAAGAGCACTAGAATACCACAACTTACCTCATCAGTCGCAACGCTCAGACTCCTTGCCTACCTACGGCAGCCTTCCGCCAGCCGCGCGCACGTTAGGAGCTTCAACAGACTATTCCCTCCACAAAAAATTTAACTCTTTATCGTCAGTTTTGCAGCCTGACATGATTGTTCAATTGACAATCATCGAAAATGTCCGATTCTATAGTAAGTATAAGTCGTGTATATTAGTAACGTATTTGTTGAGTTAAATTATGTATGTTCAGTTTTATACATATTTATTTAGAGTCCAATAAGAAGCGTAGAGATTACAAACCAGTACAATGTGTCTTGACACAGCCAGGTATGTCGGATGCGCGAGTGGAGGTGCGTCCTGTGTAGTGTGGGTCCGAGTTGGCTTCTTTCTTCCTTCTCCTGCTTCTGTCCACTCGTTTCCTCCGTTTCCTGCTTTCGTCACGAGATACGTTATCAATTTTATGCTAGCCCCAATAAACAACTGACTTATTACATTTGTTTTGTGATCCACTTCTTGGTCTACAAGGTTGAGCAATCCTTTGTTCTCATGGCTAGCTTGTAAGATGCATATACTTCTAAATGCTTTCTATGTACTGATTATATGATCATGAATGTTTAAAAAAAAATACACTGGTTCCTATTGATGTTACGTACTGAAAATATCCTGTATGGCAGTTGTAAAACCTTGTTACACTTGTGTGATAATAGTTGTAATTCAATAGTAAATAGTTATGCAGTTTTATGTGTGTTAGAAGTGATACCGACTGACAGTATTTGACATGAAAAATATAATGAAATCGATAGAAAACGCTTACATCTCTTGTATCAGCCTGTGTTAAGTATGGCTGCGAGTTTATACTCGCATATGGGAACCCCGGAATCACCGCTTAAGCCCCTTCACATAATTACATTAGAACCACGAATAAACGGGCCAACATGCAATTATATGAACTGGCTTCATGGTCCTATTTGGGGTCCATCGTGACCATCGTGACGCTCGTGCCGCACTCGTCGAGACCACGAAAAGTTAGTGCTGCACTAGGAAAAACTTTATCGTGACGACAAAATGACCGTTAATTTTCAATTCGTGCTTAAGTCTACAGCTTTCATGACATCATGACCATATTTAATGACCGTCATGACACATACTTACAGGCAGCGTGACATTCGGTGTGAGTATCGTGGTCGGCGTTTATCGTTGATTAAATTTTCACTATAGCGTCAATAATTAAATTAGTAGCGCTATCGTGGTTTAGTTATGTGGAAATATGTGAAGTGAGCTGCACTGCACAGGGAAGGCTGTAGGGTAAGTTGACACAAAACACTCCACACGGGCTGTTGGAATTGACATAAACCACTCACCGGCTGTTGGGAAGTTGACAACAAAACCCACACGCTGTTGGGAAGTTGCATAAAACACTTCACACGACTGTTGGAGTTTGACAACAAAACGCCCTCACACTGCCTGTTGGGAAGTTGACAACAAACAACTCACAACAACCTCGGACTGTTGGAAGTTTGACAACAAAACACTCACACGCTGTGGGAAGTTTGACAACAAAACACGCCCACGGCTGTTGGGAGATTTGCAACAAACACTCACACGGGCTGTTTTGGGAAGTTGACAATAAAACCTCACACGGCTGTTGGGAAGTTGACCAATAAAACACTCACACGGGCTGTGGGAAGTTGCCATGAAAACACTCACACGGCTGTTGGGAGTTTGACAACAAAACACTCAAACGGCGGTTGGGAGATTGACAATTAAACACTCCAGAACGGCTGTGGAAGTTGACAAACAAAACCTCACACGGCTGTTGGAAGTTGACCATAAAAAACTCACACTGCTGTTGGGAAAGTTTGACAACAAAACACTCACCGGCTGTTGGGAAGTTGATAATAAAACACTCACGACGGCTTGTGTAGGGCAGTTTGACAACAAAACCCTCACACGGCTGTAGGAAGGTTGACAATAAAAACCACACACACGGCTGTGGAATTGACAACAAACACTCACACGGCTGGTTGGGAGTTGACAATAAAACACGTCACAGGACGGCTGTTGGGAAGTTGACAATAAAACCACCGCTACGCTGTTTGGAAGTTGACAACAAAACAACTCCACGGCTGTTGGGAAGTTGCCAATAACACTTTCACACGGCTGTTGGGAGTTTGACACAAAACACTTCACACGGCTGTTGGGAACGTTGACGACAACACTCACACGGCTGTTGGGAAGTTGACAACAAACCTCACACGGCTGTTGGGAAGTTGACAACAAACACTCACAGATCTGCTGTTGGGGAAGTTGACAATACAACACTCACACGGGCTGTTGGACGTTGACAACAAAAAACTCACACGGCTGTTGTGAATTTGACAATAAAACACTCACCGGCTGTTGGGAGTTGACAATAAAACACTCACATCGGCTGTTTTGGGAAGTTGACAATAACACACTCACAACGGCTGTTGGTAGATTTTGCAACAAACACTCACCGGCTGTTGGGAGTTGACAACAAACACTCACACGTCTGTTTGGGAAGTTCAACAAAGAATCCACGGCTGTTGGGAAGTTGACAACAAAACACTCAAACGGCTGGTTTGGGAAGTTTTAAACAAAACACTCACACGCTGTTGGAAGTTGACAAAACAAAACCTCACCTGGCTGTTGGGAAGTTGACCTGCAGCAGTCTCTGCCAGGAGATGGAGAGGTGGGCTGGTCCTCCTCGTCATAGCGACTGAAGACGCACAGACTCATCCGACGGGCACGGTGTATGGCTACGGTCCCGGCGTATGTTTATGGTGGGCAAGACTGTAATCTCAGCACCGCCACGGGACACGGAGCCAACGTCATTCTCTGCAGTGCACATGTACGACCTCCTTCATCCATTTCGCAGCTGTTTGAACCTGAGGATGAGAGGGGTTTTAGTGTTAACGGTATCAATCAATCATAGGGGCATCCGCCATGGGGCGTGTCGCCGATCGCCCAATCTACGACGACCACTCCTGGAGGTCTCCACGCACGAGTCCCCCATGCAGGCCTATCTTCAAACTGGAATCTTTCCATCAGTACTAAACAGGTACATTTTCTGTTTCCAGAACTTCCAACCTTGCTATTATATAGTACAAGACATTGCAGGGCGCTTACACACTGAAGTGTGAGGTCAAGTGACACAGAGGTCAAATAGAGTTAGTACTTGGCTTTGGCAGGTAGTGCAATAGAGTCTGCATGTGTGAAAACGTGCTTCAGATGGTACTAGTAAGGACTTCTAAAACATATAACGAGTTAATCATAAAGATTTGGAGCGTGTCGTTCTGTCTGCAAACTCCCCGGGCAGAACCGGGTAACTCCCGCGAGGGTGACGTAGCCCTGAAGACTGTTACATGGCCCGTCCTTGACTAGTCAGCTGTAATGGCTAGACTTTATAGGCATTCAAGTTCCCGTATCCCTTGCAACGTCGCCTCAGACTTTTTGTTTCTGTTATTGTTTCTCTGGTTGAGGAAAGGGTTTCCGGAAATCGCTAGTTATGTGGGGATGGTTAGGCTCCAAAGTGCCTCCCAAACGAATAGCTGGGTGCGTTTACCAAAACCGCCCTTTTGTAAATTGCATGTGGTGGCTGATAGGAAATCAGGCACTGCATAATAGAAAAAGGAGACGTGAACTCTGTTTAGGATGGTCGAAGTGGCACGCCAGCAGCCGCCATCTTGAGCAAGGATCAGGATTCCTGCCCCGACTGACTCTTCCACAGGTGGCCTCCCCGTACAACAGCCTTCCGGCCACACATCTCACAGGACCCGCCGCGGCCTCTTTACTTCCCCACCTGTCCCGGAGCTTGTTCCTGCTGCGGATGCAGACAGTTCGCAGCGTGAGGACGAGAGGATGAACGAGAGCAGGATAACTGGCAGCGTGTGAGAGGCCGAGAGGAACACTTGGAGCCGGACTTTCCCCACGTGGTCGAAAACGTGAGATACCAGAACCCTAATTAACCCCTCACTATCTATTTCCCCAGCCAGTACCGAGACAGTAGTTTGTGTAGGCATATTCGGGAAAGTTATTGTAGTGAATGGGTTGATTAAGGATAGCTGGCGTGCTAATTTGCTTTTGTGTAGATTTGTAAATAAATTAGTTAAGTGCTTTACATGTGTTTGTTATTTAACGCCTGTGTGTAGTCCTGGACAGATAGCTCGACGTGAGGCACAAGAACCCGAGTTTAAAATAAATGATTTGAGTGTAAGTGAAGTTGGGGCTCACGAACCCCCATTAAGGGAACTGTTTACCTTTTTGTCAACACTATGTTTAGACTACTTGGATATTCTTGGAAATTTTTTACACAATATCAGGCTATCTAAAACCTCTCTTCCCCCCCTACAAAATCCTAGAAATGCAGGCAATTGGCCAATAAGGGTTGTTTTTACGGTAATTTTCTGCATTTTACGGCCATTTTTAAAGCTTAATAACTTTTACCAAAATTTAAATTTTTCTAAAACTTTTTGTCGATCCTTTTGAAGGTTGATAACTCTATAATAAACTGATTTTCTAGTATTTTCCTTAAATGTTGGTAACTAATTCGGAATTTGTATTTACATAAAAACCATCCTTTTTCATCCTTTTTTTTCTTGTTGCCAAGTTTTAAAAAAATATATAGTATTATTTTTTCAAGTTGTTGATTATCACAATTCAAAATCCATTTCAGCCAGGAACATTCAGGACCACGACAGCTATATTTAGTTTTTATATAAAATGAAAATAAGGAGTTATTAACCCTTTTCTACATCTATTTATGCAATAAATTTTCGAGATATTGAGCTTTAAAGGTTTCAATACACTTTTTACTCAGGCAGAAAATTCTCCACAAAAAGTTTACTTAATACAAAAAACAATTTTAATTAATTAAGAGATTCTGCTGTTTTTTTAATTATTTAAAATTGGACAAAAAGTAAACAAAGTTATGACATTTTGATGCGAGTTTTGTTATGCAGATTTGTTATAAGTTGTTATACCTGCACTGCACAGTGCATACGTCTCTCTCTCTCTCTCTCTCTCTGCTCTTCACTCTCTCTCTCCTCATCTTCTCTCGTCTCTCTCTCTCTCTCTCCTCTCTCTCTCTCTCATATATATATATATATATATAATATATATATATATATATAATAATATAAATATATATATATATCTATATTATATAGTTGTGGACACCACGTCTGCTAGTTCATGGTTTTTGGTGTCTTGTTGCCTTGATAACCGCCCCAAGGATAGTATAACGATGATAGAGAGCTGTGTGTAAAGTTTTTTGGAGGACGGACGCTGCGCCATCTTCAGGATATGACTCGAAACAGCATCATTTCGGGGTGTCTTAAGTATTTCAACTTCAGCATCCCATACCCTGCCTTTTCGTATATTCCCTCATATTACTTTATTCCCTTATATTTTGACTATGTTATATAATTTTCATTAAAGGTAAACAGAAGAAAATAGTGGGGGGGGATCATTGACATTTTATTAGGATTTCTAACTTAAGGGTTTCTTAGTTGTAACTAGGGTTACTAACTACTACTATAAGAAGTAATGCACTATTTGCTATGTATGCTCCATGACCCTGGTATACTAGGGTATCATGCCGTATAATTATGTGCAAGAATTGTTGCATGGCTTGAAAGCAGGAAGACCAGTCCAGGCAGGTTTCCCCTAAGGTTAGGGAAAACCAGTGAATTATTTCCATGTAATTTGTACACGAGAGGACGAGGGTCGCAGTACATAATGGAAGCAAAGTATGAGAAAGACTGTACACTGGTGACTTGCTGCAAACCACAATTGAGAAAGGGGACACAATCTTTCTCATGATCGCCCCTAAACCGTCTAGGGTCTCTTTTTAATTTTAAGATAATCCATTTTCGTTTTCAATGTGTTTTTTTTTGCATCTATTGCATATAGCGCCAGTAAGCAGTGACCTCCTGGGCTCGGATGGTAGGCCCATGCCCACAAGGGCTCGGATGGTAGGCCCAGTGACCTCCAGGGCTCGGATTGGTAAGGCCCAGTGGACCTCCAGGGCTCGGATGTAGGCCCAGTACCTACAGGGCCGGATGGTAGGCCCGTGACCTCAGGGCTCCGGATGGTAGGCCCTGGAAGTTCCTTGAGGGGCTGTGATGTGTTGGCCCTCGCCCGGTGGGGCGCAGGCAGGATTTGTATTATAAGTAGTTGTGAGCACAAGTCCCGAGTTTCCAAGTCCCGGAAGAGGCAATTGGTTTCGGATCACCTGAAGATCCGTCCCTCAGAGTTTTGGCAGGGTGACAGTTCTTCAGGCGGGGTCAAGACCTGACCTAACCTTCCAAGTGGTCAGTTCCAAATGGGTAAAAGGGAGGAGTCAGGACCCTCCAGTCTGGGTAAGAGGACTATCTAATCGTTTAGCAAGAGAGTGGTTACAATTATCATGAAGGGAAAAATAATTTTCAAAAACTCATGATCATGCGATAAACCGTGTACGTTTTTATATCCATGTATTGTAGCATGAGTACCCAGCCTTGCCTGTACCATCAGCTGATATATTGATATACCTACAGCAATTGTTGACATAAAAAAGGCAAGTGTACATATTACCCGCGTGTATGATCGCCGTAGCTCTATCAATCGGGGCAACTATAAAAACCCTAACCTGCGCCACCACGGGCGAAGGGCCAACCATCATTCCAGCCTTCAGTGAACCTCCAGGGTCTACCATCCGAGGCCTTAGAAGTAACTGCTTACAGGCGCTATAGGCACAATTTTAAATAATTTTGGGGGGGAGGGTAACATCAACTGCAACACAAAACAGCACACTAGACAGGCTACGCTACCACACTAGCGTGTCCCGCCCACTAATGAGCGTCCGCAGGACACAAGTAATAGCTGCCCCGTGAGGGTCTCGCCATCCCCTAACAGCAGGTTTTTCCATCTAGTGCTTCCTTCCTTTAACTAGCCCTCTGATGGCCACTCCTTGTGTCCACTGTCTACGCCAGTGACCAGCAGGGTTCGACTTTGTACCTCACCCGGACGCAAAGAGCGACAAATAATCTGCAACCCGTTGAGCAACGCGGTAAACAAACAAGACGCTCCTGGGCAGCCACTACAACCCTGTAGGGAGCGCCCTCGGTTTCCAACAGGATCACGACACCGGTTGAGGTTCAGCTAAATTCAGTTACTAGCTGTTAACACGGATCACTGGACTAAATCCCATCTCACTTAGCTGTCATGTCAAGAAACGTTGAAAGTGAACATAATAGGGGAACCCAGCAGTAGTGTAGACCACTTCAAGCAACCCAGCCCCGAGGGCGAGCTGTTACACTCAGGGCCCGGATTTATAAGGTGGCAATTGCCCCGAGCCCCCCCTGCCAAGAGGGGCCCTCCAGACTAAGGACTTCCTTTATAAACTAAATGAAATAATATAAAAAAATTTGTTTCATTATTATAAAAAACTGTGGGGGCATCAGACAAATAAAAAGACAGTGAACCCCCCCACCCAATTAATTTTAATAATTAATTACTTTAATACATAATTTATTTCTGTATATATATATTATATATATATATATATATATATATATATCTATATATATATAGATATTATAATTATATATATTATATATATAATATATATATATATATTATACAGGGGATAGGTATGTGGCAGTGGAAGCGATTAAGAGGAGACCTGGGAATGGAGCACGTTCAGAGAGGATAGCAACGGCAGGTACTGAGGTACAAGCTAAGACTGCAACGAATGGCTGACAGCAAATGGGCAAGTAGTTTTGGGACTGGATATGTATGGGAAGTGGATGAAGACTCAGTAAAAGTGAAAGTGGACAGTGTTAACCTGGGAATGTTTTCGTGTACGGGAGTGTTGGATTATGTGGACATGGAAGTATGGCTGTTATGTCAAAAGGAAATAAATTAGGAGAGTGGAAGAGAGGGAAGAAGAATGGCTGAGTGGAATGAGTGAGAAAATCAACACTGGAATGTAACAGAGAGAAAGGACCAGCCACGGTATGGAAGGTTCTGATGATGATGGTGGCGAAAAAAAATGGAGGGGATTTACTCTTCAGAGCCAGGAAAAGTCGCTGGAGGTAATAGTCGTATGTACAGATGGAAGAATGGTGGCACAATGTGTGTGTGATGTGTTGCGACAGGAGTGGATGAACCGTGGAGCACTTTGATGCTGGAATGTGAACGGTATGAGTAATGCTAGAACAAGATGTTGGAGTATGGTAGGAGAAGGTCGAGTGGAAGAATGGCGAGATATGAGAGACAGGAGAGTGGAGATGGAAGTACCTGCTGGGGTTTGTGTGCTGAGGGGAGGAGTGACAGTAGTTGTGATTGGAGTGTAAAAGAATTCATTGGATAGCACGTATGAGAGGAATGAGAGGCAGGGGGCCCTCAGTGATGGGGAATATTAAATTTTAGTTCATTTTAATATTTGTCATGTAATTTAATTTATATGATTGAAGGGGCCCCCGAACCTGAAGTGCCCCGGGCCCCCCAAGGTCTAAATCCGGCCCTGGTTACACTGTTGTGCGTTGAGGTAGGTGCGAGAGCAAGCACACCTTCCACGACGGCTGCCTGGCTCAGGCTCAGAGTGGGGCTCATGTGGACAGCTGTGGGCTGCGGGTGTAGCGGACTGGGAAGTTTGGTTATCCAGAAGATTGTTTTTCTCGATGCCATGTAGCGCGCCAGAGGCACGATGTTTCTTTTCATTTCATCCCGCCGCGCGAGAGGCACAGCTTTGCTCCCGGCTCCTGCCTCACCCCAGCCGACCCCACGGCCGGAGATTCCGTGGCCGGTTAATTCGCCGTAGATACTCCTGGTTGGATTTAATTAACCACTCATCTTCATCATATATCCAATTTTTTTCTCATCTTCCACTGTCTGTCTTAAGTAGATCTTTTTTGCGTTCGTATTACCAGTAATGTGAATATATATACATAAGCAACTCGATGCGAGACGAATCTTCTGAGTAAATCAGGAAGCGTAGCTTTGCTTGTTTACGTTGCATGTATACAGGGCGTGGCGGTTCTGTCAGGAGGCTTGCCTTGCTCCCTCTGTCACCGGGCACGCGTATCTCAACATGTACGCAGCAATGTTATTTCTCCGTCAGGAGGCCGCCTGACACAAAACCTCAGTCCACGGGAAGCGGAGACCAGCTGAGGCGCGGCCTCTCTCAACTGCCTTTTGTTCTTCGTCAGGGTGGCAGCCTGTCCCCTCCACAGTTATATCGGTGTAATGCATCTCACCATGTAGCGACATATTTGTTTCTCCGTCGGAAGCAGCCTAGCTGCATTCCTCAGTCAAGAGGCAGCTCGGCATAATCTCACCATGTAGCGACTCATTTTGTTCTCATTATTTATATATTTATTTCTCACCTTCACTGTCTTTTTACGTATATCGTTTGCGTCGCGGTTTACACATTAATGTGAATTAATATAAGCGCACCTCGATGAGATCTTAATTACTGTACGAATCCTATCGTTGTAAATAAAGGTGCGTAGCTTTGCTGTTAAAATTTGGACTTCCTTGTCTAACCTAGTACATGTAGCTATAGTGGCAGGGGCAATGAACAGGTTCCTGGGCTTTCTCCGTTTTTTCCCCTTTCTGAATGCGGTTTTAATTTTCAGTGATTGCCTTGTGTTATATATTTGCTTCTCTATCTGAGGGGAAAATCTTCGTATGAGCGTCATCGGTATTGCTTGTATTTCATAGTAGCCTACTATATTGGCTATAATTAACTTTGAGCTTTCTAGAACTGGAATTCATTCCTCACACAAAATGCCCTTATGTGAGCATCTAGTTTGGAAGTAAAAAAAATCTGCTCTAGCTGACTCTTGTCACTTAATTTTTAGTCTACTACGGTAGCCGTCATAGTGCCCTATAGTGAAGCTGGAACTGTTGAGTAAGTACGGTTTTATGCTTGAATGTAATTGTACACATTCCTAAGGATGCAGAACTGCCGATGCTGAATTTGCATTTGTTGAGGGCAATTTGGCATAATTGACGCTATTAGCATATTTCGTTTATCTTACTTATTAAACCGCCCTATATAGTTCCTATGGGTGCCTAGACCTAAGTTTTAAATTCTCATGCTGTAACTGATCCTAAGTCCTAAGCTAACCTAACTAATCTAACCTAAGCTAACCAAACGCTAACCAACCTAACGCAAATCGACCTTAACCTAACCTACCCAACTTTTAACCTACCCTAATCTAACCAAAATCTAAAACTAACCTAAAAAATCTAACCTAACCTCTTATAGCGGGGGGTTGAGGGGGGTTCTCGACACTTCGTCATATTATGTGTGGATCGTCAAGGTCACAACTTTTGGTTAGGTTCGGTATTTGTTGGTTAGGACAGATTATATTTGGTTTAGGTTAAGGTTAGCTTAGGTTTAGATTTTAGTTAGGTTAGCTTTAGGTTAGATTTGTTATGGTTAGCTTACGTGGGTCCAAGCCCCCGCTAGGTTAGGTTAATTTTTGGTTAGGCAAATTTCTCTAGAATTTAAGGCAATGACTCTAGATTCTAGGGAATTTTATACACCCGTCCCTACACAACTCTTAATTACGCGTTTTTCCGACGCATATTTGTTCCCCACCTGAAACCCCGCATTCCCACAGGTCCCCAAACTTGTTTGGGGGAAGTGGAGCGTATGGGCAAACACTAGAATTTTACCGTTAAGTAGCCTGACGTTTTCGTTCTCATCGCTTAAGGAGTATTTAAACCATACAAAAAATAGCACAAGGTGGTCCTGGGAGGTGAAAACCCCCCTAGTAGGTAAGGTTGCGTACTCATGCCCAGGTTAGGTTTAGTTAACAAGGGGGGTTTCTGGGGGAGAGCAGCTCCCAGTTTATGCAGGAGAGTATTGGTTGAAACTGCGAACTTTACCGCCGCAGGAATAAAAAAAAAATACAAGGGGGATCTGGTGGTGAGCGAACCCCCGCCTCAGTGAGCTAAAGGTTTAGGTAATCATGCCCAGGTTAGAGCTAGTTAAGTTTAGGTCTGGGATGGTGGAGCCCCGCCAGTTATTTCAGAAGAGTATTGGTCAATAGGGAGTATTGGTTGAAAATGCATATTTTACCATTTCTTTTGCTGTGATTTTAATATTTATACTTTTTCATTATACATAATAATTTAGACCCCTTAATCTTAAATACCCCTTTTTCACCCAACCAGTTAGGTTAGTTAGGTTCTTAGGTAAGAATGAACTCTTTTTATTGGTTATATTTTTACTAGAGGAATACATATACAGGGCCCGGCGAAGGTGGCGGAGGAGGTATTTTCAGCTCCAGATGATTGTGTAATACTGTGGCAGCATTGATCGTGATAATACGATTGATAATTTATAGACAGCTACTAACCAATCCAGCTTTCATAGTTAGAAAAGCTAGTTGCAATTGATTTAGTTTTAGGTAATTGAATTTTAAGGTTAAGTTGAAAACAATAATGTTTTGACAAATCAAAAATATAAGAATGGGGAGTTCTTCTGTTTCAGAATTTGCTGCAAATTGACTTCAGATATCTCTATTAAGTTCAGGTTAGCTATATGCAAATGTGTACATCTCCTTTGAGTTAGAGAGAAAACAACCTGCATATACATAAACAGCATATTTATCACAGTAATCTGACATATAAGCGACATGAAGCATTAGTCAAATCATTAACACTCATATTTTCCATTTCATTTTAATTTCATCTGCCTATTTTCGTCGAACAGTTCCCAGTTCTTGATTTTGATACACTACTCCAACACACTAACACTACTCCAATACACTAACACTACTCCAATACACTACACTACTTCAACACACTACACTACTCCAATACACTAACCCTACTCAACACACTAACACTACTCCAACACACTAACACTACTCCATCACACTAACCACTAATCTCCAATACACTAACCCTACTCCAATACACTAACAATATCCAACACCTAACACTACTCCAATACACGAAACACTCTTCCAAGTCACTAACACTACTCCAACACACTACCAACTACTCCAACAACTTAACACTACTCCAATACACTAACACTACTCCAATACACTAACATACCCAATCACACTAACAATACTACTCCACCACACTAACAACACTACTCCAATACACTAACACACTCAATACACCTCACACTACTCCAATACACCACACACTCCAATACACTCCCCACTACTCCAATACACTAACCTACTCCAACACACACTAACACTATACTCAACCACTAACCTACTCCAACACAAACTAACACTACTCCAATACACTAACACACTCCAATACACTACCACTATCCAACACACTAACTACTACTTCAATACACTACACTACTCCAATACACTAACACTACTCCAAGACCCAACATACTCCAATACCTAACACTACGCCATACACTAACACTACTCCAACACACTAACCTACTCCAAGACACTAACCCTACTCCAACACACTAACACTACTCACAAAAAGCACTAACACTACCTCAACAACAACTAACACTACTCCCCACACACTAACACTTACTCCATCACACTAACACTACTCCATACACTAACCTACTCAATACACGAACACTATCTCCAAACACTAACACTACTCCAATACACTAGCCTACACTACTCCAATACACTAACACTACCTACTCCAATACACTAACACTACTCCAATACACTAACACTACTCCCCATACACTAACACTAACTCCAACACACGACACTAACACTACTCCAACACACTAACACTACTCCAACACACTAACACTACTCCAATACACTAACACTACTTCCACACACTAACACTACTCCAACACACTAACACTACTCCAACACACTAACACTACTCCAATACACTAACACTAACTCCAAGAACACCAACACTACTCCAATACACTAAACTACTCCAATACACTAACACTACTCCAACACCCTAACACTACTCCAACACACGAACACTACTCCGAATACACTTAACCTACTCCAATACACTAACACTATCCAACCACTAACACTACTCCAACCACTACAAACACTACTCCAATACACTAACCCTACTCCAATACACTAACACTACTCCAATACACTAACACTACTCCAACACACTAAACACTACTCCAATACACTACACTACTCAATACACTAACAACTACTCCAATACACCAACACTACTCCAATACACTAACACTACTCCAATACCTAACACTACTCAACACACTAACACTACTCCAACACACTAAACACTACTCAACACACGAACACTACTCCACCACACTAACACTACCTTACCAACACACTAACACTACTCCACACACTAACACTACTCCCAACACGACTAACACTACCCAATACACTAACACTACTCCATACACTAACACTACTCCAACACACAACCCTACTCCAATACACTAACACTCTCCAATACACTAACAGCTACTCCAATACACTAACACTACTCCAACACACAAACGACTACTCCAATACACTAACACTACTCCATACACTAACAACTACTCCAGATACACTAACACTACTCCATACACTAACATACTCCAATACACTAACACTACTCCACACACTAACACTACTCCAACACACTAACACTACTCCATCACACTAACACTACTCCAATACACTTTACCTACTCCACACACTAACACTACCAATACACTACACTACTCCAAACATCACTTAACCTACTTCCATACACTACCACTACTCCAATCCCTACACTACTTCCAATGCACTAACCTAACTACCAATACACTAACATACTCAACACACTAACACTATCCAATACACTACACTACTCCAATACACTAACACTACTCCCAACACAACTAACACTACTCCAACACACTAACACTACCCAACACACTAACACTACTCCAATACACTACACTACTCCATACAACTAACACTACTCCAACCACTAACACTACTCATACACTAACACTGACTCAATACCCTAACACTATAACTCCAACACCATGATCTACACTACTTGTAGTTGACTCATATGATGTTTCATTATTTGACTCCAGTCAGACCATTTCCACGACAACTCCATTGTGCACAGTGCTTACATTGTTTGTTTAAAAAAGAACAAATATGTTGAATTTAGATTATTAAATTCTACTGATTTTTGCACTTTGATTTTAGAACATACGCTATGGTCAAATAGGGAAATATATTCGTAATTTCGTGCCATCCTAATCAATATGCTAATTAGACAATTTATGGACCAAATTAAATATACACAGTAGCATCTTTGCAGTTTTACATCATTGAAACTTAAACTTAGGTCTAGACACCCATAGGAACTCTCTAGGGCGGTTTAATAAGGAAGATAATACGAATATCTAATTAGGTCAATAATTGCAAATTGCTCACAAATGCCATTTCCAGCAGTTTCTGCTCCTTAGATTTGTACATTACATTTCAAGCATGAAAACCTACTGTACTCAACAGTTCCAGGTCATATAGGGCATATTGGACGCTACCGTAGTAGACTAAAAAATTAAGTGACCAGAGTCAGCTATAGCAGATTTTTTTTACTTCCACCAACTAGCCTGCTCACCATGGTGCATTTTGTGTGAGAATGAATTTCATTCTAATAAGCTTCAAGTTAATATAAGCCATATAGTAGGCTACTATGAAATACGCTATAACCGATAACGACTTCAATACGAAGATTTCCCTCATATAAGGGAAGCAAATATATAACAAATTGCAATCACTGAAATTAAAACTTCTTCAGTAAGGGGTAAACAACCGGAAAGCCAGAACCTGTCATGCCCTGCCACTATAGCTACATGTACTAGGTAGACAAGGAAGGCCAACTTTTAACAGCAATCTACTCTACCCTTTAATTTACAACTATAGAAAAAAAAAAAAAAAAAATTCGTACAGTAATTAAGTATCTCATCGAGTGCGCTTATAATTAATATCACATTACTTACTGTGTACGAGACGCAAAGATATCGTAAAAAGACGTGTAGGTGAGCAATAATGTATAAATAATGAGAACAAATGTGGTCGCTACATGGTGATATATCCGACTGCCTCTTGCTGAGGATGGCAGCTGTAGCTGCTCTGACGGAGAACACATCATGTCGCTACTGGTGAGATTGCCTTACAACACCGATATTATGGAGGGACAGTCTGCCACCTGACGAGAACAACAGGCAGTTTGAGAGAGGGCCCGCTGCCTCAGCTGTGGTCTCGCTTCCCCGTGATTGAGTAACACGCAAAGGCTACGCTTCCTTGATTCAAGAAGATTCGTCTCTTCATCGGAGTGTGCTTATATATATTCACATTACTGGGTAATAGACGCAAAATATACTTAAGAAAGACAGTGAAGATGAAAAAATGTATAAATTATGAAGTATGAGTGGTTAAATCCACCCAGAGTTATCCTCTGCGAATTAACCCGCCACGAAATCGACCCCCACGGGCGGGTTGGGTCGGCTGTGGGTGAGGCAGGAGCCGGAGCAAGCTGTTGCCATTCACCGTGCCGCGGGATGAAATGAAAAGATCCTCGTACCTCTGCGCGCTACATGGCATCCGAAAACACAACCTTCCTTCTGATAACCAAACCTCCCGACCGGCTACACACCAGCACAAAGCCCAATATACCAGGCAAAGACGGTTACTAAAGAAAGACTTGGAAGCTTCAAATAGGTGTCGTAAAGCTACGGTTACTCTTTAGTTCTTTTCGTCAAAACACCTAGATGAGGGCCGTTAGCGTCATTGAGCTATGACTATTCTAAGCAACCAAGTGTGATAATTGTACAATGCAGATATGGTAGATTAAGCGACATGTTTTACCTACATTGCCTGAAATCAACATATACGGGTGAAATCGTTGATGTTACAACAACATGTAAAGGAACCAAAACAGTCATTTGGAATTTCTTAATATACGTAAAACAAATAGGAACAACAAAATCAGGTGGGATCTTTTCAGAATATGTCCAAAATAGACACCAAGGAACTTTATTGGGGCAGAAATTAATAAATTCTGTATTAACACTTTAGGTGGTGCCGTTGCAAATTCAGTATTCAGTACCAATCCTGTGCAATCGATCATCTCGCGTGTTGTTTACAATTTTACATCTTTTGAATCAACTAGGACGTCCAGTCGTGTCGAATCGTCCACTCTTTGAGGCTAGCGTGGGTGGTGGCAAGACGTGTATGCTCCTGCTCCTCCCCGAGATATTACCGCTACTTACCGCTTCCCTGACCACGACACTACACTACGTTGTACTGGTGCCTGGTTATACATATATGACACCATTTCCCCGTTAATATATCTAATATTTTCCCTGAAATATTAGAAAATAAAAGCTAGCAATATCTGGAACCACTGAGGTAGTTTTTCGTCCACTGAATAGTGCGCTCTAACACAAGAATCGGGTCTATCTGCTCGTTCTGGCTACACTTATTTGTTATGTTTTGATAGGAATTCTTTCCGTCTGTGTCTTTAGTAATAACAGTCATTTTGACCCAGGTCTGCCATGGGGGCGGAGCATAGTTGATTCCGTGACACGGTCAGCGCGGAGTCGCCCTTTAGACTGTTCACTCCACTGTCCTTCCCTACTCAGGCTCTTCAGCCCTGTTCCGCTCCCCTATTTCTTCCAGCTCGTTTGAAGACTCATGGCTGTAACTCCATAACTAACCATAGGATATTCTCGAAAATACCCTCATTGGGTGTTCACACACAAAGTGACCCTCTTTGTATATTTGTTTATATATGTTACCTCATACGTCACCGTAACCTACATGATTTAAAGGCACTCCCGGCCCCAATCTGTCATCATGTGTGATGCCAGTGACCACCAAAATTTTGTAATTGAATGGTGGTCAACTCAGGGTTGCCAGACTATCTAACATAAAATAAAAGACAAAATTCCCATGGAAATAGGAAAATTTTTAATGAAAAAAGGACAGCCCAATCATACCACTCATTACTACCACCTCATACCTCATTCTATCAACCTCATTCTATCTCCAGCATAGCTGAAAGTAGGATAAGCTCCGCTCCATGCACCCACGTCCATGTCTTACCATATTCCTTTTTTTAAGATAATATATCTAACTAGCTAACAATAAAAACAACAATAAAAAAAAATAATAAAAAATACTACTCCCCATACTATAGTATTAGTAATAGTAGTATTTAGCAGCAGGCCGGATTTAGACCTGTGGAGGCCCATGGGTACCCTCTGTGTGGAGGCCCCCTTCATTACAAAATTTTACAAAGTATGGGGGGGCCGAGCAAAAGCGAGCCCTGAGCAGCTGGGGGTCCGGGGAATTTTTTTTATTTTAGCCTGTTTAGGAGCATTTTGAAGCAATAAGCAAAGCTAAATTGAGAAAGTATATTAGCTATAGTATTGTGGAAGAAATTGGGGTACTCTATCACCTAATTGGGTAAAGATTTTTTTTTTTAAAGTGAACACAGCTCAATGAAGTATACGTACAGTATTCAGATTGAGAAGTAACACATTGATGTTGCGAGACTATGAGTCCGGTCACCCCTTGTTAACAGTATGAAGTATAGGAGTAGCCTAAGCCCCATATTTTCTGAAATTTGAGCTCACTGCCTACAGATTTGGTTGATATGAAATTTACTGACGGGAGTTACTTTCAAGGTTAATTTATTTTTAATGACTTTTTTTCTGTTTATATGCATTATATGAAACTTTGACCTAAACCACTGACCATAGCCTAGCTACAGTCGATGCCATGCCTACCTAAAAAGAGGCTGTTGGCTTCCGATTAAGGGATCAAGGCCATCAATCAACAATAGCTAGGCAGTTGGATATAAGATAAATGATTAATTTTTATTAACAAATTTAAGGCCTTGATTAAAAGAAATTTATTATATAAATATACAGAGAAGTATGGTAACTTTCTAGTGTTTGCCCATACTTTTCCCCTTCCCCCAAACAAGCTTGGGAACCTGTGGGAATGCGGGGTTTTCGGGTAGGGAGAAAATAATGCGTCGGAAACACGTATTTTTGGAATTATGTAAAATTGCTAAAATACCCTAGATCTTGAGTAATTTTTCTAGAGCTAAGAAAATTTTACCTAACCTCCTTGCGAGGGGGCTCCGTTCCCCTCGACCTCCCTGTAATATAATCTAATCTAACCTAGCGGGGGGCTCTGCCCCCCTCGACCCCCGTTAATCTAACCTAATCTCTTAGCAATAATCACCTGGTAATCTAACCTAACCTTCAAACGGGGGGGGCTTCGCCCCTCTAGACTCCCCGGTAACCTAACAAAATTTTACCTTATCCTAATTGGGAGGGGTGGGGGGAGGGGGCTCGACACTCCGGTTATCATTCTCTTTGTGAGGATCGTCAGGTTCACACGTCTCTGGACTTAGAAGAAATGCAATCTATTTTCCCTTGATCTAGGGAATTTTGACCATTTATACTACACCAAACTCAAAAACTATGGGATTGCGACGCATATTTTGTACCCCTGCCAAATATATCGCATTAGCCCAGGTCCCCAAACTTGTTTTGGGGGAGAGGGATGAGTATGGGCAAACACTAGAATAATACCAGAAGTATTAAGTAAATATTTAAATAAGAAAAAAAAAATAATATGTGAAGGCCCCAGGCCCCAGTTTGGCAGTTTTCCCAATTTTGTGGAGGCCCCCTGCTTGTGGAGGCCCCTGGGCAGCTGCCCACTTTGCCCACTCCTAAATCCGGCCCTGAGTAGTAGTGGTTGTAGTAGTAGTAATAGTAACAGTATTAGTATTAGTATTATTATTATTAGTAGTAGTAGTAGTAGTAGTAGTATAGTAGTAGTAGTTGTAAAGTAGTAGTGGTAATAGTAGTAATAGTAGTGTTAGTAGTAGCAATAGCAGTGGTAGTAATAGTTATTGTAATAGTAGTGGTCTTAGTAGTAGTAGTAGGGTTAGTGATAGTAGTAGTAGTAGTAGTAGTAGTAGTGGTAGTAGTAGTAGTAATTAAAAGATGATAATTAGTATAATTGTAAAGACAGTAAGAATAATGAATACAATAAAATTCAACACTAATAATAATAATAATGATAACATTAATAATGAAAATTGATATTGGGAGGGCTGAAGGCTGTGAGGAGAGGAGGGAGGGAGTGGCCGAGGGGCCGCTGGTCCATTGAGGAGCGGTCGAGGCCAAAAAAGGGCCTAATTTAAGGAGTTACCCCTTTACACATTTGAAAGGCAAATGAGGTATTGTTTTTTTGGATTCGTTAGGATGTCTACTTTATGAATAAGGAGTTTTACAGTCGATTCTAATTAAAACATGGCCATTTAACCCATTTAAACCCATTCAACCCATACAAAATTGAGAAATTTTTTAATATCTTAAAAATTGTTATTTTGGCACTTACAAAGATTACTTACACTATTAGGATGTCTACTTTATGAAAAATGATGTTTTACAGTCAGATTCTAATTAAAACATGGCCATTTAACCCATTTAACCCATACAAAATTGAGAATGTTGGAATATCTTAAAAATTGTTATTTTGGCACTTACAAAAATACTTACAGTATTTACACTATCATTCGTTCATCTCCGATTCATCTCATTGCCACTCGCTATCCCTCGGAAAAAGATTCCCTGCACATAAATCCACTT
>JACEEZ010012766.1:0-25697 GCA_016584305.1 Chionoecetes opilio
TATACCATCTGCAATTATCTGCATGTCTCCTGAGTAAAACTTTCAGAAATAATATTAAATTTTACACATCTCTCCAATATACTCCCCGACCTATTTTTAACGGACCCACAATTCTATAGTCTTTGTTTTATGAACCTGAAGAAATCCCTTAGGGTCGGTCTTTGCCTCGCCAGCAACCTCAATTTCATAGGTTTCTTTGTTGTTTTTGTTAATTTCTTTACGGTCCCAGCCATTACATTATACTGATCTCTGCTCACCTGTTCTGCCTTAACCCTTTTGTACATAT
The DNA here is from genome assembly GCA_016584305.1 of Chionoecetes opilio. Classification (NCBI taxonomy): domain Eukaryota; kingdom Metazoa; phylum Arthropoda; class Malacostraca; order Decapoda; family Majidae; genus Chionoecetes; species Chionoecetes opilio. The sequence goes on from JACEEZ010012766.1 coordinate 287, forward strand.
TCCATTTCAATCCTATGGTGTGTTTCAAATTCTTAGTCATATATTTTGTCGTCATTTATCCCTGATAGCCTTTAAGGAGTTTTTTTCCTGACCTGCAAAGAAATTACTGACAAAGAATGTATAAACCTCATCTTCTGACCTGCAATAAAATTGCTGACAGAGAATGTTTAAACCTCATCTAACTAACCTCAGTGACTCCACCCTCTGCTCTAACATCAAACCTCACCTCACCCTCCATTCGACCCCAGTTGATCTCTTCCAGGTGTCTTTTTAATCCTGCCTAATTAGTTGTTCTTCTGAAGTCAGCTACTCGACGCATATTAACACTTATAGAACCTACTTCCAATTTTAAGCAAAACCTGATTTCACAATGATCGCTATCACCTTAAGAGGTAAGAGCTTAGAGGAGGTTATAGGTAACAGAATGGATAACTTTTGGCATGGTATTGCCAATGGTCGAGGTAAAATTTCAAATGCATTATATTTTTTCATAAAAAGATTACATGAAATGCAACAATATAAATCACCCTGGCTAACTAAGGTAATAGATGTCCTTAATAGCCACGGAATGTCAAGCATATTTAGTCAGGTTGCATCTATTAAAGAGCTGTGGCTTAAGGAGGCGTTTAAGTTGCGGTCGAGTGATATGTATAAACAAAAATGGTGTGAAGAAGTGGAGAACAATTTGGCGTGTGTTAACTACAGACTAATGACTACGTGTACATAACTCAAGAACTACTAATTGAAATTGCCTAAACAGTATGCTATTAATATATGTAAATTTAAATGTGGAAACAGCAAATTACCAATTGTAGTTGGAAGGTACAATAATTTTAGTATAGATAAAAGGTTATGTGTTATATGTACTGCAAATGAGATTGGTGATGAATTTAATTATTTATTTAGGTGTAAGCACTTTGAGGAGAAGGGGAGATTATACCTCAAGAAATATTATCATGATAACCCAAATGTTCTGAAAATGCAACAGTTGTTTGACACTACAAATACGCGTACTATGTACAATTTAGCCAAGTTTGTTTGTTGTATTTTGAAGTGTTTTGAAAATATAACTTAGTAGGAATAAATATATGATATATGTTTGAGTTTAGGTTTAAGTGGTGTCTATTTTCTTTGTTTAGTGATTACTCTGTATACCCCGTCTCGGGGTCGCTGGAGTATAATAAACCTTTCAAACCTTTCAAACCTTTCAAACCTAACTGACCTCCAACCGCAGCTTTCGTAACTAAATCTTCCCTCTTTGTTACTACAGTAAATATATAATATTGTCTCCCCCTTGTAAGCTCCTTGATTGCCTGCTTTATAATGTTATCCTGAACTAGTTTTAACAATTCCTCTGCGTTATTATGTCCTACAATTAAATCCCAGTTAATATTCCTAGGACTATAATATCCTACCACGCACAATCGATTATATCTACAAGTCTTGCTCTTTTTTGCCATATAGGAACTGAATCCTCTTTACATAAATTTGGAGGCCTGTCCACTATACCCAAGACCATTTTTTTAGTTCCCTCCCTAACCTCCACCCAAATAAATACACTTTCATCTGTATTTATAACATTGTTCATGCAACACTGCAATGTATCTATTGCATAAAGTGCAACTCCTCCACCTCCACTGCCTAACCTGTCTTTGTGAAATATCTTGCACCCCGCCATCTCAACTTCTGGATTAAATACTTTGCAGACATATCTAAAACCATGTTTCTGTAATTTTACTGTATCAAAATATTGTACAGTAGTTTATTTTTCTCAGTAAATCTATCATGTTTAAAAATATTCTTACAGTTGGTAGAGTACATCTTTAGTCTACTTTTCTTCATCACTGCAATTTTCCCAATAAGCTGTAACTAAACCCGTCCTCTACTCTATTATCTTACAAATACCATAGTTTTCTGCCTTCTAAAACTTGTTCTAGTGTCCTGGTTTCCCTTCCTCTCACCTAGTGCCCATTCCTCGGCTTTCTATCTTTAAAATTCCTGCAAAGGGCACCTACTTCCGTTCAAGGGATTCAGACAGGATATGAACCCCTCTCCGCGAAAAGGTCCACCCCATCCCTGTGGTAGAGGCCGGTCTGTTCCGTGAAAAACCAGTTACAGTCATCGACATAGGCCCATCCATTGGCTTTGAATGAATTTGCGGCTGAGCCGTGCACAATTTCATTGCAAAATTTCAAAATCGCATTCAATTTCAGAGACAATCGCCCTGGAGTTACACACGTCGTCAACACGTCGTCTCGTCGCCTTGAAAGGACCCACACAAGGACCTATCCTTCCTTGGGGTCCCTTTCGTCTGAAATGCACGCTCTAGTTCTATCACTAACATGACCTATCCCCTCCCCTGGGAAATACACCCGCTTCCTACGTTTCATATCTCTGTCACAAAGGCCGTATCCAAAAATAAAACCTAACTGGCCCCAACAACAAGATTTTTACCTTCGGGTAGGATTTCCTTAGGATGTACCGTCTCTAGACTCTGGAGTTTTACTCGTGTAGGGATGTATCGCAACCCTTTTGTTCCTTTTATCCTCTGTCCACCTAGCGGTTGGCGGGGGGCCAGGCCCGGAAAGGGAGTAGCACGTGTGGTAAGGGGGCAGCAGCCCGCTGGCGTGGCCAGTACAGCGGCAGGGGCAGAAGCTGGCGGAGGGGGGCGCCGATGGTTAGGGGCAAGCTTGGCTGCGCGTCCACCGGCGGCGAGGTGCTAGCAGGCGCCTTGGTATCATACGGCTGGGCTTTAGGGGCTCCTGGGATGGGGAGCGAGGCTGGCGAGGGTTACCACCATGAGGCTAGGCAGATGTAAGACTTCGTGCAAACTCTACCTGGTAAGGGTGTCCTCCTCAGCCTCAAAATAGACCCACTCTGCTCTTTCTACCTTTCCCACCACTATATTCAGGTGCCTTACTAGGTAAGTTCACCTTTAGGTTGCACCAAAAACTAGGTTAGGCCACCTGAGGTGCCCCACTAGGTAAAGCCACCTTCAGGTTGCCCCATAGGTAACCCACCTTCAGTGTGCGCCCTAGGTAGGCCACCTTCAGGTGCCCCACTAGGTAAGCCACCTTCAGGTGCCCCACTAGGTAAGCCACCTCAGGTGCCCCAATAGGTAACCCACACTTCAGGTGGCCCCACTAGGTAGGTCACCTTCAGGTGCCCCACTAGTAAGCACCTTCAGGTGCCCCACTAGGTAAGCCACCTTCAGGTGCCCCACTAGGTAAGCCACCTTCAGGTGCCTCCCACTAAGTAAGGCCTCCTCAGCTGAAACCCCAAACTTTTAAGAACTCGATCTTTTCTCTTGGTTCTTCAACTACCACTTTTCAAAATCTGCCAATCGGCCTCAAGGAGAGATTCCAGAAATTCCATAAATATTCCTGCCACTGCACTCCACAATCACGCGGCACCACACCCCGACTTTGCTCTCCCACTACCACACTCTTCTCCATCTATCCACCAGCCACTCCACCTCACGGCTTTCGGCCCCGCTGGAGCCCTCACAAAAACTCCCTCCTACTGCACCAAACTTCACATGAAAACCCTCACACACACCCATTCCACTCCTTACTTCACCACTACTCAAAGCACCCCGAAAGGTATCTCTTTCACCGCTCTGACCTCACATTCGCCACTCAAACGTCCCTTCTCTCTCCACCTCCACTTCATCTCCACTCTCCGCAAGGAAAACACCTTCATTCATACTCCACTCCCACACCCACTACACACCTAAGTACCATAGGAAGTTAGCCATTCCCAGCGAGCACCAACCAAAAATACCTCAATTCTGTGGAGGTCTTAGGTGACTGAGAAGACCTTCAGGTCGACTGAGAAGACCTCAAGTTCGACTGAGAAGGACCCAAGTCGACTGAGAAGAACCATTCGCTGAGTAGACTTCAGATCGCTGGACAGAGAAGACTCAGGTCATCTATGAAGAACATCACGTCGACTGAGAAGACCTCAGGCGGCTGAGGGGACTTTTTCGCCCACGTATGGAGTATGTTTCACATGTTTGGAGAGATCCACTCTACAGCTCTCCTAAACAGGGTTAAGCCGAAAAAGCTTTTCGTCTCACCAAACTCCCTTCCTGCGACTAAACCGTCATCATTGTTTTACATTTACCGCCGCAAAGTTGCTTATCTTGATATCTTCTACGATTATTTGCATGTTCACTGTTCTTCTGAACTTGCCAACTGCATACCTCCCTCCCTCTGTGGCCTCGGCTGCACAGACTTTCTACTGACTCTCATTCCTATGTCTGCCTATCCTCCTCGTTGGCAAATGAGTAAACCAGTATCCTTACTCCCTTCATCCCTTTCACTGGTAAAGTGGAACCTCTCTTTCGGCTTCTATTTTCCACCTTCCTACAACTAAAATTGTCAAGAGGAGGAGTTGAGAAAAAGACACTTCGCGAAACTAAATTAGACCATCCCCTCTAATTCCTCTCTTACTTTCTTTGCTTTATAGGGGATTGGCAACTAAGCGCGACTTTTGGTTTCATCTTTTTATTTGCCCTCGGCCAGTTATGTGTGCTCAGATGATCAGAGGGCGTTGGGACAAACGGACTAGAAAGCCCATCACGCATCATGAAAACTGGCGGAACGGAATAGAGAAAGTCCGGGAGACACCTAGATGTCGTACCTCAAGAAAACATATTACTACATGGGGACCAGAATGGATATTTCAATTGGTCACGCACACAAAGTCTTTTGACAAAAAGATTAGATCAGGAAGTACGGGGATGGTATGGCCGAGTGGTTGTGTCTAGCAAGTAGAGCCTGAAGTCGCGAATTTGAGTCTCAACGGGGGCAACTCCTTCGCCAATTCTTATAACGCGTTGGCTCTGGATGTGGTGAGGTCAAGGCTCCGAGTTCAAGTTGCTGCTATGAGCATATTTTCTCCATCGTCGAGTAGCAAAAAACACCCACATGTTACCCATTCAAGTCACCTTCGGAATGCAAGAGGCGGCGAGGGCACCAGGGGAGCGACATGATGCTCAAATCCTCACAGGGGCACATCAAATCCAGCCTGCACACCACGTACGGCAAGGGCAACAACCAATCGCAGGTCCTCCAGTAGAACATCCATGAACAACTACCTGAGATCCGAATGAAGATAAAATCCTACAGGCGCTATACACTCAAAACGTAAACAAAAAATATAAAAAAAACATACCACCACATTACGCAATAAAATTGTGTCCCGAAGCCAATCAATGTTCCCCCCCCCCCCCCCCGACACACGAGATGGTATTTGTCCTCTAGCTGAGCATATGAGACTCCTGCCTAAGCAGCCCGACAAATTACATCCGCGAAAGAGATCCTTTGGATGATCAGTGAAAGCTGTGATGTGTCATACCCATTGTATAACCAAAGTATTTTCGTGATTCAAAGTCACGAAAATGGCAACATAGGTTCCGACGACCGCGAGGGCTTCTCGTTCTGAGACGGGAATAACGAGTTTCGCGGGTAATAAAGAAACTATAATTACCCTAAGCGATGGCTTTGCAAAAACATTCTATAACCCATGAAAATCTGCCTGCATCAACACTGCGCCGGAGACCATCACCAGGAATCATTAGTATAAGTGGCAAAAATGAGGAGGGACTCAAAGCAGAAAAAACTCCATCATGAGCTTGCTGACTAAACTAAAGGAGTATTCACCTGATTGAAACAACTTTGTAAGAGGACAATGCCCAAAGTAGTAAGCCCACCATGATTGAAAGCGTGGAAAAGTACTCGGCCAATCCAAGGAAATAAGAAAGGAAGCGACTGGTCTGGGACTGAGGGAAATTTCGTAATAGTAAAAAACTAATTTATAATCTGAACAATCATCGAGTCCTTTAAACTTCCAAAGCATTTGTATGGGACCCTGGAAAATCTCATAAACCCCAAAGGGTCGATTTATATTGACTACTTTAGGGACCTTAAGGTGTTTAGAGAATTGAAAAAACATATATAATAAATTGTGATAGAGGTTTGTTTGGAAATGCCTCAAGAAATTCGTTAAGGAATAACCTTTACCTTCAATTTGTTTGCCTAAGAATCAAGAAAAAAGGAAGAACCCAATAGCGCTCGATTATAATATAATCGATTCCAAGGGTTAATATAATAATGCATAACTTAGTATTTTCGTTCCTGGAGGGGCAGTTCAAAAAGTGGAAAAAGGCAATAAATCTATTGTGTAAGACAAGGTTGTGTTAAAAATTAAATTGGGCATCATTCTTTGGATTACATTGAAATATGCTATTTCGGCTACATGTATTTCGGCAATGAAAAACATCGACCCAGAAATGTAAAGATTAAAAGAAAACCCAAGGAAAACGAGCAACGGACTACGTATTAAGTGACGGTCAGTATAATGGAGTGACAATCGTCGTTTTTTCGGGTAGTTCTTGGAAAGAGGAGCGACTTGATTATAGCAATCCTGGAAATAGATATATTACCTCATCGCATACTTTATCCAACAGGCCACAAAACGCTTATTATACTTTGAAAACCATGTTTATATAAAATCCATTTATTTTTACAGGTTTATGTATCTGTGTACAAACATGTGGGGTTTAACAGGAAAAAAACTAAGCTGCAATGCTAATTAGTGTCTTTCTCCACGCAGGACTGTAAATAAGTTTGTGAATCATAGGAAAAAGCTTTGCCCTTCCATGAGCTTAAGGTACGTAATACATTTGTTTTATATAAATATATGTCCAACGGGCTTTCTTTTGTTCAATGAAAGCCTGAAAATAAATAGACCCAGTTAATCAACTTGAGGAGGAAAACTATAGATTGGAAATGCTTCAAGAGCCTCATGTAGTAGGCACAGTGATGCTGAATTTTTGAATGTGAAAACAGTATATTTGATGATCCAGCAATTTAAGTGTTGAAAAATGGTTACCGACCAGGCGCCATGTTGTGACACACTTACTCCCCCCGCATGACATACCAGTAAACAACCGGAGTACAGCAGTCAGCGGCCGCTCCAAGTAACATTATCGTGCATTACCCCTCACTACCACAAAATAGCCAGTAATCCTACTTCAAGTGATGGCGGTAGATTTTCACTAGTGTGTTGAAATATATCCGTGTAGTTTATAAGAAAACGTAGAACCTAGACAGAAAACAAACAATGCCCCAGTCACCCAGGCAAGTGTTGACCTTTGGCCATCCCACAACTCCTTACAGGGAACTCAAATGAAACCAAATGACCAAATGGAGCGTTCACAAACACACACACACACAACACACACTCAGCCTGGTCAGGCACACGTAATCTAACGCCTTACCACACACACACACCACAACACACAACAAAAAACCACACACACACACACACACACACAACACACACACACACACATTACACACACACACACACACAACACACACACACAGACACAAGCACACACACACACACACACACACACACACCACACACACATAACACACACACACACACACACACACCCACACAACACACACACCACACACACACACAACACACACACCAACACACACCACACTGGTGCGATGGTCAGAGTTGAATAAACGTGCTGGTCTCCCAACTCTTTGGGTAGGCGATTCGAAATTCTAACGCTCTCCGGAGATTTTTTCAATGGACAAATCACGGTCGGTTCATTCAGCAAGGGGATGGAGATGTGTGGTGTGTGAGGTCCCCGTTATTGCCCAAGGATCGGGTATTATGAGCTCAAGCTCGCACTGAGAGGGTGAATGAAAACTGGCCGATCGCGAGCCAACTCACGTGGACAGATATGGGTGGAATAACACACAACACACACACACACACACACACACACCAATGGTCATGAGCAACAAAGTTCATATAAGCGCCTGAGCATGAAGGGGAAGGGCACACTTTAGATGCGTTGCTGTTGCACGGGCAACGGCATCTGCATGTCACAATACAACACACGCCGCGTAGTGTGTCGTTTTGGTATGTGTGTCTGGTGTGTAGGACGTTTTACCTCATCAGCGTACACAGACAAACACATTACCCAATCCGTAGAGTTACAGTCAAATCGGCAATAGTCATCCGCAGTCAACATTCACCAATCATCAGTAACCAGTCACCTAAAAAGTCAACATCCCGTGACTTGACAACAATATATCTGACCTTGTTTTATCTGGCGGGGAGAACACACACACGCTGGTCTGGTCATGAGAACACAACGAATGTAGCGCGCCCACACACACACACACACACAAACAACGCACACAAACACACACATACACACACACACACAACACACACACACACACACAACACCCGCCAACAAAACATAGACACAACAACACAAACACACACACAGACACAACACACACACACACACGCACACAAACACACACATACACACACACACCACCACCACACACACACACACAACACACGCAACACAAACACACCACACCAACACCACACACACACACCCACCACACACACACACCACACACACACCCACCACACACACCACACATTACATGGGTACTCCGTATAGTGAGGGTAAGCACGCTCGGTTTCACAACCGAGCACAGTCAGGGTTCGATCCCGGGCGGAGCGGAAACAGATGGGCCTAAGTTTCCTTAAAAAACTAGGCAGACACTGTCAACCCAGCAGTGAATGATACCGGGTCTGTTAGCTGGAGATTTGTGACCCGCCTCCCGGGGTGCTGGCTTCGGCCAACAATAAGCACTAAAGGATGGAATGATAAAATGTTGTATGGGAGGAACGGGGCTAAGAGCGTTGCTCAGGCCCTTTAAAATAAACCAGATGAATACACACACAATGCGTATATAACATTGCATGTTCCCTCATAGGAAATCACGCATAGTAGAAATCACAACTGTTTACTTTGTGTTTTTTTTTTTCCTTGGGGGACACAGCTATGAAACACCTCTGGTGTTTTTTTTTAATTATGGTGTTTTAGCAGATTGCACTCAAAACAAACATAGTATATTTTCTTTTGTTTAGGCATGTTGAAGCGTAGGTATATAAAACCCGGTTGAGCTGATGATATAAAGAGCCGATCAGCTGAGACAAGACTGGCTAGGAGCGAAGACGAGGAGGGAGCTGAAGGGACGAGTAACCTATGTTACAAACCAATCACAGGCGCGTGCCGCAGCACAGTCATATTTTGGCACCACAAAAACTGCATATATAATATATTCTGATGCATTTTCAAGCAAAAACAAAAGGAGTACAGTGTGAAAAGTAGCCTATATTGCATCCCAAAAGCTTCATAATACTCGTGGTTTTAGGTCGTGAGGATAAGGGTCACCTGAAAAGAGAAGGTAGATACTTATGATCCATAATAATTATAAGGAAAATATTGATATAATAATAATAATAATGTAAATAATAATAATAATAAACAATAATAATAATAATATAATAATATTTATCAATAAAATAATCATGACAACAATGATAATACTAATAATGCAAAATAAATTATTAATATTATTATTTCGTTATATGTAACATAAATATTAATCATAACACAATTTCATTAACAATGATAAATAGTATAAATAAACAATAGTTATGATAGGAAAATGAAATACGTAATTAATAGCAGTAATGAAATAAAATGAATAGTAATAATATATTATTAAAACTTATACTACTACTACTACAACTGACTACTACTACCAACTACTAACACTACTAATACTACCACCACGTTAACTAACTTACTACCTACTACTTTTTTTTTTTTTTTTTTTTTACATATCACAAAAAGGATGCCAATTTCGCGCACAACAAAAAGCCATGACTCCAAAGAGATGAACAAAGGTCCGCCAGTATACGCATGGTCCCTACCAAAGAAAGATAGCTACAATATATAAAGAAAGGAGGAAGGCCGGCCATGTTAAGTTCACTTGAAGGTGTATCTTGCGACCACTCTTCGTCTTGTGTGTGCGAAGCTCAATAAGATCCCACGGAGCACGGAAAGTTCTAAAATAAAATATAAAAAAAAGCAGGAGAGATGAGTTTACATTGAGCTACTTAAAAAATCATGTCGTGACAAGGGATGAAAGCAGTAATATGATACAGGATTACAAACTGCTTTGACAATTATGGAAGCATGGGCGAGAATAGTGCACTGATTACATGAGGGTAAGACATTGTTTCTTGTGCCAAGCGCTTATGGCACCGCAGAGTGAACGTGAGGGCGAGCTCCGTGAGGCTATATTGCAGTAATTAGCAATTAGCTTCAAGAAGGCACGCTAGTGAGCTATATGCAAAAAGATATGGCTACATAGATAAGCAAGGCGAAACAGGTTTTGAATGAAGAACACTTCGAACCAGGGCCAGTCGTGATCTGTAAAGATTGATATAAGATCAGCCATCAGAGAGGGAAGCTATGATGAAGAAGCCCCCCCCCCCCCCCCCTGTCCAAAGCTTATTGACTCAAGCCCTGTTAGGAGAGCTGTAGTGAGTGGCCATCCCACCCAAATACATGTGCAAGAGACATAACTCCATACCCACTATGGCAGAAATGATACCGCACCCCTGTAGCGACAAGAGCAAGCAGAACTCTGGGTCAGCGGTGGCAGAAAAAAAGGCACGACAGACGCACAGACACCTCCAACTTCTTAGAGAGCTGTTTTACAAGAGAGCTTGCGGATGAGCAGATTTCCAGTTGAGATATTTCTAGCTAAAGGAATTAGCTCCATAGAAAGTTCATTATGCTAGAGAAGAGTATGAATATATGCACTGTCATTAAGAAAAGAGGTGATAAAGTATCTACCCCGGATAGCTCTTTAAGAGTTATAGATAAGACCTGTGAAGTAAATTAATGGTTTGCCATTTTGAGCATTGACTTAATAACAAGGTTTGCTTTGCCCCAGTCAGCAAATTATAGAAAGTATCAGATAAGTTCAAGGCGCTCAGTGCGCATCTCTCCGTGAATCCACTTAGTTCCTGCTCAGCCATTGGACGAAAATCTAATCTAACGGACGTAGTAGAAAAATGCAACAGGGTAAATTATCAAGCCGTATGGATTGTGGATAGGCTCTTCGAGAGTTTAGGGATAATAGTCACATAGATAGCATCATTAATGAGCTAATAAAAAGAAGAGGGGTGATAGGACAGAAACCCTGGGGACCACCACTATTGAGAGATTAAGGGAGAAGAAGACAAAGGTACCGGTTTCCTACCGTAGCTGCAATATAAAAAACCGGTTGCAAAGGTATAAATTTGATAAGGATGAAGGTACAGAGAAAGGAGGATAAAACCGAATAGGGTAGTTTGGAAATTAAAGATTTGTCCAGACTCTCTCAAATAGCTTTGATATGTCAAAATAGGCAACAACACAAAAGCTTACCGAAACCCCTTAAAAGGAAGATGACCAAGATATTTAGTAAAGGAAAGCTAAAAATTTTTTTTTTCTTTTTTTTTGAAATCGCCAGTAGATCGTCTTTACTGAAAAACAGTACTGATGATCAATAGAGATTGTGAAGGCAGAATAGATGCTTAGGGAATAATCTTCTTTATTAAGTATAAGATGCCAAAGCTTTAGTAAAGGCAGAAAAATCAAAAGAAAATAGGGAACAGTAGTTTGGAAGGATTAGACACGGTCACTTTTTAGGACAGGTTGGATGTGAGCAAATATCCAGCAAGAAGGAAAGGTGGATAGGAAGTAGATCGTTCAAAGACGAAGGAGATGGGGAAACCCCCCCCCCCCCCCAGGCAGGGTGCAAGCACTGAAGCACAGTTTTTGAGGAACAATAGGATGACTCGTCAGGATCGTAAGCCTTCCGAGGATCTAGGCCAGAAAGGGGCAAAGAAAATATCATTATGAAGGATCTTAATAACAAGCATGCAAATATAGTCAGAGAGTGGATAGGAGATGAGGAACAAAAGGCCGCTTAATCAACCAGATAGTGAAATTTTCAGGCAAAAGGTCATTGAGCGAAGGAGTTCAAGCTTTAGAAATAGATGAGGGGACAGCTGTGGAGCTATCTGGGTGTGAAAGCATAGGAGGGAAAGATGACACGAAGACAAATAGTAGAGATGTTATGAGCTAGATGCCAGAAGTCACGAGAGGAATTCGATTCAGAAAGATTGACATTTTCTATGAATGAAGGAGTTTTGGTTAGTGGAAGTAAAGGATCTTGGGCATGATTACGGACTTAAATATATGTTACTAGGGCATGGAGTTTCAGGAGATGGATGGTTACGGTTACCGTTGTTGAGCAGGTTCTTGGACAAGCATGTAAACAGGCAGAGTAAACTCAGGTTGACGGGCTGTTGGGAATTCTAGAGAAAGTGTGTGGAATGTGACGCCTCAGCATGCCAGAGAACTATGACCTGAGTTGTATGCGCTCTGCACCAAAGAGAGGGTCTTTTAATATCTAACTGGCAAGTAGGGCAGTATTCTATGGTTGATTCTTGTAAGCTTTCCTTTATGAATCTTAGTCACCCCATCTTTAGGGGTTTCGGTGAAACTTTTGCTGTTTGTTGCCTTGACATATACAAAAGCAGGGCCTTATCCGGCCCAATGTATGGAGATGTCTCGCACATGTTTGGGAGGATCCACTCATGCACACTTTCCTAAACAAGGGTTGAGGTAAGAAGCTTTTCGTCTGATCAACTCCCCTCTTGACTGACTGTGTTCATCATTAAACACCGTCGGCAATGTGCTTCTCTTGCTCTCTTCTCACCGTATAATTTTCAGTTCATTGCTCTTCTGAAACTTGCTTAACTGCATGCATGCATATATGGGGAGGCTGTCGCAGAGTGTTAGCGTATCGACTTGGCGTTCTCCGGTGACCCGAGTTCGATCCCCGACGAAAAACAAAACCTTGTATGGTACGTTCGAAGTGGCCCTAAGAACACCCACATGCTCTAGCCCATAACTCAACCTGCGATTGAGAGGTGCATGGAAGACCACAGGGGGGACGGCATGAGCCTCTAATCACAGGCGTCACTAAAACAATTTTCCTGCCTGACGCGACCACGGGGCGGAGGGGCCAACCAATCACAGCCCTCAAGGGAACCTTCAGAGCCTCACCCTCCGAGCCCTGGGTCACACTGCACAGGCGCTATAGGCACAGATGAAAAACATTTAAAACAATAAGAGAAAAATAATGCCTCCCCTCACCCCCTTCCCGCGGCTCCTGCAACAGACTTTTACTCAAATATCTTTTTTTTTTTATCATCCCATTTGTCAATCCTGCAAAGTTGGCAAGAAGTTAATTCAGTATCTTATCAGTGCATACCCTCTCCATTGGTATACTCTCACGAACTCTCTGTTTTTTATTCTCCACCTTCTTACGACTTATATCTTTTCAACAGAAGAGTGACAAGGACACACTACCGGACAAAATTGCCCACCCCCCTACTTTAATTATTCTCTTACTGTTTGTATTGTTTATTGTTCATCACTCATTGGTTGGGCGACTCAATGCTATACTGGCACTGTGAGAGATGGCTACGAGTTATGGTGTGGTCCCATGCTCCGATAACCAGAAACACCCAACAGTTCTCTGCTTCTGACATTTTGCAAAGGTCAGAAGTCGTAAAGGAGCATTAGCTAAAAGGTGTGAAAATAAATAGTGAAAGCTGCTTTTTCAGGAGAGCTCCAAACTATTGTAATATATCGCCCTTTATGACAAGTTCTGCAAATGTCAACCTCGTGCCTTTCAGTACATTCAAAAATGGCCGCCATCACAATTAACGAAAAAGATAAAGTTACTATGATCATCATGACGAGTTCGTATTAGTAATAAGATTTTTGTGTGTACACTATGTTTAGAGTGTGCTGAATACATAGAAGCCATACCAAAAATTATTTGATGTTGACATAATTAGAATAAATCAATAAGGTGACAGAGATAAATATTTTTTTATTTTTTTTTATTTAATTAATACCACAAAACTATGTATGTACGGTACATTTATAATAGCCAGAACTATGTTATATGTACAAAACACCAATTAGAAACCACAAATAACCCAAACTATATGTTGAGAATGTTAATCAGTTGGTATCCCCTTCGCGTTGCACATCACGAACATGCGATATTTTTTACAATTGTACCCACTGCAACCCGCAGTGCAATTATGTTTACACTCTAGTCCGTGCCTGTAACAACGACATTGAGACTTTCTCCCACACCCCTACTGCAGCCGCAAGATACCCATTTTCAGTACCTTCCGGGAGCAACAGGCCTATCGCGTTATAGATATGGAACAAGTATCCCCTCTCCTGTACTCCCACCCCACTCATTTTGGGGAGTCTTCATTGTCCCTGCCATTGCTGAATACAGACTGGTAGTTGGTTCTATAGAGCTATGGAAACTTGGGCAGCTGCTGAAGTTGGGGAGAGGGATGTGGATTCCAACTTGAAACCAGATGAGGATAAAGGACGCTCTACGTGTAGATCGGGAAGTAGTACCTAACCATTAGCGTGCTTGTCCGTGAATTTGAACCGGACAGGGTCCATTACAGCTTTAGTAGACAAAACAAAACAACTCTCATTGGTTGCTATTCATCCTGACTGCTTGTCAGGACTGAAGAGAAAAAACAACTCAAACACCCAGTCCAATTGTCATCACTACTGAACAGATGAAGGGCCCTTTATTTTTTCCCTTGGATGTATATGGAAGGGACACAGTAACTTCACAATACAAGGTTGATTGCATGTACAAATCATCAGTGTTGTTTGATTGCTAGAAAACAGGTCGTTCTCTGGATTTCAACGCATTACATTACACATGCAAAGGGTTCCGTCCACAGGAGCATATGTAAGATACACTGTTTGGGTTGGCTTGTGCGACCATCATCACCAAGAACGTCAGTATCCGTTCCCACGACAACGACAGGCGAATTTTGAGTTGGGGCACCCATCTATGGCAGTTGAATGTAATCACGGCACTTGATGCAATCAGCCAGTCAGCATCTGCAACACCACTGTGGACCATTAAATCCACCCAGCCCTCTATATTTTCTCTCTTTAAGTTTCGGATTAATCGGTCCTTATCTGCCATTACCCCAGGAATGCCTTTTTTGATGTTGTAGTTATTCATTTCCAACTCAAAAGGACAAATGTCGGAGAAGTGTTCGTTTGGCATCTTTCGTGCTGTATCGCAGGTTTAGTTGAGGGGAAAGCACTGCCAATATCGTCAAACACTTACTATACAATAACCTGGGGCACAATAGTGAACAAAGAAAAATGAGGATACTAACTGAAATCACACCAACCTGGTTGATTGTGGGAGGGATACAGCAGGCCATGGCAAGCTATGAAGAAGATGATCCTCCACTTCCCCCAAGGGACGAAAAAACGTGCATTAATCGAAGTTAGAGTGGACATTCCACTTTCCAGGAAACTTGAGAAAACTAGCAAGGACCACTTTTAGTGTTCTTACCCACATGATACCTGATTAGTCGAATAGGGAGGGTGGCTGTTTGGCAAACTCAGTGAAGCAGGATAATTCCTCCATATCAGAACTCTACCAGATCACAATGTGGACCCCTCATGAAACCCAAATAACTGTTCTATTCAACCTCACACCTCAACAAACCTCGCCAACGTGGACTGATTTTTGTCACCACTTGATGATGGTCACACGGGTCCCTTTTCGTTTAATTTTACCGTCCAAGCATAGGTTTCGCCAGTCCATTAAAGAAAAAGCAGCCTTGACCCCAAATATCAAATGCTTATGGATCTGATTTACACCACTTGCCAGCAAAAACCAACACCGCTTAGCTACACAGGGGACCAGAGCAAATCATGGTACTCCATATGAAAATGGAGAGTGTTATTTGAGCCGTTAGGGAAGGTCTCATGTCTATTAGCATCTCTGGAATGTATGGTTAGGGCACAGCAGATCTACGAATGTGGTTCAGATGTGTGACTGTGAGAATGCAGTTGAAACATTCCAGGGCAATCGCATAATTGGAGATGAGCTGGCATAGCATGCACCACCATTATTGAGAGTGTGCAGTCTGTAATTCTCGCCCACGAGCCATACCTCCGGATGTCTTCAAGCACACCGCAAAGCCAAATTTGTTCAATAGTCTGGTTCGCTAGAAGTTAGCCACATCAGAATTGGTCTGTTCGATCGGATGGTGAAATACACATGCTCGGGAAAAGTCGCCGAGTAATGGTCTGGAAAACATTTTTTGAGATCACTTAGACCTTTACATCGTCAAGCTCGAGGCAGAGCAGACTTATGCACAAATGACAAGGTGGCCAGCAGCATGGGAACAATGGGGGATCATTTTTCACTGACGGTATGGAGCTGTTAAACCCAATATCACTAGTGCGTTCTGGCTCGGATGAAACATCTAATAAGGGAACAACTTGTATTCAAATATTCAACCAAAAAGCTTTCAGTTCGACTAATTGGGCGGGCCCAGAACTCTTCATCAGATCATCCGATGATCTGTGTGAGCAGTTGGAAACATATAAATCATTATCCACAGCTATGATACAGTGGAGCGCATTCTCGTCAATCAGCAAGAATCAGTGTGATACAGCCATGGATATGAGTAGAGAAAACATTACTGAGAACAACAGGAGTCTCCAGTAAAATATGGACAATGATGGCTACCGCGACAGAAGATGAGCGCACGAACGGCGCGAGCATATTGGCAGGCCCGGTCATCCTATGGATACAAGTATTTAGAAGCATACACAGTTTCCATAAGACTTCCAAACACTTACCACCCATCCACATATCCAAACTGATCCCATGTATAGGACAGAGTAGGTGGGAAAAACTCCCAAGTTCTAATGACAATAGTGGTTTTAGCTGATGACAGGATGAACTAACATTTTCAGTTGCTTTAATATGAGAGGGTTGATCGAAGGATAACAAAAAACACAAAGCCCAATGCTCTTCAGCATAGTTAATGTGCAAAAACACCAAGCAGACAAGAGTATATGATGTCAGGCTGAGGGGGTCCTGGTTAAACGAGAATGGCAGGATCTGGAATCTACTTCTCTCATTGTTATCCCCCTCACACAGCACAGTGCAATAAAAACCGGCTCCATGAGGATGACAGGTTCTGGCACATAGATACCTAGAGAAAAAATTGCTATCCAGGGACACTATCCAAGCATTTGGAACAATAATATCAATAAGGGGGGGGAATCCTATTTGGAGGTTCAAGGCGGCCGACAAAATAATCGACCTTGAATCCAAGTAGTGCATAGGTTTCTTGTACACTTTGATTGGGGACTTTCCAAATTGACCTGTATTGAGTTGAAAAACACAGTCTCTATTTCTGTAGAAAGCGGGGTGATATGACAGATGGATTGTCTGCTCCACACACTAGAGGGAAAAAGGGGAAACAATTTGCAATACCACCCATAACATGCCAGGTACCAAGAGACCTGTGAGGGTCACTAAACATTGATGTCAGCATTATCAAAATATAAAAAATTAACAAAACACCTTCGCCAGATCTAAACAACTTGTTCATCTGTAAGCAGTTGCATCATATAGAAGTTGAACCTCCCTATAATCTCAGCAAATGAACATACTACTCCAACTTATATACTAGTTCTCGGACACGACTTCATACTTGCGAGTGATATAAACATATATATTGCTTAGCAATATTGGAGACACAAATAGAATCGAGGTCGGACAAGCAGACATTATGCCGTGTGCACGTGCTTTGTACGGCGGCGTTCAACAGCCGACACTCTTGGTCAGATTTTGATGTGATTCTACACTCAGTAGTCGTTTCAAAGAGCAGGCACCAATTTTATAACAACATGATCTTAGGACAAATTGTGATGGTACGGGTAATTTCAGAGTTAACATAGCTACAGACTTTAAACATACATCTTGTAAATGATTGCAGCTGCCACATATCATGATGAAAGCTTTTGTCCATGTTACTGGGGACTCATAATGACAGATCTAAGGGATGTGGGTACTTTATCTAAGAAAGTAGTTATGGTTCGGTTTTCCAATATTACAAGTCCGCAACAATGTTCTGCCGAAAAACAATTAGTCCTCCAATTTTCTGTCCTAGCCTTTGAGGGTTTGGAGCCTCTTCTCCATCTTAAAATAATCGTCATCAAAGTCATAAAGTTCTGCAAGTGAATATTGACATTCATCATTGTCGCGTATAATTGCACAAATTTCTTAGGACACGCCGCCGTGTTTGCGGGCATTGGACAGGCGGCCCCCGTTGATATCCATCCACGGGTATTCTCGCTTGGAATGATGTGCCTGCAAAAAAAGAGAAATCTGGACAGTAATGGTGGTACTACTTAACGCAGCAATAAATCTAAACCATTGGATACGCGAAAGTCTAACAGCATCTCCCCACACTAATCATGCGATCGCCCGCTTTCTCAAGTACGCTTTGAAGGGTGACCTTTTGGTCATCAGCATCATGTGCCCGTACCCAGCGGTTTGCGGGGTATCTTTGTTTCTAAATTTGTAGTCTATATAGTCACTTTGCACAATAGAGACAAGCTTCTATTAATTGAAAAACACGAAGTTCTTGAACGTAATTTGAAGATGATGGCCCACACAATCAGAGTCAATGGCTCTTCTTCCCTTTTCCTTTGTAAAGAAGTAATACATGCATAGGTCGAAAGTATTCGCGACAGACATGATACCATGGACTAGGACTGGCCCTCCCCAATGTTGACATCTTACCTCTCAATACGACTGCTAAACCATCTCTCTTTCACAAATGCTGGTCGAATAAGGAGCCCTCACAAAGGCCCTTCATGGGAGCACACTCCTGCACGATCTGATGTGATCTGCTTACGCATGTGGGGAAATACTGAGCAAAAACACTATAGGCCATCTAGAACAAGACACCTGAAAAACGAGAAAAATTATTATAATTAATTATTAAATATTTTTTTTTTTTTTTTATTATTCTAATATACTTTTACTTATAATTTATGCTAAATTGTTCCATACACTATTATATATAAATACTACCGACAACAGCGCCACTTACCAGGAGCGGAAAACTTTTTTGGGCTAGCTCCTGCGGAGGGTAAGTTGGTGGCCTTTGGCCGCACACTATGTGTTGGTGGGCCTTCGGCCACCCAACATGGACCTCTCCAGAATAGCACCCTTCTAACTTCCTGAAATCATGGATTGTAGAAATGTATACTATTACCCCCACCAATTCAGACTTCACAAATTTACCCATCCACCCCCCACCGCATTCACTCGCCCATTACCCCCCACCACACACCCATTCACTCACCCTTTACCATCAACCCCACCTATTCACCTCAACCCATCAACCAATCACCCCCCAACCAATCATCCCCCACCCATATTCACTCACCTCACCCCACACCCATTACCATAACCACCCATTCACTCAACCCATTACCCATCACACTACCATCAAGGCTTCCTCAATTCTTCGCAAACTACTTTTGTTTTCACAATTCTCGCTTAATAGGCTCTAAAAAAAAAAAAAAAAAAGTGATCGGAGCATCTCATAAGTAGGCTTATGACCTTCCCCTGGTCAACCTGATTCCAAAAATGTGCCATATGAGTGTTTGCGCCACGGGGGGCGGAACCTATACCACACACGCACACAGACAGGACAGACAGACAGACAGAAGACAGACAGACACACTTTCGCTTATATCATATATAATATAACTATAGTCTATTTCCATTAATCTGGATTCACTGGGGCGGCTCGATGCCTAGGCTAAGTATGGTAACGACGTCGCTGATTGGCTGATTAGCTCGGGCAGGGTGGCGATGGTGGTGTTACTGCTATGGCCGCAACCAAAACCTTGCGTTGACCTCCAGAAAATTATTCATATTTCTTGGCTTTACCATCTCTTACAAAAGATAGGCCTATTTTGTTTGCATCAGTAGAATCAGGCAGTGATTGGTCAACAACATACACGCCATTCATAATCTCAAAGGTTTAAAAAAAAATGAAAGTTCATGACTGACTAGTTCACAAGAGTAGGCGGACTTTTAGTTTCCGTGCATTGAAATGTTGTCTCTCTACCCGATATAAACCAACCTACCAGATAATAGTTATGAAAGTGAGTTTACCATCGTGTTCATAAATACCATGCTGCATATCATGAGGCATGAAAAATAAAATACGTAGACGGGTACACTAATATTAGATAATTAAAGGAAAGTAAAACGAGTGTATAAACATTATTTCTTCTTATTTTGCTTCAACTCCTTAAACCTCCATAAGTTTTGGGTCCACATTTCAAAGTGTTTCAAGCACTGTTTCAAAATCCTGTATAACTTTTCCGCTTCCTGTGGTATTGTAGCACGTACCAATAGGAAAAGAAGTAGACGGTTGTCAAAATGGATAAGAAAGTGTAAAAAACTACTACTGCCCAAAACTGTGCACAGTGACGGGTGAGGCATTGCTCCTATATAGGAGGAGACTGTTTTTCGGGAGAGCTATCAGGAGGCTCCCACCCGTCACGGCACATTTGAAAAACAGTTAACTTCTATAGACCATTGACCACCTACTCTTTTCCTTATTGTACGTGCTACATACCACAGGAAGCGGGAAAAGATAGTAAGGATTTTTGAAACATTTCTTGAAAATTGAATGGGACCAAAAATATGGAGGTTAGAGCGAGTTGAAGCAAAAAAAGCAAAGAAAAAATGTTTTATACATACTTTTACTTCCTTTAATTATCTAATAGTAGATGAAGTATTACATGTAAGTTAATGTATGATCATGATATGCAGTAATGTATTATGAACACAGATGGTAGGCTCAAATTTTAACCTAACTATTATTAGGGTATACTTGGTTATATCGGGAGGAGTACAACATTTCAATGCACTGAAAAACCTAAAACAGTCCGCATACCTCTTAGATTAGTCAGTCATGAACTTTATTTTTTACCACTATTGGTTATGAATGGCATGTGTTGTTGAACAATCACGCCTGATTTTCTGAATGCAAAAAAATAGGGCCTGAATTTTGTGTAAGAAGATGAGTAAAAGCCAAAGCAAATAGAATATTTTCTGAGGCAACTGCAAGGTGTTTTGGGTGGTGCTGGCGAGGCAATAAAGTACCACACGCAAATCGCCCACCCGCAGCCCGAGTCTATCGAGCATTACAATCAGCGAGTCCTTATACAAATACTCGGCTAGGCAGCGAGCAGCTCCCAGTCCAGGAATCCAGGCTTTAAGTGAAACATAGACCCTAGTAAATACACATTTATCTAATTATTTTTAAAACTCAAATGAAACAAGGCAATGGGGTCCACTGTATAAAGTTGCCAGTTACTGCATGATATTATGGTTATTTAACCACACATTTTATAGCAAAAATTGAGATTTATAGCACGGCGAGCATCTTTAATTCTGTAAAATGCACCCAGGTATGCAATTTGCGAGAAACTTTGCACCAGTTGGGGGAACATGCTTATGGTTTCTGGAGCTCCCTTGAAAATAATCAGCTTTTTCTACTATTTTTTTCTATGTTATTCAGTTAAATTTTTACTAATGCTTAGTACTAAAGAGTGAGAACACAATGAGTCTTGGTACCAGAGGACCAGCTGCACGCTGGGACAAATGGGGGGAACATGGTATAGATAATGCCGGAGGGGTAGCTAAGGGAGATCGACCACGTCCTTGTTAGTATCGTGGAGGATCCCTCCAGACAAAACTGCAGAGTTTACCCGGAGTGACATGAGTCGTTGGAACAGATAACAAAAAAAACACGATCGCGGTTCAGTTTTGGTCATTTACAGAATGGATATAGTATGTGAGTTAGAAACAGTGCAGAAAAAAGGGCATGAACCAAAATTATACAAAGGGAAATGCGAACTTTAAGTTTATGAGAGAGGAGAGATTGAAGTTATTAAAGTACACTCACTCGAGAGACGCAGAAGTAAGGGGCGATCTAAAAGAAGTTTTAAGTGGATAAGGATATTAAAAAGGAGAAGGTAGGAAAAGTTCTTACAGGCTTTTTTTTAACCAGGGTAGAAACAAGAAGTAAACGGATGCAAGAGGAAAAAAAGCGTAGATTTAGAAAAGGAAATAGGGAAAAACGGTTCAACAAATAGGGTGGGTTGAACGAATGGAATGGTCCTCAGATGGACAGAGTAAGTTAAGCGGAGTCATTAGGGAGCTTAAAAAAGGAGCTGGATAGGTTCCAGTGATGGGGATGAAAAGGTGGAATGAGGTAGTGTGTAGTTGACAGAAACTACCAACGTGTATGCCTCGCGGGCTCTTGTAGCTTCCTTATTTTTATGGTTCTTATGTTTCTTAGTTCAAAAAACCTTGTTGTTGTAACACTTAAGCTTCATGTCAAGTCCAGAAGAATTCAAAAGGTAACCCTACGTGTTTTCACTTGAGAAACTGAAGGACTTGAATGTGCTCTGAGTATGCGGGTGGCCAGTCTCAGAATCGGTTTGATGTGACCGGTGCCCTCGAGGACCTGTAGAACTGTGGGATCCCTCAAACGTGGAAACTCTACAGGGCTGCCAAGGAGTGTATTGAGGTAGCGCCCAAGGTCAAACGTGGTTTGTCTCGAACGGAGACGCTGGACAACAATCGAGGAGTCAGCGCATGTCAAGGCTGGCTGGAACCAGAAGGACCAGCACAGGGCAGCTGTCACAGACCCCAGGGGGGGGGGGGGGGGGGGGCACAGGACTAGATACCCTCCTGGGGAGAGACAAGGAAGAAGTATGACAGGAGTACTCGAAAGGATGTCAGAGGGCCATTGAACGCTTATATGACCTGTGCCGACCGAACCTACCAAGCCCTGAGAGAAGCTCACCACGATTCACAATTCTCCATCTCGGGCCGAGTTTGCTATTCGAGCAGCAGATGGGGGCGCATCGTGCGGACCATGGATGGGCAGATGGGCTCGTTGGGACTGAAGTACTTGGGCAGTTGTTCAACATGTGGACCTCTAAATGAGCAGCTTCAACACACTAGGATTACAGGCCAGGGGAGCCGATCCTCCCATTGACCGGAAACCGCAGCTCTCTTGAAGAGGTCAGAGAGGCACAATGTGGTAACCTGAAAGTTTGAGAGGTGGAAAAGAATCTTGTGTTTGTAATATCAGGTGTCCGTGAAGCTCTCTCAAAGCTTTGGGGTGAGGGCCATCATGATCCGCAGGGTTGCATTCTGTATTCCTGACTGCGATGTGGCAATAGGTACCATTCCTCCTGACAGGGAAAGGGGGGCTGGTCCGTCCCTTCTGGGAAAGGGAAGGGAACCGTCAGGATGCACAAACAATTACCGCGGTTATTACAAGGCTCAAGCGTACAAGGCAAGGTTTGTACAGGCTAAGCCATCATTGCTGACACGGATCCGCAGTCATCTGCTGAAAGCATCAGAGACCTAGCACAGTCTGTGTTCACGCCTGGTAAGTCAACAACGGACGTCGCCTAGCGCTTCGTGTCCTGGAGCACGGCCGACGTAGGTTTCGACAGGGGGATGATTGCCTGCCTATGTTGATCTCAAGGAAGAGAGCGTTGGACTCAGTGCATCGGAGTCACTTTGTGATTTCTGCGAAACTTCGCGGGAGTCCTAGCAGGAGGAACTATTGGTTATGATAACCGGTCGTATCTGGGCACTGAGAGTGCTGATGTAGAAGTGTGGGGGCAGGTGTATCTAGATTAATATCCTGTTTTCTCACAGGGAGTGGAGGCCAGGGCTCCTTGAGCCATCACTTTTCATGCCCTTGATATGGACTGGGTATGAGGACCAAGGTTGATGAAGATCAAAGTTAATAGTGGAGCATCCGTCAGAACAACCAAGATCCACTGATTTCCCCTTTATTGTTTTTGCCTAATGAGCAAGTATTCATTTGCTGATCGCTGGCAAGGTATAGGTGATGTGGCTCATCGACGAGCGCTGCACGAGGGAAGCAAAGCTTTTGGGATTGAGGAGGTTCTCCTGGCTTAAGACCAAAGTTCCAAAGTGTGGAGACTTACTAGATAAAGCAGACAGTCTGTTCATGAGTGCAGGCGAGGTCATTGAGATCTTGGAAAGTTTACATTACCATGGTAGCGCCCCAGTCCCATAATGGGCCGGCGGAGTCACTCAAGACGTCTATACGGTGGATGGGCATAAGCACCACGGTCTATGGACCTCGCTCAGCGGGAAGATTTGGCGTTATGTCGGTTACCTATATGCAGAGAGGACAAAAAGATCGGATAAAATTTTTAAAAGGACGCAGTCCCTTGAGGGGGTCAGCGAATTTACGGGTGGGGCAACCCACGGGGCTAAACTCGTCCGGGAGGCGGTTTTGGGCCCCCAGGGGAAAAAAAAACCGGATCTTTAAGGGGACCCTGGCTTTAAAATTTGGGGACTGGACCCCAAATGGACTTTAAAAAGGGGGAACAATGTTTGGAAAAAGTGTCTTGCAGAAACATGGGGATTGGGGGGGTGAAAGGTTAAATCCGGTTTTTAACCGGGATGGAGGCCCTCTAGCCTCAACCCCCTTGGGTTTGGCTGGGAGCAAATTAAAATATTTATGGGGATCGTAAAAAAACCGGCCCTGGGGGGGCCCCGGGGGGCCCACAAGGTCTGGGTGGGGCAAGGGTTTTTTTTTTCGAGAGCGCTGGAGGGAAAAAAAGCCCTTTGGGAATGGGGGCCCCCCCCGGGGGGGCGGGGGTTCAGGACCCCCCCGGCGTTATGCCCCCCGATTATTGGCTTTGTTTTATTATGGAAAAAAAAAAGGGGGGGAAAAACTAAAAAAAAAACCCCAAAAAAATGGCCGGGGTTTTTTACCCGTTTGGCCCGGGGGAAGGGTTTTTTAAAAAAAAAAAAAAAAAAATTATATTTAAAAAATAATTTTTTTAATAATTTATTAAATATTTAAAAAAAAATTAAATTTAAATTAAAAAAAAAATTTTAAAAATTTTTTTTTATTAAATTTATATTTTTAAAAAATTAAAAATTTTTTTAAAATTTTAAAATTTTTTTTTTAAAACAAAAACTCCAAGGGAAAAAAAAAGAGGAAAACCAAACCCGCGGCCAGTCCCCCGGGCCTAAAAAAGAAAAATTTTTTTTAAAAAAAATTTTTTAAATTTAAAAAAAATAAAAAATTTCTAATTCAAAAAGAAAAATTTTTTAAAAAAATTAAAATTTTTAAAAAAATATAATTTAAAAAAAAATTTTTTAAAAATTTTTTTTTTTGTTTGGGGTGGTTTGTGGAAAAAAAAAAAATTTATTTTTTAAAAGGGTAAAATTATTTTATTTTTAATTTTTATTAAAAAATTTTTTTTTAAAAAAAAAAACCCCCGGGGGTTAAAAGGGGAAAAGGTAAACGTGGGTGGAAAAGGGGGTTTTAAGGGGGGAAAAGTTTTGTGGGGGATGAAAGGGATTTTGGTTTTGTGAAGGGGGTGTTTGGGTGGGGGGTTTTGGGTTTTGGGTTTTGGGGGTTTTGGTTTTGGGTTTGGGGGGGGGTTTTTTTCCAAAGGGGG
>JACEEZ010012768.1:0-20000 GCA_016584305.1 Chionoecetes opilio
CCAGAGCATTTTTTCTGGACCTACTGGGGGTCGTTATGGGGCCTGGCAGCGACTCTCTCCT
The DNA here is from genome assembly GCA_016584305.1 of Chionoecetes opilio. Taxonomy (NCBI): domain Eukaryota; kingdom Metazoa; phylum Arthropoda; class Malacostraca; order Decapoda; family Majidae; genus Chionoecetes; species Chionoecetes opilio. The sequence continues at coordinate 62 of JACEEZ010012768.1, forward strand.
TCGCCAAAATTGTTTGGCACCTACTTGTCCTCATTGCTTTTCCTTTTTCCTTTAAAATCTTCCTTTTACCCCCACAAGTACACGAAATCATGGATTTCCGTGGCGTCACAAATGACTTTTGTCTTTGCAGAAGGCCTTCCCCGCCAGGGGGTTTGATTTCTCTTACCACATTTCCGGGGTCAGGTCAGTGATACTGCGTGCCAGCTTTCCCCCAAACGTATTTTTCCATTAATGCGAACCGCCCCTACCTATCTCATTTATTATGGTTCCAAAAAATAGGTACACGTTACTATCCTTAAAATTTTAATTGTTTTAACTTCTCTTTTTGGGGCTAAAATTCATTTTTTTCCCAAAATTGCCGTCTCCCTCAGCATCAAAAATAGAGTCATACGCCCTGCACGCCTGCTGGGAGACCCCCCTTTCGCGGGGCCCCCCCCCGCCACCCATCCAGAATTACTCTACGGGCCCCAAGAGTTTCGGGAAAAAAGAAATACATTAAGCAATGCCGGGCAGAGCCGACACCTCACCAGTCAACCGAGACTTAGCGATCCCTTTGAAGCCACCGCCTCTTTAAAGCAAAGGAAAAGCTTCAAATGAAAAAGTTTTTGTATCTTATGACAATACGGGGGGTTCCTGTGAGTCTGAAATTTTTCTACTTCTGGTCTCGTGCATCCTTTCGTTTTTTTCATGTTTTTTTTTTCCGCGAACGCAGAACATCTTTCCCGGATGTTTACTTTTAAAGCAAGTTTTTTCCCCCCTTGGGGCAACCCCCCACACTCCTGAAAAAAGGAAAGCCTCTGCACTGATCCGTATGGCCCACAAAAAAAAAAACCCCTTCTGTGATCAATAAAATTTGTATCCATCTTTGTAACCTCTTTGTATTCCTTATTTTCTACAACCACGATTCCTAAGTAGTAAAAATGACGTTTTTTCAAAAAACTTTTTAAAATCAAATTTCCCCCAAAACCAATTTTTTTTTCTATTGCCTTCCCTTCACGTTCTCGTTTTCATGTATGTACTTCTTTCTCTTCCTTTTGCATTACTATTGTCACTTTTAATTAATTAATTAAATCACCCTTGACTTCTTTTTGTCTAAAAAATTTTTATGTTCCCCCCTTGTTAATCCAAAAAACCGTGATGTATTCCCTTCCGAGGATTTTTTAGGGGTCGTTGAAAAGTGAGGTTTTTTCATAATCTGGCCACCTGTGGGTCCTCAGGGCACTCATTCCTATGTTTCCATCTTCCTTTTTTTGCTTTTTCGTTTAATATCGGAAATTATATCTCATAGGTATAAAAATTTAAAATTTTTTTTTCTTTTAAAATGACCGGGAAACGGGCTCTGTTCCTTGTCCTTTAGTGCTACAAGTCTAAAAAATACTTTTTCCCTTTGTTTTATTTTTCCCCTTCAAAAACTAATATTCTTTGACTAATAGTGTTCAGAGTTTATTTTGCAAGGGTTTCCTTCATACGCCGACTACGCCTGTCTCCCCTCTCCCCGGCACAGCACAGCTAAAGTCGTCCCAAAACCTTAAATAAAACCCAAACAGCCTTCAGGCCAGTAAGGGGGAAAAGTTGGCCTTGTCAATGCCACAACCACAACCCCTCACCATCCCGCCCACCAGCACATGCAACACAACCACACACACACAAAAAACACCACACACACAAAACCCCCACACACAAACACAAAAACACACAACCACACACACACGCACACACACACTACCCCACTATGTTTTAAAGACCGCCCCTGAAGTGTCTGCCCGCCGTCGTTATGAAACAACATTAAAGGGAAATGAGAACTTAACTTGAAAATGTGCATTTGGGGGTTGAATATATCGGACTATATATATATAAAATTTATATATAAAAATAATATATTTTAAAAAAAAGGGAGAGAGAGGGGAGAGAGAAAAGGGGGGAGAAGAGGAAGGGGAAAAGGAGAAAAAGAAGGGGGGAAAGAGAAAAGAAAAGAGAGAGAAAAGGAGAGGAGAAAAAGGGGGAAAAAGGGGAGGGGGGAAGTATTAGGGGGGGAAAGGGGAGGGGGAAAAAGGAGGAGGGAAAGGGGGAGGGGGAGGGGGAAAGGAGGAGGAAAAGGGGGGAGAGAGGGGATGAGGAGAGGGAGGATAAGGAAGAGGGGAAAAGGGGGGAGAGGAGGAAGAGAGAGAAGAGAAAGAAAGGAGAGGAGAAGAAAGAGAGGAGAAAGAGAAGAGAGAGAGAGAGAAGAGAGAGAGAGAGAGAGAACTGTTGGGTTGTACAAAGCCTTTCCGTTTGTCTTTCTAACTCTTACTTTTTACTCAAATTTTTTGCTAATAATAAAATAAAAATAATAAAAACTTGGTGTTGCTTTAATGGGCCACACGATTTCCCGGTACAGCTGCGTATTTTGGGGGGCTGCTGCAGTCTCCCGCGCCCCTCATCTGGACTTTTTCACGCTGGGCCGCGGCCCCATCCCAGGTGAGTCCCACCTCACTTGAACTTACTGTATACACTTTTTCTTACTAACTTTTTTTTATTACATTTTTCCTGTTTTTTTTATTGCGACGCGTCGCCTATTTTGGTTTGCTGCACGTCGTTTTCCTGTGGAGCCCTTATCGCTGCCTCCCAACAAGGGCTTCGGGGAGGCGAGGGTGTGCTGGTTTCGGGACGCCTTTTCCCAAGAAAATACCGTTGGTGCGAAAAGGGTGATTGCCAGGTAGTGAAATAGTTTTTCTTCCTATATGTTTTAAATTTAACCAAAAACCCAAATAACAAAGTCAAACCCTAAAAACCCTTTAAAAACGGGGTTAACACAGTTTCGAAAATATTATACAGGTGAAGAAAGGAAATTCAAAGACAAATTTTTAAATAAGATATGCTTTTTAAAGTTTCCCTTTAGACGTGAGATAAATTTAGAAAAAAAGCGCGGCCAGAAATTTCACCATGGAGGCTGTTGCCGCTCGGTGCTTTTGAATGATTTAATCATAAGTTTACTGTAATGGAGCATACATTATCTTATAACAAAAAATTGGTATTAATGGCATGTTTTACTAAATTAGCAGTACTGAGAACAGCGGCTGTAATAAAAAAATACTGTAATGGCTAATGGGGGCTCGGGGGGGGGTGGGAAGAGGGGCAAAGGTTTCGGGGCCTCACGCCGATCACTAGTCACGTTTTTCCAATCTCCCCTCCCGACACGATCCCATGTAGCCTTTTTTTTTTTTACGTATTGTTTATTACCCCCCTGCTGTTCTCATGTATGTTATTTAGAAATAACTTTCCTTTAAACCAATTGTGTTGTTATAAGATAGAAATGCTCCTTACAGAAAAATTATGTTTAATAATTAAAAATGTCACCGGCGGAAACCCCCCTCCCATGGTAAAATTTTCTGGCCGCCTTAAAATTTTTTAACTTCTTCACTTTCTAAAGGCGGCGTCCCCACAGCACTTTTTCCCTCTAGTTTTTTCACAAAATTTCTAAAAAAACAACAATTTTTTGACTGCAACGTCAACAACACAACGTTTTCCTGCACTACCGAGCTGTTCCTCCTTCGACGTAAAAAAACTGGCTCCGCGCCAGGGCAAGCATTTCTGGGGTATTTTTTATCTAGTAGACCTAATTGCCTAGTTAATAAACCTAATAAACTAGAATACAAAGGGCCTTTTTGAAAGTCTATCTGTGGTCCCCGGACAGCTAGAGGGGGGCCCGCGAGCATTTAACGGAAAAATTTTTCTGAGCTCGGTCCACAGCATTTTGTCTATAAACTTAAGTTGAAGTCTTTAAAATGAAAACAAATTTTGAGTGTTTTGAAAAAAAAAACCAACGACTTGACAGACGACTACAAAGCGAATAAGCAGAAAAGGGCAAAAAAAGAAAAAGAAGAAATCGACATGCGAGTGTTTGGCTGTTTTAAAAGAACCCGGGTTTTTTAAAATTTTCTACATGTACAATAGTCACTTGAATTTTTAAAACTTTCAAGCGTATTTATTATAATTTTCAAAAAATTCTGATTTATATCGAATATCTTTAAAGTAATCACTATGGATTTTGAGGACTAAGAAAGTTGACTTCAACTTCCTATCAAGACGATCACGACGTCTGACTCGACTACTGTTCAGACGGACTAAATAGTCAGAACGAGAAAAAAACCCAAAGGGGTCGTTAACAGACGGAAAAAAATGTTTGTGTGCGCCCCCTTAAAGGAAGCTTCAAAAACATAGGTTATAGAATTTTGTGCTTAGAATTACATTTTTTCCCTGTATCAATATTTCAGAAAATCTGTACCCCTTTCAAATATTTATATTTTTTGTTCCCCTTTGGGGGTGTATTTAATTATTATTTAAAAGTCTCCCAAAGTAAAAGTAATAGAAAAACTAAGGACCTTTCACCTATACTTTTTTTTTTACATTTTTTTTTGAAAGGTGTATTTTTCTTCCCTTTTTCAAGAAAAAATTTTATATTTTATTTGTTTTACTTGTTTAGGTAAAAGGCTGGCATGTGTAGGACGCTTACTTAATATTGTGTCAGGTAGATACTAAGTGATTGCATATTGCAAAAAATATTAATGACAGATATGAACGAACAAAAGAAAAGGGGATTATTTCACTACTAGCAACTCACACACGGGTCTCAAACGTGTGGCATTTGAGAAAAATGTTCGGGGCAAATCACTGGTTTTTTCCATTTTTTGGTATGCAGAGTTTCAAGCTGCCACTGGATCAACCTTGGTGAAAAATCTGCTACGTTGTCTTGCCTTTGAAATTTTTTTAAAAATTTCCATATGTCTGGTTTTTTCATAGTTCTTTTTATTAGCTCTGGAACCTTTTTTTGGGGAAAATTGAATCGATATCGCTTAAGCACCTTTTTTAGCTCGTGATAAATTTATTTAGCTCACTTTTAAGACTGTGGACCCCCTTTTAAAATCTCGCCTTTTGTTTTCTCAAGTTTTACCTTTTTAGCGATCTTGTGGGTTGAAATATGAAGTTTTTTTGTGGATGTGAGTGGGGGAGAGTCTGCCAAGCATGGTGAGGATATTGATTTTTTCTAAGATTTTCACCCCCCCTTTATATCTTGATGTTTAGTTTCTTATTTTTTTAAACTTTGGACAGGAGGGGAAGGGGGTTGGGAAAAATTTATGGAAAGGGTTTATAGACATTTGGAATTAAACTTTCCTTTCATTTTTGTCTAGAAATTCGGCCCAAATTTGATTACTACAAAAAATGTGAAATGAAACTTCTTAAAAACCCCCATTTTGCAGCATTTTCTCTTCCCCGTGCTGAGTTTTATTCTACCTACGTCGTGATCCTCCCAGTTTCGCTTAGTGAGACCTCCCCCGAAAACCCCCGTCACCAACCCCCACCATCACCACCCCCACAACTCTGCTGGCAGCCTAAAAGGGGTCCCCATCGGGACTAAGGCATGTTTGGGTGTCTAGAGTCCTTTTCTTTGTTTTAATTCAGTTCCTGTGCACTAAAGCCTCAATCCCTACCCTCACAAAAAGGGGGAAAAAAAGGAGACCACTGAAAATTTGTATAATAATATATTATATAATAGATCGAAATTTTAAAAAAACCCAGACTGGACCCTTTGAGTTCAACTGTAAAAGCCACCTCATAAAAACAAAAATATTAGCGAACTTGATGTAATTACGCTAAAAATTCCTTATACGCTTATGTAAAGGTGTTTCGTCTGGAAAATTTCAGTTTGCATTTCTCTTTCGTGTTTTATTACCTGATGGAGTGTCCAGGAACGGGGGTTGAAAAGCTCCACCCGGGGGAAAAAAACAACAAAACAGCAAAAAGTAAGGGAAATAGTTAAAAATTTGTAGTTAATATAAATTTTGTAGTAGTAATATTGTAAATTAAGTAGTAGTAGTAGTGTAGTAGTAAAGTATTGTAGTATTAGCATTGGGGGGGATGGTTTAAAAATTTACTTTTAAATATTTTTTTTTAATGCAAATGTTTCATGGAATAAGGATATTCTTTTGTTTGCTTGTCATATTTCTACGGACCGGGAAAACCCTTACGTTCGTATTTTATAAACCCACCTTGCTACAACTGTGTCTTCAGAGTTGCGGGGGCAGGGCATTTGCACTGTGTTAAACTAAATACTGGATCTTATTTCAAAGGGCAAAGTCCATCCTCTTTTTTCCCTTTTGAAAATTCATTTCCAACTTTTAGGTAGCCTCCTTTGGTTCAAAACATAGAACAGTACACCCAATACCAAATAACCTATAGCTTAAATGAATTCCAATGAATTGTAGATCAAAATAATTACATTTTATCCTTGAAGTAAAAAAATGACCATGTGAATACATGAGAAAAAATATAATACTTCCTGACCCTTAGCTACAGCGCCAGGAGTGCTTAGTAATATTTTGCGGGGTTTTCGGTCGCGTCTTCCCCATAGGATATTTAGACAACAGTTGAATAATTTTTCCGCCTGACTCAAAAAATCGGTTCGAATCACCGCTCGCTCCCCGGGGGTTTTTCACTAAAAAATTCGGGCGATGACTAACTTAGGTGCCAGGTCGCCCCTGATGGAGGATGAGGTTCCAACATTACCCTAAGATCGGTCCATAATGAGCTCCAGTCTCACTCCGGGAGAATTAATATGGCGATCTCGAGTCAAGCTCCAGTGGACAAGACCGTGGGGGAATGAATAACACACACACACACACCACACACACCACCCCAAAACACACACACACACACACACACACACAACACACACACCACCCCCACACACACATACATACACACACACCATACAACAAAACTTATATCCTAGATCATACGCGCTGAAAAATACACAGGTTCGCGCGGTCAGTATTTAATGTCACTTACAAAGGTTTCTATTCCTACCGAGTAGAACGGACCCCCGATGGAGCGACAGAAAGGAAAGAAAGTGAAAAAAAAGTTGTATATCTGCACCCACTCTCGCGCCTTTCACAGCCGCACGCTAAATGTTTGGGTGTGTGTACGGGTCCCCAAATTTTTAGTTTTTTGAGGTCGCTAGTTTTGGAAAAATGTTTCTTTTCCTGAAATGGTAAAGGTACGTTTTTATTTTTAATTTCAGGAAATTGAGGTAAATGAGGGTTTTTTAAGTAGTATAAGGATATGGTTTTTGTGAATAATTATTTATTATTTTATTTAATATAGAAAAAAATAGGTGAAAAACATAAAACAAAACCACAAACACCCCCTCGGTCTTTGCAATCCATGAGAAGAGACGAATTAAACTAATCCGAATACAAGACATGGAAACTACCGAGGTGAATGAAAAATAAGACATTAAGTTCAATTACCAATATGTTTTCCAACACCAGGGAAGCCCGTCTGAAGCAAGGGAACCATGGAGGTAACATTGATTCAGTTCCTACTTTCACTTTCACTGCACAGTCGGTGGCACCAGTGGCCTTTCTAACAATTTTTCCGCGAAACCGGACTTTGCGGCAAATCACAAGTTCACTTACAACAGCCCGCCGCAGCTCACCCAGCAGGAAAAGGCTTTTTTCACCATCCAGATGGCACCGACCTTCAGATTTGTGCGGGGGCCTTACAGGGTTGTCCAGAATGCCCAGCGAAATTGAAAGCCTTGGGTGCTAAGGCTTAGTTGGGGAAATATTTTATCGTTTTTTTATTTAAAATTTTTTTTATTCAGAAGATTTATTATATATATATAATTAAATTATAATTAATTTATAAGTATTTATTATTTCGTGATAAATTGTGTTGGTATAGACCCCTGGTTTTTGAAAACCGGTTTCCCTTTCCAAAAAAGAAGAAGTTATAACCCCTTTAAACTTGGGGGCACTTACCTGGCCACCGAGAGACAAGGCCTGATACATCGTCCGTGACGTCACACCATGTCGATCCCACCCGCTCCGCTTCTCGTACAAGTTTACCTACCTAATTAATGTTTATCAGTATAAAAGATATACTGTTATCCTTCGGAAATGTTTTTTCTATAATATTATCAAAAAAAAATTCGTAAAACACACAAAAGAAAAAGCCATTATGAGACTTTCAAGAAGTATGCATTAACTTAAACTCTTCGCCATTTAATATTTTGCCCGAAAACATTTTACATGGAGAATATCAATAGAAGCGGGATTTAATTAGCTTTCCATTGATATATTTCGTTTAGTCATAAATGAATTAGCAGCATGCATAAATTAGCGTTAGCTAAATATTAAAAATCATGAAATCGGTAATTTTCCTACCTAATATATGTTTATCAGTATAAAAATATATACTGTTATCTTTGGAAATGTTTGTTCTATAATATTATCCAATAAAAAACCGTAAAACACAAAAAACAAATGCCATTATGAGACTTTAAAAAAATATGCATGAAGTCTTCGCCATTTAATATTTTGCGAAAAAACTTTTTTACATGAAGAATATCAATAGAAGAGGAATTTAATTAGTTTTCCATTGATATATTTCCTTTTCTGAAAAATGAATTAGTAGCATGCATAAATTAGCGTTAACTAAAATAAACATCATGAAATCGGGTAATTTTTTTCCCGATTGATGAGGTTATTTTTATTTAGTTTAACGCTAATTTATGTATGGTTCTAATTCATTTATCAGTAAACAAAAAATATCAATGGAAAGCTAATTTAATTCCGCTTCTATTGATATTTCCATGTAAAACGTTTGCAAAAGCAAAATATTAAAAAAGGCCCCCAAAAAGTTTTAAATTTAAAGCCCCTATACTTGAAAGTCTCATAAAAGGATTTTTTTTTTGTGTTTTACGGTTTTTTTTTGGGGAAATTTTTATAGAAAAAAAACATTTCCAAAGAAAAAAGTAAAATCTTTTATATGATAAACATATTTAGGTAGGAAAAATTTCCCATTTTTATGATTTTTTAAAATTTAGTTAACGCTAATTTTTGCATGCCCGCTAATTCATTTTTTGACTAAACGAAAAATATCAATGGGAAAACTAAATTAAAATTTCCCCTTTTATTGAATTCTCCATGTAAAAAATTTTCGAGCAAAATATTAAATGGCAAAAAAAGTTTTAAAAATTTTTGCTATTTCTTGAAAATCCCCATAATGGCATTTTTTTTGTGTGTTTTTTCGATTTTTTTTATATGATTATATTTAGAAAAAAAATTTTCCCAAGAAAAACCGTGATTTTTTTTACTGATAAAAAATTTTTTATTAGCTAGGTAAAAATTTACGGGAAGCGGGGGCGGGTGGGATCGACCCTGGTGGGACGTCACGGACGATGTTTTCAGGCCTTGTTCTCGGTGGGGCTCGCTATAACTCCAAAAGGCAACAAAAGGGTTTCAATTAAAAGTTCAAATTTTGAAAAGGGGGAGGTGGGCAAGTGGGGTTTTTACAAGGGTTGTTTTTTGGGGAATTTCATTTTTTATTTATAAACAATTACTTGGATAGGGGGGTTAAAAACAGAGATAAAAGCAAAATTTCCCGATGATTTTAAGGTAGGTAGGATCATTAGATCACTGTCCCGATGTAAAATATTTGGGGGGAGACTTAGATAAACTTAATGAGTGGGGGAGTCAGGTGGCGATGGAATTTAACCCTGATAGGTTTCAAACGTTATGGGAATTGGGTTTGGGAGATAAAAAAAAAATTTTTAAATACCAAACCATACGCAATGTATCGTTGAAAGATCAGAAGGTGAGAAGATGAGTGAGAGTGAGCTCCGACCTCCGACCTAGGAACAATATTTTGGGTGCTGAGAAATAGAGCTAATAGGGTGTTAGGATTCATAACCAGAAATGTTAAAAGTAGAAGTGCTGAGGTTAGTCTAAAGCTTTATTTGGCTCTAGTAAGACCTCACCTAGACTATGCGGTTCAGGTTTGGTCTCCGCATTACAGGATAGATACAGCTTTGTTAGAAACAGTGCAGAGAAGGATGACAAAAATTATTCATAGGATGCGTAACTTTAGTTACGAGAAGAGATTGAAGCTTTTAAATCTACATGCACTTATTCGAGAGACGTAGAGTAAGGGCCGATGTGATAGAAGTGTTTTAGTGGTTGAAGGGATACAATAAAGGTGATGTAGGAAAAAAGTTTTTACGGTTCAACAGTAAAAGTTATTACGGCTAGTAATCAGGGTAGAACAAGAAGTAACGGATTCAAGCTGGAAAAGCGCAGATTTAAAATAGAAATAGGGAAAAACTTGTTCACAAATAGTGTTGTAAATTATTGGAATGGACAAGTAATTAGTGCAGAGCCATTAGGGAGCCTTAAATGGAGGGTAGATAATTTCATGGATGAGGATGAAAAGTAGATGTAGGTATTGTTAAGTGACAGGAACTACCTCGCGTAGGTCTCGCGGCCTCTTGTAGTTTCCTTATACGCTTATGTTTTTTTCTCAAATCCAAATATTTTACATTCAATAATTTGTAAAAAAAATACAATACATATCATATATAGTTCAAACTAGGTATGTTTGTTGCTCTTTCTATGGCTTCTAACACAATAAAATCGAATTTCAACAACATTCATTATGTTTAGACATGCAAATAGGTGTAAAAACGGGTGATTTAGGAGACACGGGCTTAGATGCGAGTACTTTATTCCTAACATAGGGCGATAAAAGCAAAACTTGTCAGGAATAAAGTACTCGGTTCTCAGCCCGTGTCTCCTTCATCACCTGTTTTTAACATACATTATGTGAATTATCAACAAAAGATTTGTTTCGAAATATGTGTTGAATGCAGCACACCAGATTTTGTTTGTTTATAGAAAAAATGTAATAATTTTACTTACTTTCGCAAAGTTTGATTACTAACCCTTAATTTATGTATTTCTTTTGAAAATTTAAAAAAAAAATTAATAGCATAGGAAAGGGAAAGGTACTACCCACAAACCAATGCGTTAACCCGGTTGAATGTTTTCAGGGGGACCGCTATAGAAAATGTGCGAGGAGAGAGGGGAGAAGCTGATGGAGGGAGGAGGATAAGGAAGAAAGGGAAAGGAAACCAACAATAAATGGGTGGTAAAAGGAGGAGGGGGAAAAGGAGGAGGGGGAAAGATATCTATCACCAAGGCCAGCCCCATCGAACCTTGTGTATTTGTGGCGTTGGGTGGGGAGGGCGGGTGTTTGGCGATGATGACTGGCGCAAATCGTGAGATTTGGGCTGTAAGTACTGTAATTTGTTAAAAATTAAGACTTTAAAAAAAAAAAAAAACATACCTAGATAAACTGGGAAACCTGAGACCTTGGTATAAAAACCTGTTTAGCCAGGTTTGAGGTTTGGCAATCAGCGGAAAGCACCTGCGGGCAGCACGTCGCCCACCGCCCCGGGTGGAATGCCCGCCCCGGGAGCTTTTGTTACCCTTATCTGTATTGTTATTACAGGTAACTGGGTAAACCCAGTAAAAAACTTACAATGTTGGTGACACTGTGGGGGATGATTCCCAAAAGTGTAGTTTGAGGGTGGGAGTCTTTACCGTCCTAGCCAGACATTCAAATGGTATTTATAAAAGTGGTCGAGGGTTTTTTTTGGCTTTGTTATTACAAAGTACCAGAAAAAATAATACAATATATATATAATGTATATTTTATATAATATAAAATATATATAAAAAATATATATTTATATATATCTTACACTGTGAAGCGAGTGACAAGTCACGGTTCCGACGGCCAAGGGAAGGGCCCGGAACAGCTCATGACTCCGTCCGTTTGCTCCTGTTTCCCTCCGCAGTTGCAGCATATATGAGTGTTGGCCGGAATCAAACGGGTTTTCCGGGTTCTTTTTCCTCAGGCCTGTTGCATCGTGTCACGTCATCATCCTTGGGCAGAGCGCTGAGATATACACACAGCTTGTGTTGTAGGCTGGAACCGGTCGAGGTGTCACGTGTGCATCAAGACACCAGGTTGTCTTGATGCGGCCAGGGGCGTGATACTTCGTAAACACAACCTCATCAACAGATGAGATGTTGTTGCCTCAGAAGACAGGGCACACCATCCTGTAGCTTAATTGAAAAATTTTATATACATATATTATCCTTTTCAGGATCCTAATATCGCTCGGTCACTACCCAAAACGCGCTCGCGATGGGCTAACCGTAAGACTTCCTAACCATTTTTTAATGTTTACAGGAGTCACGACTTCGTGTCCATATTCCCTTTAAGGTGCCTATAAAATTTTGAGGCTTTCTGGACACCACAGCACAGAGGAATCACAATAAATAAAAAGTACAATATGAATAATGTTTGAGGGATAATTACATAAGGAGTTAAGTAAATGGTGGGGAAACCTGTACACCTTTTTAAATCCGAGGATTTAAAAAAGTGAACTGGGAAAGGCTTTTAGAAATATACTTGTTTTTTAGAGAAATTTACATTTTTCAAGCTATCAAGGGGAAAAATATTACTAGAAAAATTACCAGTAAAACCATGGGGGAATTAGGGGGGAAAATTGTGTCAGGTTGAGGGGACGACAGACGGCGACAAGAACCGCGAAGTGACCTGAACTTCCTTTTTTTCATGCCGTCAGGGCATACTCAAACAAAAAAGAAAGGTTTTGTAAAAAAAAATATGATGCCCAAAAAAAATATCGATGAAATTTTCCTTAGGTGCCAGGTAGTAAAAGGGGGCCAAAAAAGAAAGAGCCATAAAAGCATCTTTCTGGGTTAGCACAATTTCAAAACTCCACCCTTTAAGGGCAGAAAGGAAAAAGAGTGAGGCTGGACAAAAAAAATAAATTTAGATACTCGGACTTACATTTTTGCAAATCAATAAATGACCAATCGCGTAAAACGGAAAGTCTTTAAATTTAAAATAGTCTTTAGGAAAGTTTACAGTCATTAATTTCATTCACTGAAAAAGGAAACGGTTCAATTTGATAACTTCAATATGTCGATGATTGAAAGGGTAATAAGACTATTGCGTCTGACGTCAGCCGACTCCAGAAAGGGGGTAGTAGTAGAATCCGCGTGGTAAAACAAGGTTTTTTAATTTATTTTCCCTTTTCTCCAATACAAAAAAGCTGGATAAAGCCCTTTTACAGGGAAAGAAGGAAGTCCCCCTTTCCCAGCGCTGCGTCTGTAATGTTCTGTTTATCTTAGTTGCTGCAAAAAAGTTGCGTGTTCTCCATTTGGGGTAGTATTTTGATTCATTTCCATAGAAATATATAGTCGTTTAACTGGCTACCCCCTTGCTAATGTAAATGTTTTTTTTATCACATAAAAGGGCCCCAAGATCATTCAAATGCTTTCAGTTTAGCGATTTTTCACTTTTTAAACTGTAGGTTTTTATTGTTTGCTGATCTATGGAACTAGCTGTTTAAAAACTTTACGTAACTCTTCTAATCCCATTCATACCGTTCCAAATTCATGCGTGACAGTTGACCTATCCCCTCAATGAATCCCCGTTTAGCTCGGTTAAAAATAAAGGCCGGGGTGTTGTTAGGGCAAGATTGATGGTGTCATTGGGGTAGGTAGACTGCACGAAAGAGAGGAAAAAAAGGACTCTATTTTTTTTGTCCCCCGACCCATTCGATCTCCAGGGACATAGTTTCTGTGGAGATATTTTCCAATTAAATTTAAAAGCGTGTTCAGTTGCTCCGTGACCCCCCCTAAACCTCTGGGTTCCTCAGAAGAGCAGTATGGGGGTAAAAACCCCACAACACATCCTCCACCGGGGAGACTCGCCCAAGTGGGCAGCGAGGCTCCAGGCTTGAGATGTGAAGGGTCCAACCCGAGTAGAGCTCAGGGTGAAAAATATATAAAGGCAAACATGTCTAAAACAAAAAAAGCTTTAGCAAAAAACTTTTTTTTACCAGAGCGAAGGTTATAAGCATGCGGGGGGTTAGTTGGAAATTTGAGTTATCATTAGTCAGACGAGTAGCATTGTCACTGGTGGTTTCACAAAGGTTTAAAATCAGGCTTTCCCATTGGTCTTTTTAATTCTGTCACGGGTTTTACTACCTCCAATGTATTTAACCAAGGATAAAATATCTCAAATTTAGGGATTGAATTGTTTTAACACCGGGCGGGTCCCACAAATTTGGGAGACAATTTTAGGCCCTCTCGGATACCTAATCATTACAAGCCCCTACTTGTACAGTACAGGAAAGAACGCTTGTTTTGTTTGGGAGACATAGCACTTTTAAACTAGCATCTGTCTTTACTTTTATGGATGTTGAAAAAACCCTGTAATTGGGGCTTTTAGATAATCATCATTTATCCCGGGGGTTGTTGGGGACTACCTAGCAAGTCAAAGGGGAGTCTTTTCCTATCCCAAAAAATTGTAAAGGGGATGCCTGTTGACCGCAAACGTACTATTTTGCTAGCTGCAATGGGGAAAAACCAATTTCCCCAAATTTTTCTAGAAACCCACTGAAATGGGCGCAAAATTTCTAAGTTTTTCCTATTGGTGGCCCCACAAGGCCGTTACTGGCGGGTGATATTTGCTAAAAAGGTTTGACTTATTTTAAACATTTTGCAAATTTCACTCAGAAGTGCGTTGCGAAACCCCCGCCCCTTTGTAACTTAAAATACTCGTGGTGTCGAGTAGGGACAAAAAAAGATTGGTTTGAGGGCGTGAAACCGCACGGGCAGTTTTATCCTTTAAGGGGGGCCATTAAACGTACCTAGAAATGATCAAATACTAGTTTACTTGGAAACCCTGTGGCTAGGGGAAGCTAAAGTGGGGTCTATTGCAACACGTCCCATGGCGTTCCGGGGGAGGATTCAAAAATCGTGTGGCTTACCCCACCCCCCTTTTGGCTGAGCGTTTTTTGACACACTTTGCTACAAAAACGCTCTAGCTACACGCATGGTCGGCCAAAAATAATTTCTAGGCCCGAGAAAGGGGTTCGCCCCTTCCCTGGATGCCGGCAATAACCCATCATGAATTAATTTTAAATCCAAGGTACAAGCTCGGGTATCAAAAATTGTGCCACAGGATCTTTTTTTTTGAGGCCAATATCTACAAAGCCTCCGTCTAAGGAAAAAAAAAATGTAAAAAAAAGGAAGGGTTTAATTTTTGAAATTTGATTCATCCCTGATTCCGAGCATATATGACCTCGTTCCACACGTCATGTTGACGCGGGGGCATTGGCTAATTCATGAATGGCAAAATTTTGAAAAGGGGGGGGTGTTTCTCCCACGGACCCTATGGTAAATTCAGACGGGGCGTCAGCCACTAATTGCTCGCCGGCAGTATTTAAACGTTGGGATTAAACTCTTGTAATGTTGGTACCACGCCCGAGTCTCCCGTAAGGTTTTTTCCCCTTAAATAGTTGGGTGACGGCTGCGTGATCTGTAAATATATTTTATATCATACCCAAAGATAATATCCCTAAAATGTTTGAGAGACCAGACAACAGCGAGCGTCTCCTGAGATGACAGAGAAAATTTGACTCGCAAGTTTTAAAGGTTTCTACTTGCATATGCAACAGCGAAATTTTTACCGCTTGCGCAGTTGCTTTAAAAAACCGCTCCAAGGCCCCAAAGGGAGACGATCCGTATACAATAAAGGAGCCTTATATCTGGAAACCCCAAGACAGGTGCGTTTGGTTAGGGAAATTTCAAATCTTGAAAATTTTATCTTGTGCGCATTCCAAGAAAGGTATATCTTTTTTTAAAAAATCTGTTCGAGGCATGCCATGGCGGCAAAAACGACATATGTCCTAAGAAGGGAAATTTTAGCTTCTAGAAAATCACACTTCGTGATTTTAGCTTTTAGACCTGCTTCTTTTTGCTTAAAGGGTACAGCTTTTAAAATGGCAAAATGAGACTCGATCCTTACTAAATGATCAATCATCAAGATATGCATATACATTTTTTCCTAGCATATCGCAAAAAAAAGGGATTTTTCATTTTTTGAAAAGTGATAGGGATGTTTAAACCCCAAAGGCTTCTAAGCCACTCAAAAAAGTCCCCTGGGGGTGCGAAAGCAGTTTTCTTCCTTGACACGGGCGCCCTGGGACTTGCCAGTAACCGCTTAGAAGATCAAGGCTACTGAAAAATTTTTTTACCTGGGCCTGAGCCATCAACAAGTCACTTAAAAAAAGGGGAAAGGGGTACCTATCGTCCTCAGTTACTTCATTTTTCGGCCTAAAAACAAATTTCAGGTCTGTAACCCGTCCCCTTTTTAGGAACGAGAAATAAGGCGAGTTCCACGGTGATCGTGAATTTTTTTATTACACCCCGTTCAAAAAAATGCTTTTTATTTGATCATCGACTTTTGCCCCTGACTGTGGGGAAGTGATAGGCTGGAAAATAACCGGCTGGGTACCAGTTTTTTTTTAATGTGATGTGTTTTCGGTCATTTAACCCTAGACAATCTCCCGGCATGGGAAAAACATCACGGTTTTTTGTAAAGGTCCTAAAAGGAAGGGTTTAATTCAGGGTAGTCCCCTACAGTGGGGAGTGAATCAAAAGGTTTTACAGGACCGGCTGTTTTCGAGTGTATTTTTGTTATGAAGAAATACAAATACTGGAGTTCCAAAGGGTTCTGCTACAACCGACGCGTCATAAGCAATGCTTTTTCTTAAGAGGACCCCCCTTTTTTTAATTTTATGGGACCGTCGGTGGTATTTACCACAAGGCGACAGTCTTGTGTCCCCACGAACCGTGTCAAGTTGATTCCACAAATAGTCTTTTTATTTGACTAGGCCTTCAAGCAATGTCACCCCCTACGGGAGCTTTGGGGACTGCCCCGGGATGTCATGGCCACACGGGGGGGTTCTCGTGGGCCCCTAATACCGTGGGATTAAAAACTTTTCCAAATTTTCCCTATTTCTTTTTGGGGAGAATTTTCATTCTGAAGGGCAGGTACGGCCTGAGTTTTTGGGGTGGGAAAGTCCCCCGATTTTCTTTTGGGGTTTTGTCCACACTCGGAAGTTAGGGCATGGGTTGATTCATTGCTTTTAAAGTCTTTTTTCCTTTTAAATTTGATTTATATTTATGTCAGGATGAATCACATAAAAATTGGATTTGGGGATTTCAACCCTAAAAACCCATCCGTGGGCAAGGAAAGTTGGAAGTACATAAAAAACCAAAAATATAAAGATGTGCTTTTCCTAAACTGATGGGTGGCGAACAAAAACCTAAAATGTTGAAGGCTCGCTATAAAACCCCCTTAAATTAGGTCTTGGGGCGATGAGGCCCGACTTCCGCGCGGACGCCGTTTTAGTGCAAGGTAAAACCTTTTCTGACAGCACATTGACGGCGGCGCCAGTGTCCCTGCAAAAGTACCTTTAAACCCTCCCATTTTTTTTGACAAAGCCATTATGTTTGGGTTGACTGCAAAAGGCTATAAGGATGTATATATCTCAAAATCATCCGTACCCCTGCAGTATTTTCTTCCTTAAAAATTTTTCTTCCTAAGTCAGTCAGTCAGTCATTCTTTTTTTTTTGAATGACCGCCCCTTTCCCGGCCTCGGGGAAAAATTTTCTTCATTTTGACAAGCGTTAAACAGTCATCAGTGAATGGGTGGTGCTTTCATGGATTGAACAATATGGGTTGTTTCCTGTCGCGCCACGAGGGGGAAAAAGGATTGGGTTGTATAGTTTTTTGTTGTTAGGTCGCATCTGCCTTCGGGGAGGTGTTCATCTTTAATAATGTTTATTGGTAAACGGCATTTACAGGGCCACTGGCATCACGATAATTTTCTTTTTTTAGCTTTACGCTGATCCTTGACACGATTAAAAAACCTGCTAGTGGTGTGTCCTTCACCTGGGATATGTGCAAGTGAAAGGTCGATTTTCCTGACGCGTCAGGCCGATGATGAGTCAGGAGCCACCTCATCAATTGTGGTTAACGTCATACAACATTAGAGGGGACATACGCACTCCCATCCTTCTCCTCCACTTTAGTTTTTTTAAATTTAAAACAAAAACGTGGGTTTTTCATTGTGTGTGTAGTTTAAAGTAAAATGCTCCTTGACTTTCCCCCTTTTGCAACATCATGTACCAAAAAAATCCAAAAAAAATTGCATACTCGGGTAAAGCATGGTGTCTCCGTGGTCCACCCCTTGTCTTTTAAAAGTACTTAACGAAACAGCAGATATTCTGTTTGCGTCTACCGACCATCAAAAAATCCTTTGACACAGCGCTACCGTGCAAAGTTCCCGCTAAAAAACACCTTTTTACCCAACTGTGTTTTTTTTTTTCCCAAATGTTTCCAAAAAGTTTGACCGAAAAACCTGATAAATTTTTTGCTGGGGTTTTGGCTTGGTAAAAGCGCGGCTTGCATTAAATGTGAAGCTCGTGAGCCGCCTGTAGGCGTGAACGGATGAAAGTATTTTTCCCCTTCATCACATACAAAGGATTTTTTTATGACATTCTCACAAAGACAATTATTCCCCCGGGAGTATAGCTTGGATCAGTACCCCAAAATTCGCGAATAGCTGCACTTGTGGGCAATATTTTTTAAAAGCTCCACGGCCGAGGGAAAACTGGTAGGGGGGCCCGAAGGACCTGCCCGGAGGCTTAGTGGGAGACAATGTTTGTAAGAGTGACTGAGTTTTTGAGTTTTAGTTAGTTAGGACTGAGTTAACTCAGGAGAGAAATCGTAGGTGGTGACTTCCCTTCCCTTAATTTTCAATATCCTCCTCTGGTAAATGTTTAAATAAATTCTTCCCCACTGTACTATTTGCTGCGTCAGATGCTAAACCTTTTCCCTCCTTTACAAAGCCAAGAATTTTTTTTGGGGAGTAATTTACGCTCTTTTTTTTTGACTTAGTCTGATTGTTTTTTCCATTAATTAAAGTGAAACTTTAACCAAGATAAAGTGCTATTTTCCCATCTTGTGCTTTAAGGGAATAAAAAAAAACCGACATATATGAGTGTATAGAAACGAACATGTAAGGATGTACGTAAATTATTTAAAAGTGAAAAAAAAAAATACAACTACAAAAATAAATGACAAATTATTAACAAAAATAACTCCATTACCATTATTACTGTTTAAAAAAAAGTGGCATACTTGAATATTATATAATATCAGTAAAAGCACTAAGGGGGTTGACTCACTATACAGCAGTGCAGCACGGCATAGTCTTTTCCGTTTTAGCTGAAGCGTTCCCCCAAGAGATACCAATACAGAAACCAGATCAACAAGGTGGGGGAAAACAGGGGTCGGGTGGGGCGTTGTGATGACCTCGTAAGAAGTCGGGGGGCCCCTTTTCCCTACGCACGATAACAGCGCCCCCGCCGCGTTTTTCCACGCGTTTTTTCCCTTTTCCCCGCGGAAACGCGTCCTTGTCCCCCGCGGTGTTCTGTCGCTGAATCTCGAAGGCAATGTAAGCTGGATTCGTATACGGGGAGTTTTTTAATTTATAAATCTTTTTGTTGTGGTTGAGTAAGATATGAACTAATCTTTTTAAAAGGAGATGCTGAATCGAGGAAAAATCACGAAACCCGCTTGTCTGCACGCTTTAAAAATTTTTTCTCTCTCTGTTCTCTGTCTACGTTAAATCAAGTTGTTCCCCCAAACATCGCCACCTCACGTGATTAATTTTATCATTATTTTTCGGTACTGTAATTTATTGGGTTTTTGTTCCCCAAACGTTTCCATTTATGTTACCTTTCTGTATTTTTTACGGTAAATGGGGGCAAAACCGAGTGAATACTTACAAGTGTTGGTGCACTGTAGGGGATGATTGCTCAGAAGTGTAGATTGATGGGTAGGGGTCTTTTCCCCCTAGCCAGACACTTCAAAGGAATTTTTAAAAAGGTGGCGAGCGGGGTTTTTTTTAAGTCTTTGTTATTTACAAAGTACCAGAATAATAATTACAATATATATATATTATATATATATTATATATATAAAATTATTATATATATATATATATATATTCTGTCACTGTGAGGGGAGTGACAAGCCCGTGTTCCCACGGCCAAGGGGAAAGGCCGGAACAGCTCAGTGACTCCGTCCTTTTTCTTCTGTCTTCCCTCCCGGGCCCGTTGCGCATATAAGAGTTTTTTGGGCCGGAAACTAAAACTTCCGGGGT
>JACEEZ010012768.1:25000-102296 GCA_016584305.1 Chionoecetes opilio
CCAAGGCAACTGCGGGGCACGGGGCTTCCCGGCAAGCCTTGTCCTGCTGGAGCGGGTAAGTCCACCAGTGGTAGGGAACCAGGCCCCATCGCTCTGAGGATGCAGGGGCCAGGGTGAAACTATGCTGCTTGCAGATCCATGTTGACAAAGTATTAGGATCCTGAATAGTATAGATTATATGTATATAACTAATTTATCAATTAAGCTACAGGATGTGCGTCGCCTGCTGTCTCAGTCAACAACAATTTTGATGAGGTTATGTTGGACGAAGTATTCACGCCAGGGCCTGCATCAAGACACTGGTGGGTCTTGATGCAACACGTAACACCTCGACCTGGTTCCAGCTACACCACACAAGCTGTGTGATCATCTCAGCGCTCTGCCAAGGATGATGACGCTGACACAGATGCAAACAGGGCTGAGAAGACATGAACACCGGAAGTGTTAGATGCCGGCCAAACTCTTATATGCTGCCAACTGGCCGGAGGAAGACAGAAGGCACAAACGGACGGAGTCAATGAGCTGTTCCGGCCATTCCCTTGGCCGTTCGGAAACACGTGGCTTGTCACTCGGCCCTCACAAGTGTACAGATATATCTATATATATTTATATATAATATATATATATATATATATATAGATATATATATATATATATTGTAATTATTTATTCTCGGTTACTTTGTAATAACAAAGACTTATAAAACAATCCGCTCGACCCATCTTATTAAACTTCCATTTGAAGTGTCTGGCTAGTACGGTACAGGACTCCTACCCCTATCAATCTACACTTCTGAGCAAAATCATCCCCTACAGTGTCACCAACATTGTAAGTATCTTACTCGGGTTGAACCCCCCCAGTTACCTGTAATAACAATACCGATACAGGTGTAACATAAATGGTAAACAGCTGGGATAGACAACCAAAATATTACAGTACCGTAAAATAATGATTCAATTAATCACTTGAGGGGAGCGATAGATTGTGGAACAACATTGATTCCGGAAGTAGACAGAGAAGACAGAGAGAGACAAATTTTTTAAAGCTGTGTCAGACAAAGCCTGCTTTCGTGATTTTTTCCTCGATTCAGATCTCCTCCTTAAAGATCTAGTTCATTCATTACTCAAACCACAACAAAACAGAGTTTCAATTAATAACTCCCCAGTATACAGAATCCAGCTTACATTGCCTTCGAGATTCAGCGACGAGAAACACCGCGAGGCAAAAGGACGCGTAATCTCCGCGAGGGACAAGGACGAAAAAACGCGTGGAAGAACGCGGACGAGGACGCTGTTATCGTGCGTACGGAATAGGCCCCGACTTTCTTACGAGGTTCATCACAACGCCCAGCCGACACCTGCTTCCCCCCACTCTTGACTGATCTGCTTCTGTAATTGGTATCCTTGGAGGAAACGCTTCAGCTGAACGGACAAGGACGACTGCAGTGCTGACACTGCTGGTATAGTGAGTACCACACCCTTAGCGACCATTACAGATTATATATAATATATTCAAGTATGCCACTTGTTTTACAACAGTAGATAATGGTAAATGGAGTTACTTTTTGTGTAATATATTTGTCAGTTATTTTTGTAGTTGTATTTTTTTCTTTGCCACTGTTAAATAATTACAGTACATCACTATACATGTTCGCTTCTCATTCCACTCATATATGTACATGGATCTTTTTTTATTGCCTAAAAGCACAAGAGATGGGTAATAGCACTTATCTTGGTTAAAGTTTCACTTAGAATTAATGGACCCAAAAACAATTCAGACTAAAGTCAGAAAAAAGCGGTGAAATTACTCACCGAAAAATTTCTTGGACTTTGTAAAGGACGGAAAGGCCTTACATCTGAGCAGCAAATAGTGGACAGTGAGGAAGAATTAGTTAAACATTTCACCAGAGGAGGATATTCGTAAATTAAGAATGGAAGTCACCAACCTACGAGGTCCTCCTGAGTTACTCAGTCCTAACTAACTCAAACTCTAAACTCAGTCACTCTTACTAAACACATTGTCTCCCACTAAGCCTCTCGGTGCAGGTCCTTCTGGCACCCCTGACCCAGCTCTTCCTCAGGCCGCTGAGCTATTTAAAATATTGCCCACAAGTGCAGGCTATTTCGCGAATTTCGGGTACTGAGCCAAGCTATACTGCCAGGGAATATATTAGTCTTTGGGAGAATGTCTGAAAAAACTTACTGTTGTATGTGATGAAGGGGATCAAATATTATTTCATCCGTTCACGCCTACAGGCGGCTCACGAGCTTCAATTAAGCAAGCCCGCGCTTTTACAAAGCCACAACCGCACAAAATTATAGGTTTTTCGGTCAAACTTTCTTGGAAAAACCATTTGGGAAAATTAAAAACACACGCTTGGTCAAAGGGTTGATTTAGCGGTAGGAGGAACTATTGCACGGTAGCGCTGTGTCAAAGGATCTTTTTGATGGTCAGGTAGGACGCAAACAGAATATCTGCTGGATTTCGTTAAGTACTTAAAAGGACACGGGTGATGGACACGGAGACACCATGCATTTACCCGATGTTATGCAAGTTTATTGATTTTTTTGTGTACATGATGTTGCTAATAGTGAAATGCGAAGGAGCAGTTATCATAACTCAACACAATGAAGAACTCACGATTTTGTCTTAAATTAAAAACTAAAAGTGGAGGAGAAAGGATAGTGATGTGCGTATGTCAGCTCAATGTGCCTATGACGGTAAACACAATGAGAGGTGGCTCCTGACTCATCCTATGCGGCGTGACTGCGTCAGGAAAATCGACCTTCACTTGCACATACACCAGCGTGAAGGACACACACTAGCAGTGTTTTAATCTGTCAAGGATCAGCGTAAAGCTAAGAGAAAGAATAATTATCGTGATGGCCCAGTGGTCCTGTAAATGCTCAGTTACCAATAAAACATATTATCAAGATGAGACCCTCCACGGAAGCGATGCCGACCTAAACAACACAAAACTATTACAACCTAATCCTTCTTCCCCTCGTGGCGCGACAGGAAACAATCCAGATTGTTCAATCCATGAACGCACACCCATTCACTGATGACTGCTTAACGCCTTGCAAAATTGAAAGACAACTTCCCGAGGCCGTGGAAACGGGCGCGGTCATTCAAAAACAAAGAATGACTGACTGACTGACTTAGCGAAGAAAAATCTTAAGGAAGAAAATTACTGCAGTGGTACGGATGATGTTGAGATATATACAGTCCCTAGTAGCGGCTTGCAGTCAAGCCAAAAAGAATGGCTTGCACAAAAAAGGGACGGTTAAAGGTATTCTTGCAGTGGACACTGCGCGCGTCAATGTGCTGTCAGAAAAGGCTTACCTTGCCACTTAAAACGTGCGTCGCGCGGAATCAATGGCCCTCATCGTCCCAATGACTAAATTTTTAATGGGTGTTACTAGCGAGCCTCTCAACATTTAGGTATTGTTCGCCCTACCATCAGCTATAGGAAAAAGCACATCTATTATACGTTTGGAATTTTATGTAGCTTCCAACTTCTCCTTGCCACGGATGCGTTGTTAGGGTTGAAATCGCTCAAATCAATGTATGGTGATTATCCTGACATCCAATATGATCAAATTTCAATGAAAAGACTTTAAAGCAATGAATCAACCCATGCGCCTAACTTCCGAGTGTGGACTAAATCGCAAAGTAAAAATCTAGGTACTTTACCAGCCCAAAATCAGGCCGTACTAGCCCTTCAGAATGTAAATTCTACCCACAAAGATAATAGGGAGAATGGAAAGTTGTTAAGCCACGGTATTAGGGGAACACGAGCTACCCCACCGTGTGGCCACGCACCATTCCCGTGTCAGTCCCCAAAGCTACCGTTAGGGTGTGACATCTGCTTTGAAGCCACTAAGTCAAATAAAAAGGACTAGTTGTGGAATCAACTCTGAGCAACGGTTCGTGAGGGACCACAAGACTGTCGCCCTTGTGGTCATACCACCGACCGGTCCCATCAAATTAAAACAAGGGGCCTCTTAATTAAGCATTAGGTTAGACGCGTCGGTTGTAGCAGAACCTTTGGGGGGGGAAAAACTCCCAGCTACTTGTATTTCTTCAGTATACAATAATACACTCGAAACAAGCCGGCTCGGTAACAAACCTGTGATTCACTCGTCACTGTAGTGGACTATCCTGAATTTAAGCCTTCACTGTTAGGGACTTTCAACCATTACCGTGATTTTTTGCCATGCCAGGAGATTGTTAGGCGTTACTGACCGAACAAACACTTTCACATTAAATTAAAATATGGTACCCAAGCCGGTCTATATTCCAGCCTATCGACTTCCTCACAGTCAGAGCAAATAGTCGATGATCAAATAAAAGACATGGTTGAACAGGGTGTAATAAGAAATCCACGAATCACCGTGGAACTCGCCCTCTTATTCTCGTTCCTAACAAAGACGGAAGTTCAGGACCTGTAATTGATTTTAGGCGGTAAATGAAGTAACTGAGGACGATAGGTATCCTCTTCCCTGTTTTAAGATGACTTGTTGATGGCTCTAGGACAGGTAATAAACCTTTTCAGTAGCCTTAATCTTCTAAGCGGTTACTGGCAAAGTACCGATGCGCCGTCATGTCAAGGGAAGTAAACTGCTTTCAGCACTCCCAGCGGACATTTTGAGTGGCTTAGATGCCTTTTGGGCTTAAATCAGTCCCTATCACGTTTTCAAAGAATGATAAATACCTGTTTGCTTGATATGCTAGAAACAATGATATGATATCTTGATGATGTGATCATTTGTAGTTAAGGATCAGAGTTCATTTTGCCACTTTAGAAGCTGTACTCCTTAAGCTTAAAGAAGAAGGTCTAAAAGCTAAATCACCGAAGTGTGAGTTTCTAGAAGCTTAAAATTTCCTCTTAGGACATATCGTCGATTTTCGCCGCCATGGCATCGAACTAGAACAGATTGTAAAGAAAGATATACCGTTTCATTGGAATGATGCCACAAGAAAAAGTTTTCAAGACTTGAAATTTTCCCTAACCAACGGCACCTGTCTGGGGGTTCCAGATTATAAGGCTCCTTTCATCATGTATACGGATGCGTCTGCCTGGGCCTTGTGAGCGGTTTTAATGCAACTGACGCAAGCGGTAAAATTGCGCTGTTTGCATATGCAAAGTAGAACCTTAAATCTTGCCGAGTCAAATTACTCTGTCACTCATAGGAGCGCTCGCTGTGTCTGGTCTCTCAAACATTTTTAGGGAAGTTATCTTTGGATATGATATAACGTATATTTACAGATCACGCAGCCGTCACGAACTATTTAAGGGAAAGAAACCTTAGCGGTTAGACTCGGGCGCTGGTACCTAAACATTACAAGAGTTTAATCCAACGGTTTAAATACGTGCCCCCAGGGTCGAGCCAATGTAGGGCTGACGCCCTGTCTAGAATTTACCAGCAGGATCTGGGAGAAACACCCCCTGCTTTACAAAATTTTGCCATCAGAATATGCAATGCACAGCGTCACATGAGTATGTGGAACGAAGGTCATATAGCTCTGAATCAGGTGATTTGTGTAAATCAAATTACCAAAATTAACTTCCTTTCTCACATTTTTTTTGTCCTTAGACGGAGTGCTTGTAGATATTGGCCTCAAAAAGCAGATCCTGTGGACAATTTGTGATACCTGAGTCATAATTTACCTGTGGTATTAAAGTTTATTAATTCATGATGAGGTTATTGCCGTCATCCAGAAGGAGCAAAACCCTTACTGCGGTCCGTAGAAGTATTTTGGCCGACCATGTCGTTTGTAGGACATAGACGCGTATGTAGCAAAGTGTGTCAAATACGCTCAGCACAAAGGGACGGTGCCTAAGCCAGCACCGATTTTAGAATATCCTCCCCCGGAACGACCCTGGGGACGTAGTTGCAATAGGGACCTACTTCCCAGCTTCCCGCTAGCCTCAGGGTTCCAAGTAATATCTTAGTATGTGTAGATCAATTGTCCTCGGTACGTTGTAATGGCCCATTAAAGGATAAAACCGCCCGTGCGGTTGCTCACGCCCTCATAGCCAATCTATTGTCCCTACTCGACACCACGAGTATATTAAGGTGACAACGGGGCGGAGAGTTCCGCAACGCACTTCTGGTGAAAATTTGCAAAATGTTTTAACATAAGTCAAACCTTTGTAGCAAAAATATCACCACGCCAGTAACGGCCCTTGTGGAGGCACCAATAGGAAAATCTTAGAAATTGTGCGCCCAGTTGTCAGTGGTTTTAATAGAAAATTGGGAAGATTGGTTACCAATGTAGCAGCTAGCATAAATAGTAGCCCCGTTTGCCGAGGTCACAGGGACAATCCCCGTATTACATATTTTTGGAGATTAGAAGAAAGACTCCCTTAGACTTGCTAGGTAGTCCTCAACAACCTGTGTATAATATGATGATTATGCTAAGAGCCAATTACAGGTTTTCTCAGACATCCATAAAGATGTAAAAGACAGGACTGCTAGTCAAAAGCTTGCTATGTGCTCCAAACAACACAAGACGTTCTTCTCCTGTTACTGTACAAGTAGGTGGTTGTAATGATTAGAGTATCCGAGAGACACTCAAATTGTCTCCTAAATTTGTGGGACCCCGCGCTGAGTGTTAAACAATTACAAGGTCATAAGTTGAGTATTTGACCTTGGTTAAAATTACATTGGAGTATAGTACAAGTGACAGAATTAAAAAGGGACCAATTGCAAAGCCGATTTAACCTTTAGTAGAAACTGCACAGTGAGCCAATGCTACTCGTCTGACTAATGATAACTCAATCTTCCAACTAACCCACGCATGCTATAACCTTCGCTCTGGTAACAATAGTTGTTGCTATAGCTTGTTTTCTGTTCAGACATGTTTGCCTTAATAATTTCTTCACCATGAGCTTCTTTACTCGGCTCTTGGACCCTTCAACATCTCAAGCCTGGAGCCCTCGCAGCCCACTTGGGTCGAGTTCTCCCTGGTGGAGGATGTGTTGTGGGTTACTTACCCCCATACTGCTCTTCTGAGGATACGAGCAGGTTGAGGGAGGGTCACGGTAGCAACTGAACCACAGCTTTAATTCAATTGGAAAATAGTCTCCCACAGAAACTATGTCCCTGAGATCGGAATTTGGTCGGGGGATTCAAAAAAATTATCATAGAGTCCATATTTTCCTCTCTTTCGTGCACGTTCTGACCACCCAATGACACCAATCAATCTTGCCCTAGCAACTACCACGGCCTGAGGTTCTAACCGAGCTAAACGGGGATTCATTGATGGTATAGGTCAAACTGTCAAGCATGATATGTTGGAACGGCTATGAATGAGGCTGTTAGAAGAGTTACGTAACAAGTTTAATCAGCTACTTCCATAGCATCAGCAAACAATTAAAGCCATAAAGTAAACTGCATGAATATCGCTAAACTTGAAATGCATGGAATGATCTTGCCTTGTACGTTGATATAAAACTAAACATTTACTATTAGCAAGGTGGTAGCCAGTTTAAACGACATATAGATTCTATGGAATGAATCAATTACTACCATAATGGAGAACACAGCTAACTCTCTTTTGCAAGCTAACTTTTTCAATGATAATACAGAACATTGCAGACGCAGCGCGTGGAAGGGTGACTTCCTCTCTTTTCCCTGTCAAGGACTTTATCCATGCTTTAGATATTGGAGAAAAGGAATATAAATTAAAACCCTTGTTTGACTCACGCGGTATTCATCACTACTATCCCTTACTGGAGTCTGTGCTGACGTCAGACGCAATAGTCATTCATATACCCTTTCAATCATCGGACATATTTGAAGTTCATCAAATTGAACCGTTTCCTTTTGCAGTGAATGAAACATTAATGACTGTAAACTTGCCTCAATCGATTATTTTAATATCCAAAGACTTGCCGTTGTACGCGATTGGTCATTTATCTGATTTGCAAAAATGTAAGTCCGAGTATCTCAATTTATTTCATTGTCCAGCCTCACTCTTTGCCTTTCTGCCCTTAACGGGTGGAGTTTGTGAAATTGTGCTAACCCAGAAAGATGCTTCTATGGCCCTGTCTTTGTGCCCTTATACTCACCTGGCACCTAAGGAAATATTTCATCGATCATTTTTTAGTCATCACTATTTTTTTTTTCACAAAACCTTTCTTTGTGTTTGTAGTATGCCCTGACGGCACTGAAAACAAGGAAGTGTCAGGTCACTTCGCGGTTCTTGTCGCTTGTCATGTGCGCTCCGTCAACCTGACACTATTCCCTTCTACATTCCACCATGGTTTTACTGGTAATTTTTCTAGTAATATTTTTCCCATTGATAGCTTGAAATATGTAAATTTCTCTAAAATCAAGTATATTACTAACAGCCTTTCCGAGTTCACTTTTTCTAACTCCTCGGATTTAAAAGCTGCTGTACAGGATTCCCTACCAGTTTACTTAACTCCTTATGTACATTATCCCTCAATCATTACTCCTATTGTACTTTTTATTATTATTGTGATTCCTCTGTGCTGTGTTGTCCAGAAAGCCCTCAATTTGTATAGGCACCTTAAAGGGAATATGGACAGCGAAGTCGTGACTCCATAGTACACATATAACATGGTTAGGTACATGTCTCTAGAGTCTAGCCCATCGCGAGGACGCGATATGGGTAGGTGACCGAGCGATATTAGGATCCTGAATAGGTATAGATTATATGTATATAACTAATTTATCAACTAAGCTACAGGATGTGTGTCGCCTGTCTGTCTGAGGCAACAACATATTTTGATGAGAGTTTGTTGACGAATTATCACGCCGATGGCCTATAAGGATGACGTGGTACAGTTCAAGCCTGGTGTCTTGAATGCACACGTAGACACCTCGCCCTTGGTTCCAGACTACACACAGAAGTTGTGTGTGTATCATCTCAGCGCTCTGCCCAAGATGAGCTCTGTCACAAGTGCAACATGCCTGAGAGACATGACAACCGGACCTGTCAGATTCCGGGGCCAAAACTCATATGCTGCAAATGGCCGGAGGAATACAGAGACCACGTACGGAGTCACTGATCTGTTCCGGCCTATTCCCTTGGCCGTCGGAATCGATACCTGTTACTCGCCCTCCACAGTGTACAGATATATAAATATCTATTATATAGTTATATATATATAATTATCTATTATATATATATATATAATATATATATATATAATATATATATATATATTCTATATATATCTATATATTGTAATTATTGTCTGGTACTTTATCTTAACAAGCCATATAAGCCAACAGCTCGACACTTTATTAACTAAACTCTATTTGAGTGTCTGGGCTAGGCCGGTGAAGACTCCTACCGATCAATCTTCACTTCTGGCACTCGTCTTCCTTCAGTGTCATCAACACTTGTAGGGTATTCTTACTCGGGTTGACCCCTGTTACCTGTAACAATAAGAGATTAAGGGTAACACACTACTTTTATCAAAATTTATGCAAAAAATTGTATTTAATGAAATTTAGGTATCATTTTCATACTACAAAACAACTTTTTGTAGGGGTTTTAACGTAATTTTTTGAAGTGGTAAAAAATATCGAAATTTAACATTATTCTGGGCCCTTTTTTGGATAGAAAAATTCAAATATTATATTAATAGTTGTTTTCGATAAAAATAATATTTTAACTACTGTAAGCTTATAAAATGGAGTTTTGGGAGCTATATCTTGTTATAAAATTGTATATTACAGGTGTTTTTTTCACATAGTTTCTTGAAAATGGTGGGTTAATATCATAAATAAAGGAATTTACCTTATGATAGATATGCGTCATCCCATCTAATGGTGGTTTCCTTTTCAATGATTTAGGCTATTATATTCGGTGATATAGCTTTTTTCCTAAAAATTGAAGCATCCAATCCTCGTTTTAGATAATTTGCACCTATAAGTAGCCTACATTCCATAAGCTAATATAAGAAGAGTAAGAAGTTCTGTATTGTCATATAACGGTTATTGCAAGCGTTTTTCAATAGTTTCTTGTAACTGTATGTTATTGTATATATAAAGTAGTTTTACTTATGATATTGCTATTATAACCCATAAAATGTAGTGTTTTCCAGAATTCTGCTAGTTTTATCTGAAAGTTTTTTTTTTCTATAAATTGAAGTATATATTCCTTCATATCTGTAGCTAAGAGCTTTCGATATTTGGCCACAACTACATTTTACAAAATAAATACCTAAAAATATGTTATTTATCATGAAATTTAGGTATCAATTTTTAATCCTAAAATCACGTTTTTTTTCAATGTGTTTTATGTATTTTTTGAAGTTCTAAAAAATGTCGCACAATTGCATTAAATAGCTTTCTTTTTTTTTATAAGAGAATTCAAATACGGTATTGAAGTTGTTTCCGATAGAAAGGCTATTTTAAACTGCTGTTAAGCTTTATAAAAGGGAGTTTCAGGCTATAATTTGTGATAATAATTGTATTTTAAAAGTATTTTTCATAGCTTCTTGTAAATGGTAGTGTTTATCATAATTAAAGGAATTTACTTTCTTATAATGCTTTATACCCTCAAATGTGATTTCTTTTTAATGATTTAACTATTTATCGGTGAATATAGCTTTTTTTCCTACAAATTGTAAGCAACCAATCCTCTTTTTTAAGAATAATTTGCACTTATAGTAACCTCTATTACATTAAGCTAATAAATAGAAGAGTAAGAGGTTTTATTGTCATATAACGGTATATTGCGAGCGTTTTTCATAGCTTCTTGTAAACTGTAGTGTAACAAGTAGTTTTTACTTATCATATTAATATATACCCCTAAAAGTAGTGGTTTCATGATTTTAGGCTATTTATCAGTGCAGATGTTTTTTGTTTTTTTCGACAAATTGAAGTATATTCCTTATTCTATAGCCTAATACTTTCGATATTTGCCACAGCTACATTTTACTAAATTAATACTAAAAATTGTATTTAATCAATAAATTTTGTATCAATTTTTAATCTACAAACACGTTTTTTTCACAGTGTTTTTTAAATTATTTGTTGAGTGCTAAAAAATGTCCGCAATTGACAATATTTAGCTCTATTTTGATAGAGAAATTCAAATATGGTATTTAGTTTGTTTTCGATAGAGACATGCTTATTTTAAACTACTGTAGCTTATAAAAGCAGTTTTTCAGGCTATATGTTGTGATGCAATTGTATAGTTACCAGTGTTTTTTTCATAGTTTCTTGTATATGTAGTGTTTTTTATCATAAATTCAAAAGAAAATTTACATTATGGATAATGCTTTATACCCTCAAAATGTGTCTTTCATGATTCAAGCTATTTATCGGTGAAATATAGTGTTTTCCTACAATTGAAGCAACCTCCTCTTTTTAGAATAATTTGCACCTTAAGTAGCCTACTTACATTAAGCTAATAATAGAAGAGTAAGAGGTTATTTATAGTCATATCACGTTATATTGCAAGCGTTTTTCATAGTTTCTTTTAACTGGTGGGTTATTGGGGGGGGGGGGGGTTTTATATATACAAGTAGTTTTACTTATCATATTGCTATATACCCATAAAGGTAAGGTGTTTTTCAATTAGTTTAGCTAGTTATCGTGAAGAGTTTTTTCTTCTACAAATTTGAAGTATATTCCTTTATATCTGTAGCTAATAGCTTTCGATATTGCCACAACTACATTTTTCCTAAATTCATACCTAAAATTGTATTGTACCATGAAATTAGGTAGCAATTTTGCTCTTAATACACCGTTATTTCAATGTTTTTAATGTATTTATTTATGTGTATGTTATGTTTAATGTATTAAGAGTAAAAAAATGCCGGAAATTAACCTTTTTTAGCCCCTTTTTTGATTAAGAAATTCAAGTTATAGTATTATAGTTGTTTTCGATAGAACATGCTATTTTAAACTACTGTAAACTTATAAAAAGAGTTTGAGGCTATATATTGTGATACACTTGTATATTACAAGTGTTTATCATAGTTTCTTGTAAATTGTAGTGTTATATCATAATAAAAGGAATTTACCTGATGATATTGCTTTATACCCTCAAAATGTGTTCTTTTATATGATTTAACCTATTTATCGCAGAAATATAACTTTTTTCCAACAAATTGAAGCAACCAATCCTCTTTTTAGAATAATTTGCATCTATAAGTAGCCTATATTACATTAAGCTAATAAATATTAGAGTAAGAGCTTATTTATTGTCATATAACGGTGTATTGCAAGCGTTTTTCATAGTGTCTTGTAAACTGTAGTGTTATTGTATATATACAAGTAGTTTTACTTATCATATTGCTATATACCCATAACATGTAGTGTTTTCAATGATTTTAGCTAGTTATCAGTGAAGAGTGGTTTTTTTCTACAAATTGAAGTACATTCCTATATATCTGTAGTTAAATAGCTGTCGATATTTGCCACAAATACATTTTACAAAATTAATACCTAAAAATATGTATTTATCATGAAATTTAGGTATCAATTTTAATCCTACAAACAACGTTATTTCAAGTGTATTAATGTATTTTGAAGTACCAAAAAATGTCAAAAATTGACATTATTGAGCCCTTGTTTTGATAGAGAAATTCAAAATATGGTATTATATTTGTTTTCGATAGAACATGCTATTTTAAACTAGTGTAAGCTTATAAAAGGAGTTTGAGGCTATATATTGTCATACACTTGTATATTACAAGTGTTTATCATAGTTTCTTGTAAATTGTAGTGATATATCATAAATAAAAGGAATTTACCATATGAAAATGCTTTATACCCTCAAAATGTGTTCTTTTCAATGATTTAAGCTATATATCGGTGAAATATAGCTTTTTTCCTACAAATTGAAGCAACTAATCCTCTATTTAGAATAATTTGCACCTTTAAGTAGCCTACATTACATTAAGCTAATAAATTGAAGTGTAGGAGGTTATTTATTGTCATATAACGGTATATTGCAAGTGTTTTTCATAGTTTCTTGTAAACTGTAGTGTTATTGTATATATATAAGTAGTTTTACTTATCATATTGCTATATACCCTTAAAATGTAGTGTTTTCAATGATTTTAGCTAGTTATCAGTGAAGAGTTCTTTTTTTCAATAAATTGAAGTATATTCCTTTATAGCTGTAGGTAAA
Source organism: Chionoecetes opilio (assembly GCA_016584305.1). Taxonomy (NCBI): domain Eukaryota; kingdom Metazoa; phylum Arthropoda; class Malacostraca; order Decapoda; family Majidae; genus Chionoecetes; species Chionoecetes opilio. The sequence continues at coordinate 38,132 of JACEEZ010012768.1, forward strand.
TAGCTTTCGATATTTGCCAAAACTACATTTTACAAAATGAATACCTAAAAATATGTATTTATCAGGAAATCTAGGTATCAATTTAAATCCTAAAAACAACGTTTTTTCAAGTGTTTTCATGTATTTTTGAAGTGCAAAAAAATGTCGAAAATTGGCATTATTTAGCCCTTTTTTTGATAGAGAAATTCAAAATATGGTATTATAGTTGTTTTCGATAGAACATGCTATTTTAACTACTAAGCTTTTATAGTTTCTTATAAACTGTAGTGATTGTATATTACAAGTAGTTTTACTTATCTATTGCTATATACCAAAATGATATTTGTATATTTTAGTAGAATGTATTATTACAAGTTGTTTTTTCATTAGTTCTTGTAAATTGTAAATATTATATCATAAATAAAAGGAATTTACCTTTATGATAATCTTTATACCTCAAAATGTTGTTCTTTTTCAATGATTTAAGCTATTTATCGCAGAAAATATAGCTTTTTTACCTACAAATTCCAGCAACAAACCTTTTTGGAATAATTTGCACTAAAAGTAGCCTATATAAACATTAAGCTAATAAATAGAGTTTAAGAGTTATATATTGTCATATAACGGTATATTGCAAGTGTTTTTCATAGTTTCTTGTAAACATGTTTACTTGTAAACTAATTATTGTATATATACAAGTAGCTTTACTTATCATATTGCTATATACCCTAAAATGTAGTGTTTTCAATGGTTTTAGCTAGTTATCGTGAAAAGTTTTTTTCTTCTACAAATTGAAGTACATTCCTATATATCTGTATTAAATAGCTTTTGATATTTGCCACAACTACATTTTACAAAATTAATCCTAAAAATATGTATTTATCATGAAATTAGTATATTTTAATCCTAAAAACAACGTTTTCTTGTAATATGTATTTATATAAAATTAAAGAATATTAGTTTATTTATAGAGTCAATATTTTATGTTTTCGATAAATGTATTTTTTTAATTGATAATTAAGCTATATATCAGTTTAAAATTAGCTTTAATTTCATATTTTACAAATTTAGTTAACATAAATAAAAGGATTTCCTTATAATTGTATAATTTCACCTAAAAGTTCCTTCATGTTTAACTATTTTGCAATAAATTGATAATTAAGAACAATTTTTAGATTTTCATATAAGTAGCTAATATTGCTATAGTGTTTTCATAGAGTATTTGTTTAAACTATGAAGGTTTTCATATTCTTGTAACTGTAGGTTATTGTATATATACAAGTAGTTTTACTTATCATATTGCTATATACCCATAAAATGTAGTGTTTTCAATGATTTTAGCTAGTTATCAGTGAAGAGTTTTTTTCTTCTACAAATTGAAGTACATTCCTATATATCTGTAGTTAAATAGCTTTCGATATTTGCCACAACTACATTTTACAAAATTAATACCTAAAAATATGTATTTTCATGAAATTTAGGTATCAATTTTAATCCTAAAAACAACTTATTTCAAGTGTTTTAATGTATTTTTGAAGTGCTAAAAAATGTCGAAAATTGACATTATTTAGCCCTTTTTTTGATAGAGAATTCAAAATATGGTATTATAGTTGTTTTCGATAGAACATGCTATTTTAAACTACTGTCAGCGTTTTTCATAGTTTCTTGTAAACTGTATTGTTATGTATATATACAATAGTTTACTTATCATATTGCTATATACCCATAAAATGTAGTGTTTTCAATGATTTTAGCTAGTTATCAGTGAAGAGTTTTTTTTTCTACAAATTGAAGTAATTCCTTTATATCTGTATTAAATACTTTCGATATTTGCCACAAACATTTTACAAAATTAATACCTAAAAATATTTAATTATCATGAATTTAGGTATCAATTTTAACCTAAAACACATTTTTCAGTGTTTTAAGTGTTTTTTGAAGTGCTAAAAAATGTCAAAAATTGACATTAATTAGCCTTTTTTTTGATTAGAAATTCAAAATATGGTATTATAGTTGTTTTCGATAGAAACTGCTTTTTAAACTATGTAAGCTTATAAAAAGTTTTGAGCTATATATTGTATTAAACACTTTATATTACAAGGTTTATCATAGTTCTTGTAAATTGTATGTGATATATCATAAATAAAATGAATTTCCAAATGAAATGTTTATACCTCAAAAATGTGTTCTTTTCAATGATTTAAGCTATTTATCGTGAAAATAGTTTTTACTACAAATTGAAGCAACCAATCCTCTTTTTAGAATAATTTACACTATAGTAGATCTTTCATTAAGCATAAAAGAGTTGAGGTTATTATTGTCAATCGGTATATTGCAGTTTTTCATAGTTTCTTGTAAACTTAATGTTATTGATATTATACATATTTAGTATAATTTANTTTTTTGAAAATGTTTGTTTCTATAAGATTATCACATAAAACACAGTAAAACACACAAATAAATACCATTATGAGACTGAAGAAATATGCATGAACTGAAATAATTTAAACTCGTCACCATTAAATTTTGTGAGACATCTTATAACATGGACAATCAATAGAGGCGGATTGTATTGGCTTTCCATTGATATATTTAGTTTTCTGATAAATGAATTAGCACCACCATAAATTAGCGTTAACTAAATAAATAACATCATCAATCGGGGTATAAGCAGGCACGCTACCCTCCTCGCTCACCACTTACAGCTCATTATTATTACTACTTTTACAGTGCTTAAGCTGTGTATTAAACTGCAGTGCGAATTGACTATTCTTTATGAATTGTAGACATGGGTAATCTTGTACACATTTAGATGCCTATCACTGCGTGTTTGCACCTACACTGTATGGTTCCATAAACCCTAGCGATGTTATGAGAGAAAATAATCTCCACGTCTAACATGTTATCCTGGTGGTGAGGCACGCCTTTTTTTTTTTTTTTCTTTTAACTAAATCTAACCAAACCTAAACTAAAACTAACCCCACATCTAACCTAACTTAGTAGAAAGATTCACTCATTGTCTGGTTTGTTCTGGAGGAGGGAGGATACGGCAAAATGAGGCTTTTCCGACGATTTTAATGTGATCATCATTCTTAACACTTCAAATTACATTGGTAAGGAGTACTTTTGACCTCGTACTCAATTCCTGGTTGAATGTATCAATTTACCGCCGTGGTAAATAATGAGTCGTGATGTCCTTCCACTTGTCCCGCGGAATGTTTTAAGGATAATTTTTTATTCCCTATATTCTTGCATTTTTCAATGTAAGAGGAATAGATCCAGAGTCCAACATCTGAAGGACATAGTCTGATAGATGAATATCATCAATCACTTTCCCAGCCATCAAAAAAGAGGTTAGTAAGCATGAGTGTACCGCGTTTACAGGGGAAGTAATGCCCTTTGTTTACATCACCGCACGGACAGCGTGTGCTTGGGGGAGGAGCTTCGTGACGTCAGTGCATACTACCCTCTTTCCGGGAGGGTAAAAGTTAGTGATCGCAAGCAAATCCAGCGTGATCCAACACACACACACACATATTAGGATCCTGAATAGGTATAGATTATATGTATAAACTAATTTATCAATTAAGCTACAGGATGTGTGTCGCCTGTCTGTCTGAGGCAACAACATCTTTTGATGAGGTTATGTTGACGAAGTATCACGCCATGGCCTGCATCAAGACAACCTGGTGTCTTGAGCAACACGTAAACACCTCGCCCTGGTTCAGACTACACACACAAGTTGTGTGTGTATCATCTTAGCGCTCTGCCCAAGGATGATGACGCTGACACAAGTGCAACAGGCCTGAGAGACATGAATACCGGAACCTGTTAGATTCCGGCCAAAACTCATATATGCTGCAACTGGCCGGAGGGAAGACAGAAGCCAACGGACAGAGTCACTGAGCAGTTCCGGCCATTCCCTTGGCCGTCGGAACACGTGACTTGTCACTCGCCCTCACAGTGTACAGATATATATATATATATATATATAAATATATATATATATATATAATATCTATATTATATATATAATATATATATATATATATATATTAATTATTTTTTTATTTATATATTAATATATATTTATATGTAATTATTGTTCTGGTACTTTATTTTAACAAAGCCATATAAACAACCGCTCGACCACTTTTATTAAACTACCATTTGAAGTGTCTGGTTAGGACGGTAAAGACTCCTACCCATCAATCTACACTTCTGAGGCAATCATCCCCTACAGTGTCACCAACACTTGTAAGTATTCTTACTCGGGTTGACCCCAGTTACCTGTAATAACAATACAGATAAGGGTAACACACACACACATACACACACATACATACATACACACACAGAGACACACACACACACATGTTGTGAGCGCGTGACACATTAAAGTGGTTAAAGCGCCTGACAGGCCATTCCGGGGTCGCTATAGCTTTGGGTTTTTTCACTAACAAATGTGAGCGGTAACTGTCCTCCTTGAGCAAGGGGATGGGGTGAGTGTGTTGTGTGAGGTCCCAGTATTACAAAAAGATCGATCAGTACTATTTCCAAGCCCTTTCTGCGATGGTAAAACTGGTGATCGCGAGTCCAGGTTCGCGATGGTAAGACCGTGGATGAATACACACACAAACGCACTCGCATATTAAGGAGGGGCAAATGGAAATCTCCATGTTTTTTAATCCAGATTTAGTCAGTCAGCCCAAATGAATGAAGAGAGAGAGAGAGAGAGAGAGAGAGAGAGAGAGAGAGAGAGAGAGAGAGAGAGAGAGAGAGAGAGAGAGAGAGAGAGAGAGAGAGAGAGAGAGAGAGAGAGAGAGAGAGAGATAAGATAAGATACTTTGATCCTATCTAGACACTATGCAAGTACCAACTACAAGGTCATTGACTATACAAAGCGCCACCACGCCAGGACAAACTTGGTGGACTCGAACCGCTGACCGAATGCAGGGACTCTGCACGCGAGCTCACGACTCTACCAACCATGCCACCCTGACGGGTAGAGAGAGAGAGAGGAGAGAGAGAGAGAGAGAGAGAGAGAGAGAGAGAGCGTAGTAACCTTTAGGGGGTTATAGTGAAGTTAGATTCGTAACTTTTAGGGGGTTATAGTGAGACTAGGTTAGTAACCTATAGGGGGTTATAGTGAGGTTAGGTTAGTAACTGTAGGGTGTTATAGTGAAATCATGTTAGTCGTTATAAAGTTATAGTGAGGCTACGTTAGTAACCTTTAGGGGGTTATAGTGAGGTTTAGCCAATAACTTTATGGGGGTTATAGTGAGGTTAGGTTAGAAACTTTGCAGGGGTTAGAGTGAGGTTAGTCTAGTAACCTTTAGGAGTTTAGTGAGGTTAGGCTAGTAACTTTTTGGGGGTTATAGCAAGCTAGGTTTGGTTAGTAATCTTTAGGGGACTATAGTGAGGTTATGTTAGTAACCTTTAGGGGGTTATATTGAAGTTAGGTTAGAAAACTTGCGGGGGTTATAGTGAGGTTAGGTTTGTAGCCTTGCGGGGGTTAGCGTGAGGTTTGGCTAGTATTTTTAGACTTAAGAGGGTTATAGTGAGGTTATGTTAGTAACTTTTAGGGGATTATATTGAGGTTAGGTTAGCAACCTTTAGGGGGTTATTGACGGCTTTGAAGTATGAAAAGCCTATTTTTGGGTCCCTGACAGAGCTAGTGCACTAAGCTATAGGATAGGAAAGATCGCCACCCAGGGCAAACCCTGGGTATACAGGGGAACCAATACCCACATCTGGTTAGTTAAAAACCAGGCTACACTCAGATCTGAAAGAAAAAAAAAACACACGTCTGGCAACGCCCGTGCCAATCCTGCCGAGGCCGGCGGACCGCCAGCCGGCCCGGAGCTATCATAACCATCCCAATAATGATCCCCGGGGAGAGAAGGCTGAAACTTGGTGGGGAAGGAAGGGTGGGGGGCAAAGGCCGTGCACTAGCTCTGTCAGGGACCCAAAAATAGGCTTTTCATACTTAAAAGCCGTCTTTTTGGGTCCCCTTAGAGCTAGTGCACTAAGCTACCTCCCACGGGGAGACGGGGAAAAAACCCCCGCCCCCCGCGGGGGGGCAAAGGAAAACTGCAAAAAACAAAACGATACCACTAGTATACTCCCCGAATTTAAAGCGGAGACGTCAATGGGAGGCCCGGCGTCCCCCCCCCCAGCCCCCCCCGGGACGGAGGAGCCCCGGAAACAAAGGGGAAAGTCCACGACGGAGTGGGACAGGAACGAGCCCGAACACGAGGCCGTACTCCACTGCCCCCCTTCCCGTACCCTCTCCAAGGAATGAGTGCGGAGGAAGGGCCCAAGACCAAAACACCCCGGCGTAGGGGCGCGAGGGGCGTGCCCCGGATCCGCCGCTCGATGACCCCCCCGGAGCCGGCCGGCAATCCCCTGGGGGTGGGGCGCCAGTGAAGGATCGCGGAACAGGAACTGCAGGTCACACGCCCAGGGCTGGGAACATCCAGGTAACACCGGGCGCCAAAACCCGGGGACAAGGGGGTGCGGGCCCCCCAGCAGCCCAACCCGGGAACGACGACCGGTTGGGACGGGGTCCGCCGCTCGTTCTTACCCAGCCCCTTTGGGCGAGAGGGAGGGGAGAAAAGCGGAGCCGCCCGCGAGAAGGTCGTCCACGGGGGGGGAAAAAGGGTCAGCGCCCTCGCTGAGAAGCCCGAAACCGGTAGCCGGGCCCACCAGGGAACAAGGCCTTGAAGGGGGCGAGGTCTGGCAGCGTCGACCCAAATGGCGCCCTGCAGGAACCGGAGCCTTCTCCGGGGACCAGAAGGGACCAGGCGACGGGAGGGGGGTTTTTGGAACAAACCCCTCTTAAACCAGGGTCACAGAACGCCGGCCCCAGGCCCAAAACCCCCCCAAAGTATTTGAGGGGGTCACCCGGGGCCCACCAGGTGAGGGGAGAGTAGGGGGGACCCCCCACGGTCGGGGCCAAAAGGGGAAGGAAATGGGGACCCCGATTCAGAGACGTCGGGGAGGCCCTTGATTTTTGAGGAAAACGACTGAAAGGCCTTTCCAGTGAGACTGATACTGTCTCGTAAGGACGGGCGAATTTGCCCAACATGTCCCCCGCTCCCCGCGTCCGAGCCCGTCCACGGAGAGGGGTACGGGGAAATCCGGGGCGTGTAGTTAAAGGGTGGAAAAACCGGGCCCGGGGACTCCCCCAAAAAACGAGGGCCCCTAGAGGAACCGGGGAGGGACACCAGGCCTTCAGTTGGAGAACCACGGTTTTCCCCGGCCAGAGAGGAGCCCCCCATGGTCCCCTTTCCCTGTAGGAACGCATTTTTTGCATACCTTCGGGGACCTGGGAGGGAGGCGGAAACGGGAAAAACCGGCGCCACCGTTCCAGTTTTCCCGTAGGGGCCCGGGCCCCCCGCACTGCCCGGCCCCCCTCGTAAAAAAGGCCTGTATTTTGGGCAGAGCGGCGGGACGCGAAGAGGTCCCCCTCCGAGTGCCCCACGCCGACAGAGAGCCGCAAAGCGCTCCGGGCGAAGCGCCACTCCCCCGGGGCCCCCGGAAAAAAGCGAGCGGGCGCGGCCCACACTTTCCCACCCCCGGGCGGGAAACCCTGGCAGAAGATGAAGGTGGAAAGGGGCCCGCCGGGCCGAAGATCGCTCCGAAAGGGAAAACAAAAGGGGGATTGGTGTCCCTTGGCGGGCGAGACAGTGGCCGCGACCATGTTTCCATCTGAAGCAGAGGCCGCCCCTTGGAATCGGGTCGTGGGAGGAAGAAAAGAGGACCGCGTCCTTTTGACGTTGATGTGGATTGCGCCCCCCCCGGACCACCCGCCGAAACCCTACCGGCCGTCGGAGGATTGGTAGCCCCACCGATCCGACGCACCCGACATCACGAAAGACCGGGGGGGGCGGAGGCAGCCACCCGGTCCCGGGGAAAACCCCGCCCTCCCCCAAACCCACTCGTCCAGTAGGTGAGGGCCAGGGGAGGGAGGGCCCCGGAGCAAGTCGCGGGGCCGCCCGGAAGGCTGTTTTTCACCCCCCGGGAAAGGCGACGGAGACGAAGGGGGCCCTAGAGGAGGCCTCTGCGGCGAATTTGAGCGACCCGAAAAGGGGGACCCCCAAATGCCTCCTTGACAAAAAACGGGACACCGAGGCCCGGAAGGGGCCGTTGATGAAGCTTGGCCGCTTTTCCCCCCGAGATGCGGATCGCACCCGAACGGGAACCCCCCTTGCACCCCGCCAAGTAATGCGGGGAAGGGGGTAAGGACGGCTTTCCCTTGTTGACTGGGAACCCCATCTCCCCCGCCACCGCCAAGCTCGGTCCGCATGCAAAAACCGCTTCCCCTGAGACGGGCGGCCCACCCCAATGGGCCAAATACATGGGAAATTTTTCAAAAACCCCCTGCAGACCACCATCCGTAGCCACCACCTTGGTGAGCCCGTAAAACCCCGGACGAGGAGAACCCGAAGGGTGTCGGTGAACTGCCAGTGTCCGATCCCACCGGAAAACCCCAGGAAGCCCCGGAACCGAGGATAAGGGGGGACAGCCGTAGGGTCCTAAATCGGGGGGACCCATCCACCTTTTTGCCCAGCCGAAGGGGGGAGGGGGCCCAAAGGGTCAGATACAAACCCGGGTGGTTTGCCCCAAATCCGCTTAGGCGGCTGAGGTCCAAAATAAGCCGCCCCTTTGAAAAGTTCTTTTTGGGGGGCGATGAAAAAGCGGGGAAAAAAAGACCCTTTTCCCCCCGCCTTCTTTCCACTACCCGGAGGAGTGAGTCCGACAGTGGGCGGCGAGAAGGGGGAGACCGGCTCCAAAAAGGGGTGCCCAAGGGGGGGTAGGGGAAACCAGGGCCAAGAAAGACCGTTCGGGGCCACCCCGGGGGCCCAAAATCTCGCGGCGGTGCCCAAACCCGACGGAGGCCCGGAAGGGAGGCTCAGAAGCGAAAAGCGCCCTTGGAGGAAGGTTGTGGACAGTAGCGGGCCCCCCCAGGAAAAGGCCCCAGACCCAGAGCCCTGAACCCCGGGAAAGGGCCCCCCCGACTGGGGCACGAGGATCCTTGGGGGGCCCTCCACACGGGGGGGCACTCCTGACTCCCCCCCCCCGAAAAAGAGCCTCGACGAACATGCTGGACCCCCTCCCCGGGAAACCCCCCCGGGCCCAGACGGGCTGGGGGGCCGGGGTAGGGGCACCAGAGTGACGGGGGGGGGTTTGGGGGAGCACTGCTGCAGGGGGGCTCCGACAAAACCTCCGAACGAGGGATAATCCGGGAATCTGTTCGAGTCAGCTCCCGGGAGCCCCGAAAGGCCTCGCGCCGAAGAGCCAAGCGGGCAGTGACGGCCCGTCAATGGCAGGGCGGACCGTGGGAGGAGGGAGGGCCCGAAAGCATCAAGGCGGTCGACAAAGCCCGAAACATCCGACCGGGGGGGCCGGGGAGAGGGGAAATGTGTCCACGGCGAGGGGGGAGAGCCACTCCGCCAGTGATGAAGAAGGCAAAAAGAAGAGGTCAACAGGGAGGCGTGTTGCCCCTCCCGAAAGTCCCGGGGAAAAAGCCCTCCTTCACCGGTTTCGCCCCCCCACGGGAGGGGCCTTGGGGGAAAGCCGGGGCACCCGGAGGGAAATCAGCCAACACACGTGGAAAGCCACCAGGGCGGGAAAAACCCGGGGTCGGGGCCCAGGACGGAGAAGGACCCCCTTCACCTGGTGGTACCCCCTCTCCCCACTTCGGCGGGTCCAGGCTGGCCTTCACCGGGCAAACCGTTTTTGGCCCCCGGGAGAAAACCCCCCTGGCATCCTGGCTTCCCCCACGCACGGGAAGCCATCCCGACCAAACTAGGGTCGCCAGAAGGGGCCCGAGCATCCAAAGCGGCCGCCGAAGAAACGAAAACTGTTCAGGGAGCGTCCAGGCGAGAGAAAGGAAATCCGGGGGTAAGGTAGGATCCTGTCCCCCGTCCTCCCGGGAGCGAGCACCTCCAAGTCCCGGGAAATGGGGCCCCACGACCGTCCTCCAGACGACCGATGCAAACAAAAACCGCCCGCAACCGTTCACAAGCAATCGACGGTGGGATCGGTGGCATCGGGACGAGGGGAAGTGCACCCCAGAAAACCCTCAGAAGAAAAGGGGGAGGAAGGGGCCGGCGGACAGGAATCCGGGGGGGGGGGAAAATCCCCGAACCGCGTCTCTTGGGCACGGGAGGCAGCATCCTTTCCCCCTCGGAGCACACCCGGGTATCTCGACTACCCCGACTAGAAGGGGCACCGGTAAAGGGAAGCAGGCGATGGGGACCTGCGACGCCCCGGCGTCGGGGAATGGGGCCCCGAAGTTAAGTGACCTCCATTCTTGCATGAAAGGGGTTCACTGAATCATCCCGCTGACACCCCGGAGGGACGGAGGGAGGTGGGGGAAAGTCCAGGGGGGAACGCCTGACCAGCCTTTGGGGCCACGACCCACCCGGCAAAACCCGGGGAGTCGCGGTCATGGGAGTGACTGAGGAGACCGCCAGATCTTGCTCCACCCTAGCACGATCGACGCCGAGTCATGGAACAGAGGCGGGGGTCGGGAGGTGCGAGACGAGGAGGAGATGGCGACTTTGGGGAGGTCCAGCCGAGAACCAGAGACCGGGCCGCCTAGGCAGACGGAAGTGGCTGCGTTGGGGAGACTTCAAAGCCTTTGCCACCACTCCCTTTAGGTCAGCAAGGCCTCGCCGGTAAAGCAGGGCACACCCCCCTCCGGGAGGGTGAGCCGCAGCCATCCACAGCTACCGGGCAATCGGCGGGGCAAAGAGGTCCGACAGAAGGCACGGGGCTTTCGAAGAGAGCTTTGGGCCCCGGGGCCTAAAGCACCCAGCAGCCCCGGGCTCACAATTTTACCCCTGGAAAAAAAGGGTAAAACATGAGAGGGAAAAGGGGCTAACGCAACACGAAACCCCCCCCAAACCCCCACCTGCATCGCCACACCACGCCCCGACCCCAGGTTAAGTGGATGGTGGGGGAGGGGGGGGGGCGAATGGCAGCCAGGGACCGTCAAAATCCCCCACCCCGGCCCCCTGGGAGGGGCCGGGCGGGGGGGGCGGGGAGGGTTGGGCACCAGCAAAGGGGAATAACAATCCCCCATTCAGCGCCACGTGGCAGGCCCGGGAAACTACCAACACCCGTACCGGCCCCGGGTGGGGCGTGGGGGTGAACGACAGAACCATCCCCCATCTCTGCTCACACGTGGCAGACCGAAACCCCCGAACCCCCCCACCAGCCCTGGGGGGGTCCGGGCGGGGGGTGGGGGGGGGCTGGTGAACGACGTAAACCATCCCCCCCTTCAGCTCTCACACGGCAGACCAGGGACCACCAAACCCCCCGCACCAGCCCTTGGGAGGGTCCGGGCGGGGGGTGGGGCGTGGCTGGGTGAACGACGTAACCATCCGCCCATCTCAGCTTACACGTGGCAGACCAGGGACCACCAAACCCCCCGCACCAGCCCTTGGGAGGGTCCGGGCGGGGGGGGGGGGGGCGTGGCTGGGTGAACGACGAAACCGTACAGGTGTCAGGCCAGGGACGCCCTGGCGGGGAAATAATGCCCAGGGGAGAAAGGGTGAAAGCCGCACCCCTGGGGCGTAGCGTAACACCACAGACACAGACACCAGCCGAATAAAATATATTTAAGGCACAGCTGGGCCCGGACCAGGGATGAAGAATAATCTACACTCATGCCCGTGAACCCTACAGAAGGATTACGAAGCATGAATGGGTAAAAACTTCACACACACCCACGTAAACACGAAAAAACAGCAGGTGCTCACCATATGGCCTGAAGAGAGACAACACGTGTTACAGGAGACGTCAGCAGGTGTTGACTCGATGAAGGCAAAATTAAGAATGGTTATGATAGCTCCGGGCCGGCTGGCGGTCCGCCGGCCTCGGCAGGATTGGCACGGCGTTGCCAGACGTGTATTTCTTTTTCTTTCAGATCTGAGTGTAGCCTGGTTATACTAACCAGATGTGGGTATTGGTTGCCTGTATACCCAGGGTTTGCCCTGGGTGGCGATCTTTCCTATCCTATAGCTTAGTGCACTAGCTCTAAGGGGACCTAAAAAGTGAGGTTAGGTTAGTAACCTTGAGGGGGTTAGAGAGAGGTTGTTAGTAAACTTTATGGGGTTATAGAGAGGTTAGGTTAGTAACCTTGCGAAGTCTTATAGTGAAGTTTTGTTAGTAACATTGCGGGTGTTATAATGAGGTTAGGTTTGTAACCTTGAGGGGGTTATAGTGAGTGTAGGTTAATAACCCTTAGGGCAATGGTTCCCAACCTTTTTTGTCCCATTCCTCCTTTTCCAGTCACTTTTCCACCTGTGGACCCCTACAACGAAATAGGCTAAGCCAACAAAATTAATAGAAGATTTTTCTGCAAAAAATTGAATACGTTCATGTAAAATGCCTTGCATTGTTATGCTGATTAAGCTGTAGGCCTATTTATATGAAAACAGAACACGTTCTTTTCAGCAGACTCTTTTTATTTAAGTAAAATACATAGGAAAAATGTCATGTTATTGTTGTTATAGTGTTAGGTATTGTACGCAAAAGCTATCCTTATAATACTTGCCTTATTTTTGAGCTTGCAAGCACATGTATGAAAAAAAATAAAAAATTCACATTACCAAACACATCAGTTTCACGTTTTAAAAACAGCAATCCTAAGTATAACAATTTCAAGTAACAGAATAGATATTCCCAAGATTTAAAGACAAATAGAAAATAAATTATGAACAAAAATTTCCTTATTGATTTCATGGTATTTAAAGTATGCAAAAGAATAGCAATATCGATACCATTGCTAAATAAATTTGTAGTACACCTACTGTAATAACTCCAAGTTTCAGGTTTTAGTGCAAACCAGAAAGCCGAACTTGTAGGTATATTTGCCGTGTACAGGAGGCGGAGTTTAGCCGGACGTGGCTAGAGATAATCTGCCGCTGGGGCCCTAAGCTAGTGCTGACCAAAACTAGCATGAAACTACAGGACAATATTCGAACCCCTGAGTAGAACACTTCGTACCCACAACAATATTCGAACCCCTGAAGGGAACATTCAACAAGTCATTACATTCCTCCACCTTTAAACAACAACACAGTAACTTATTCTCAAAAAATAATCAGAAACAACAATTCAATTAACTCCGTAAATTAATCACAAAAATCCCGGAAATACTCTACTAGACTAACTATTCCCAAACTATCTGAAAACGATCTGGTTTTTTCTTAAGTCTCCCCGAACGACGTGGCTCCACGTCCCCTGCGGGTTTTTCCAGCGGCGACAGGCTCGACTCCACATTCGGTTCTGAAAGCACGACCTCGTCCCGATTCGATGGCGGCACGTCGTTCGAATGTGATGATGTGTGTTCCGTGACCCCCGCTGAAGGAACCACAACATCCAAGGGAGGTGCCACCACATCATCTACGTTATCCTCGTCTTCCTCAAGCTGGACTCGTCTCCGAACATGGTCCTGAGACGCCGCACTGTTCTACCACCCAACAACTCCACCTTGAATGATACTGGCCCGGATTCTTGAAACATTATACCAGGCAACCACTGTGGACCAAAAACTAAAATTAACAACATATACATTATCTTCCACTCCCAACTCACGAGTTTTTGCTGTCCGATCATGATAGTATTTCTGCAATTCCTGCTTTTTACAAACCACCTTCCTTACATCTGGACGTAACAGGTCTAAACAAGTTCTTAATTTTCTTCCGTTTAAAAGTTCAGCAGGAGAAACTCCTGTAGTTGTTTGTGGAGTAACACGATAGTGTAACAAAAACTTCATTACTCTCGACTCAATTAAACCCACCGGCTAGTTTCCCTATTGAGCTTTTAAAAATGTGCACTGCCTTTTCGGCCAAACCATTTGAAGCTGGGTGATAGGGAGATGTTTTAATATGAACAATACCATTTTGTTTCATAAATGCTTCGAATTCCTCGCTGCAAAAATTCGTCCCATTATCCGTAACTACTGTCTCCGGAAGACCTTGTGATGCAAAAGTCCCCTGTAATTTCTCAATGGTGATTGATGAAGTGGCAGAATTAGTAGGGTGAACATCCATCCATTTAGAATGAGCATCAATAATTACCAGAAACATTTTACCCATAAATGGTCCTGCGTAATCTAAGTGTATCCTTGACCATGGCTTCTCTGGCCATTCCCATGGTTGAAGAGGTGCTTCGGAAGGCAGATTTCTCGACTGTTGACACTGCTGACACTGCTGCACTGTTGTTTCAATTTCTTTATCCATTTTTGGCCACCACACATAACTACGTGCAGTACCTTTCATTCGTGATACTCCCGAATGCATTTCATGCAGCTCAGCCAACACACTCTTCCTTCCTGGCTCCGGCACCACAACTCTTGATCCCCATAATATCACGCCATCTTGTATACTTAGCTCATCTTTCCTCCTTAAATAAGGTTTCTCTGCTTCTAATATCACGACCTCAGGCCACCCATACAGGACATGGTTCCTTACTTTGGAGAGTGTGGGGTCCCTCTCCGTCCACCGTCTGATATCCTTCACTGTAACTGGCGAACTATCCAGACGCTCTAATACGCACACCACATCTCCCGGCACTGGTGTAGTCCTTGGAGCTTCTGGAAGAGGCAAACGACTGAGAGTATCAGCATGTGCAATATGTTTCATAGGTTTGTGTGTGATATCATACGCTGATAAGGTAAGTGCCCAACGTTGTATGCGACTTGAAGCCATGACAGGTACTGGGCGATTTTCACTGAACAAACTCTTAAGGAGTTGATGATCAGAAATAATCTGAAAATGACGCCCAAAAAAATAGTTATGATTTTTTTTTACCCCAAAAACCACTGCCAAACCTTCCTTTTCTATTTGAGCATACTTTCGTTCAGCTGAACTTAAGGTTCGTGATGCATATGCAATAGGTCTTTCCTCACCAGTTTCCATGCGATGGGAAAGCACCACCCCCAGCCCATGTGGGGAGGCATCACATGTTAGTAAGAGTGGCTTGCTGCTGTTGTAGTGCACCAGTATTTTGGAACTCGCTAACATTTGCTTGGAAAACGACAGGGCCCGTTGTTCGCTGCGCCCCCACTGCCACAGAACATCCTTCTGAAGTAGCCTATAAAGGGGCGAAAACACAGTTGAGAGGTTTTGAATAAATCTTCCATAATAATTGATCAGTCCTAGATAAGATTTCAGCTCTGTCACGTTCCTAGGTGTACGTGCATCCAAAATGGCTCTAACCTTCTCATCTGTAGGGTGCAATCCTTCTGCATTTATTTTATGGCCTAGATAAATGACTTCAGGTGCCTGGAAAACACACTTGCTCAATTTTAACTTCACACCAGCTTCATCCATACGCCTCAATACTTCCATTAAGTTAAGCATGTGATCTTCCTCAGTTTTTCCTGTTACTAGAATGTCGTCTAGATATACTACAACTTGGGGAATACCTTGCCGCAAGTTTTCCATCATCCGTTGGAAAATCCCGGGCGCAGATGATATCCCGTAAGGTAATCTGTTGTATCTGAACAGACCCTTATGAGTGTTTATCGTCACGTATTTCTTGAATTCAGCATCTAACGCTAGTTGTGAATAAGCGTGCGAGAGGTCCAGCTTCGAAAAAGTCTTGCCTCCTGCCAGGTTGGATAGTAAATCTTCTATCCTTGGAATCGGGTAACTATCTACTTTAGTTACCTGGTTGACAGTAATCTTATAGTCACCACAAATCCTTATAGATTTGTCTTCCTTCACTATAGGAACGATAGGCGCTGCCCACTCGGAAAATTGCACTGGTTCAATTACCCCTTCACTCACCAGTCGTTCCAGCTCCATCTCTACCTTTTCCCGCAAAGCGTAAGGTAACGGACGAGCCTTGAAAAACCTGGTTCGAGCGTGCTTAGCCACGTGGATCACAGCCTTTGCACCCTTAACGAGACCCAGCTCATCGTTGAACACATTTGTAAATTTCCGAATAACACTATTACAACTAGTTTCACAGTTATACACGGCTCCCCAATTCAGTTTGATTTGACGTAGCCAGTTACGGCCCAGTAAGTTAGGTCCGCCAACTTCAACTACCACCAATGATAGAGTTCGTAACTGGTAGTTATAATCTACATCCACATCCACTTTCCCCAGTACCTTAATTATCTCACCACTATAAGTACGCAACACAACATCAGACGTTTTCAAAGCAGGTTTCAACATTCCTTTCCAACTACAATCATATTCCTTCTTACTCAAAATTGATACTGCAGCACCAGTATCAACTTCCATAGGCACTGGGGTCTTGTTTAACCTTGGATGAACAATTACGGGTGGTTCACGGGGCATTCTCACGTTATACATGGCATAGTCTTCTATATTTATACTACCAATTCTTCACCCTCACTTTCCTCCACTTTATGCATTTTACTATTTTTCCTCTCCTTACTTCGGCACACTTCTGCTAAATGCCCTACTTTCCTACACACATAACAGGTGGAGCGAACAAAACGACAGTCGTGAGCCATATGCTGACCCCCGCACCTGTAGCACTTATGCCGAGGGCCAAACTGCTTTCGCTGACTGTCCTCACTTCTCTCTTCACTCCGCCACTCCTGAACCTTATTCACGTGACGGCCTTGCTGCTCCCCTGCATGTTGTAAGTCGTGCGTGTCCCTCGCCGCTGCCTCCATCGCCAGCGCCGTTGCCTCTGCTTTCGGGAAGTCCAAATCGCCGTCTGTCAACAACCTGGCTTGTATTTTCTTGTCGTCGATCCCGCAAACCAGGCGATCCCGAAGCATATCAGACAGCTGAGCTCCGTATTCACAGTGCTCAGCCAGCTTACGGAGACCGGCAATGAAAATCGACACAGACTCACTTGGTTGCTTGAAACGAGAGTTGAACTTGAATCGTTTCATGATGACTGATGGCTTCGGACACATGTGATTCTCCAAGAGTGTCTTCAGGTCACTGTAGGATTTATCGGCAGGCTTGCTTGACAGGTAGGCACAAAGACCGAATTAACTCGTAGGTTCTTGCCCCACACACGGCTAACAATGTGGCTTTCTTCTTTTTTTCTTCCACAATATCGTTGGCTACGAAGAAATGCTCCAGACGTTCCACATATTGCGTCCACACCTCCGTTTCTTGATTATATTCTTCTATTCTGCCAATGGTCGCCATGGTGGGTTATCCTCGTCGCCAATGTAATAACTCCAAGTTTCAGGTTTAAGTGCAAACCAGAAAGCCGTACTTGTAGGTATATTTGCCGTGTACAGGAGGCGGAGTTTAGCCGGACGTGGCTAGAGATAATCTGCCGCTGGGGCCCTAAGCTAGTGCTGACCAAAACTAGCATGAAACTACAGGACAATATTCGAACCCCTGAGTAGAACACTTCGTACCCACAACAATACTCGAACCCCTGAAGGGAACATTCAACAAGTCATTACACCTACTTAATGGAACACTAATATGAGGGATAATAATAATATATGAGGGATGAAAAGGAGTAGTTACAGTCCAATAAATCACAAAAAAAGCCTGCATTTATATTTTTTAATTTTTTATTAATAAAAGAAGAAAAACAGCAGTGAATGACTTTTCATTGGTTGCAAAATATTATGTCACTATATATATCTCAATGGGACTTTTGTGGTTGTTTCTGAGCAACCAGCTCATGAATCCTTGGCTCAGTGGCGGCCAGTGCACACCGCAAGTCATCTTCCACAGACAGCTTCTTCCTTGATTTACTTTTTATTGTAAGTAATGCAGAAAACCCACTTTCGCACAGGTAGGTTGAAGCAAAAAGCAAAAGAACTCGAACTGCCAGATCACTTATTTTGGGATATGATTCCATCATTGAACACCAAGGCTAGACAAGGAGTTTGACTGGAAAACATTCTTAGCTGTTGAATCGTGGATAAGCTCAATGAACTCTTCTTGTGCGTCTTCTGACACATCATCAACCTGACATAAGAACGGATTTTTTGCTACTCTTACCATGATAAAATAACGGTTATTAAATTTCTCTATCTCTTATTATTATATTCCAGTAATTTAAATTTAAAAAATAATTAGATTCTTAAATATCTATGGCCCCTTGAAATTCTTCCATGGACCCCTTGGGGACCATGGACCCCTGGTTGGGAACCACTGCCTTAGGGGGTCCAGGGGGGGCGCAATCACCTCTGGCTAGGAAGGTTAGGTTTATGCCATAAATATAATAAATATGTATGCATAAATATGCCATAGGGAGCCATAACTCTGTTATATTTGTTTCAATCAATCAATCAATCATTGGGGGCATACGGCGGGGGGCGCGTCGCCTCGCCCAACCTACGACGCCACTCCCGGGGGTCACCACGCTCGAGTCCCCATGCAGGCTCCTTTCCCATACCAAGCAGCTCTCAACAAGAAACATCAACTTGCCCCAGCCACGAGCCTTGTGGGCGCCCCCTTGGCCTCCTTCACGCCGGATTGTCTCTTACAGATACAACCCGATGGGAAGGATCGCTTTCAGGGTAGCGTGCCACATGCCCATATAGCCGGAGTTGGCGCTGACGGACTATGCAGGTAATAGGCCTCGATTCAGTCTCACGGTGCAATCACTGATTTGACACGTAATCATCCCAGTGATACCCCATGATTCTACGGAGACACTTATTACCAAAGGCATCGATTCGTCTCTTCAAGTCGCTATTTAGTGTCCATGTCTCACAACCATAGAGTAAGACAGGGATCACAAGCGACTTGAAGATCCGGATCTTTGTCCTCCTGCACAGGTACCGACAACGCCAAATACTCCTGCTGAGCGAGTCCATAACACCGTGGGCTATGCCAATCCGCCGTAAGACTTTTTGACGTGACCCGCCGTCATTATGGACTGCGCGATATTTGCTTACCCCACCCAAAAACCCCGGTTTCCCACAAGTTCCCCAGGCTTGTTGGCTATAGGGGGAAGAACAAGATAGAGGTGAAGGACTTCTTATGAATTACCGGAAAGTCTCGTCCTAAAACCAATTCTCCTTCTTCTAACCGTCTAACGAGACAGTTTGTAGGTTGAGCCGCTGAGCGCCATGTCAATGTCTGTCTTTTGAACGGATCGTTTATATTATGATGCAATCCTTTTTTATGATTTCATTCATTTAGTCTTAAGCAGTTATTATAATAATATTATTTTTATGTTTTCTCGATATCTTTACACTTCATTGATACACTTAGTATAGTTCGACCACTCCTAAATGGCGGCTAGGGTGCGGTCAGGCTGGGCTTACACCTGTGTATAATGGTGCCACTTTTACCAAACATGCGATGCATACATTTTGTGATATATGTAAAAATCATCACTAATACGATAAATGCATACCAATATAATTTTAACGTAACATGGCAACGCTGTACGCTGTAGGCTGTGTTGGCCCAGCCTGACCGCACCCTATAGCCGTCATTTAGGAGTGGTCGCACTATAGTGATATTTGATGATATCCAAATCGAACACTTGCTACGTGTAGTGCTAATGGTGCGTCCACACTGGCAACATTTTGTCTACAGACAAGTTGCAAACACTGCGGGAAACACAACAGCCAACATTTGGAGACATGTCTACAGACATTGTAAGAGACATTGAGGGTTACAATGTTGGCGAAATGTTGGCAACAAGAGTAGACTTTGTGAGGCCGTCCACACTGGTCTCTGGAGACGTGAAGGTCATGTCATGTTTATATAGAATATGGGTAGGATCCCAGAGCAAAGTGTGTCCGCGGTAACAATCGATTAATTGTACCGTCTGTTCCCTCGTCCACTCCATGGTTTTCTCCTAAGTAGGCCAACAACGAGTGAACCAGATGCCGTCGCTGTTGGTGTTTTTCTGTGTGTCTGCCCAGATATTTCCCCCGACATTGACTCGTCCACACCGGTGTTACCAACATATCACCTAAACATCAGTACCAACATGTCTACAACATTGAATCATTCCCGCCCTCACAACTTGTTGCCTACTATGTTGTACTGTGTGTTTCCAACATGTTTTGTTGCCAGTATGGACGCACCATAAGCCTAGCACCTTAGGAAGAATAGGACGCCAAGGTAAGACGCATCTTAGACTATCCTCGAATCTTAGGACGAAATCTTAATTCTCTATAGGTCTCTTACTTTTTGCGTAATCATATACGTACACACACACACACACACACACACTAGAGATGTAGCGGATATCCGTATCTGCATTTGCGGAACATCCGCATAGTTTTAACATCCGCATCCGCGCCTGTGCTAAATTAAACATCCGCATTTGCGCTGTAATAAATATCTGCATCTGGATCCGCATCCGCACCACACACAAAGAGGATGTGGTGGATGTACAAAACATTACAGAGCTTGCGTAGTTGAAGAAAATAGATGCATGTTTACTTAATTATCTACTAAAATATTCTATCTTGTACTAATTTCTTTCAATTTTACATAACAATGTGTCAAGAGTTATACGGAAGGGCAGGAGGACGGACAGAATTTTAGATCGGGACTATGTAGCCTACTGTATACACTCATAATTATTGTCACAGTGTTCTGTTTCTATGACTGCAATAAAAGTTAGCACCTTGACTTGGTCAATATAATATTTACTGTTATTAATATCATTCTTAGAAAATTTCTTCGTGTATTTTATACAGTTATAATCATTAAGGTAATAAAAGGAAGACATTACGTAAAACAACAGGACTCACAGTTACGACCAGTAAGTTTCAGAGAGGCGAGCTTCCTAATTTTAATGCGGAAAAGACACTTGAAAATATTGATAAACACAATAAAAGGGTTTAACTAACCCAACAAATTTGTTTAACAAATTGGAAGGGGGACCTCCAACGTGGAATTTCAGGTGATTACCTCATGAATGGATGCATACCCAGATCGTTTTATATCATTTGATTGTCATATGTCATTTTTTATTCTCATCATCAACGAATCTATTGCATAATTCAGGAAAGGAAAAGTTTCTTCTTTGATAGTCAAAGAGCTCATTATTTTTTCCTTTTATTGATTAATTGAATATTTAACTTATCAATTCATCGGTTTAAGTTATTGAATACATTCATAGCACCTCTTCACAAATTTTTTCTTGCAAAAAGTGATTGGGATATAAATGGTAAACGCAATGGGGCTGGCGCACCATAGCATCTGTTAACTGTTGTTTTTATATAGAAAAAGAAAGAAGAAAAATATGTACGTATTAGCTGTTCCATGATTCGCACTGGAAAAAAAAGTAATTTGCAAGACACTTTTGCCCTTTTCCTAGTATAAATTCTCAGTGATTAAGATGAACGATAACAACTGGCAACAGTCTTCACTTTTTATCAAGTTTTGTATCTGTCTTTCATTTACTATATATTTATTGAGAGTGAGAGAGCTATCGCGGAGAAAAGAGCATACTTCTTTTGTTCGGTCCGGTTAGGAAAAAAGTTTTTTGGACGATGAGAAAACTCATCTCCTTTTCAGCAGAACTTCATTTGCACCTAATTTGGGGCAAGTAGGAGAGACTTCGCCGTAAAAACCAGTAAGCTTTAATTTGACGCGTTTGGAGTTGGAATAGACGATTTTCCCCTCAGTTTAAAATCCCCCTTGCGTATATCTGCTAGGAGACGATCAATCACACACCCGCCACCGTCATCTTGGGGGTTTGGAAGTGATGGTCCCTTCACTCTCTTTTTTCCACCTGCTGCCACTCTCTCCTCCTGTCGCCGACGCTCCACTTCTAACAGCTTCTTTCGTTCCACTCTCTTTCTTCGTGCTTCGTTGTCCTGCAGATGAAAGTGCAATGTTAGGAAAGAAACGAAAACACAGAAATTATGTGAGGAACTGTACTACGAGTTGAGGAAGGAATGGTGGGTTTTATTTGTGAAAAGAAATTAAATGCATTTAATTATGAGCTTTTTCCTCAGTAGTAATATGGGTAAAAAAGCATAGACATATATACTGCATAAATAAACTGAGTGTTTGGTAACTATGTTACAGATGGATGTAAAACTATGATTAGCTGACATCGATATAAATAGGAGTCGACGAAGGACATGACAGAATAAACTACTATATGTACGCACTCTACGAATCTATCATACAGTATGTGTCTGGACACAACTTCATGATGTGGTGCGATGATGATTTATAATTACGTTACACACTTGTTATTGCCACACTGACAACATATGAACGCGAGGACACGATTTTGTTTACCCAGATAAATTTTTATGATTCACTAGAAAAGCTTCCATGCCTTTGAATTTGTCTTGGTTGACAAATAACACGCGAAGGAGACATTCAAGCTATCCAAAGTATTACTATCAAACTGCATTACTGGGATGAGAGAACAAATCCCACGAGCCACAAATTTTAGAACTATAATAACTGTTAATAACTACGCTTCCATCTGTCGGCGAAGCTCCCCAAGTCCGCACTAACGAACACATGCAAACAGTTCAATCTTCTTACCAAAATAAGATTTTCCCCCTTTCCCTTTTTCCAAAATTATAAAATCACTGTTTATTATTGAATAATATAGCCACGTTAGTTATGGTTTCGTTGCAATTTATCATGGTTGTCGAACAATTTTGCTTCCTTTTTCCGTCTGTTTGTATGCCTTAATGTTATATAGATATTTGTCTGTACTGCCCACAAGTACATGAAACATGAAATCCAACTCAATTACGGGCATGTCCTATTAGGTATCACATAAGTAGACTGCTATTTGACATAACAATTAAGTATCGGACGGAGCTCAAGTTTCCCAGTGACTTGGTTGGCTCAAAGACATGATATATGTACACCACCCCATTGGACTGGTTGTGAGGTTGTGTGGCGACCAACAGCAATACCCATTATGTGGATAAGTGATGATCGTACCTTCACACACAGACAGACAGACAAACACAGTGCACACACACATCACAGACGACGGACATCTCGTCCAGAACTCTTGGAAGATAGCCTGTTTTATGTAATTTGGAGGATTGAGTCAGCTCGTTTAAAGGTCCAAGTAGTAATGGGAGATTGTAATAAATTTAATGATGCAGTTAAAGAGTGATATCATAAGAAAATGATAAAATTTTTGAACATAATTTAGGAGTCTTTTATAGCGGCACAAAATAGTAATATTTTACACCTGAAGCTCCGCCCACTCTATTTTCAAGGCCGTATATGCAGGTCTGCCGAGTGGGCGGGAACTGAGTTGATTCCGTGACGTCAGAGCGAGTATCCCCTCCCACTGTCGTCCACCCTACTTTTGCTCTGCAGCCCTCTGTCCCGCTCGCTAATTCCCCAGCTCTGTGAAGACGCTTGGCTGTAACTCCGCAACTAACCATAGGATTTTTTTCAAAAATACCCTCATTGTGCTTCCCACTCAAAGTTACCCATCCAGTTACCACCAATACTTGCCCATACCTAAACCGTAACCTAACCTGACGTGTTCAAGAGTAAACTCGACATACTGTTCCAGAATCCGGGAATATGCATCCCGCTCCTTTTCCTCTTGCTCTCATATATTTTTCTGCCTTGTGTACTTTCTAACTTCTTTTACCTTTTAGCCCACAGATATTAAATCTCTCTCTTTCCTTCTAACTTCTTTTATCTTTTAGCTCCCGGGTATTAGATTCTCTCTCTCTCTCTCTCTTCGGTATTAGATCTCTCTCTCTTCGGTATTAGATCTCTCTCTCTTGTGTAACGCATGAACTTTATCCAGTCTCTTACATAGATGTATCCATTTGAGCTGTAACTGATCGTTCTTTGGGAAAATATGTAGTCACTTTGCCGCCTGTATTTGCGATAGATTTACATCCGAAGACAGCACAGTGTGAAGGCATGGCCGCATGGGTAAGGAGCGAAAATCTGTTACAGCCGACCCGACCGTCAGTCAGGACTCAGGACCAGGGATGTGAACTTTTGTAGACCACATTGTCGTACCGAGTCACCAAAATTATCGTATTTTCAGATAGATTATTACGAGCGAGCGCGAAGCGCTCGTGAGTCCTCACTCACTCGGATTTTTCCGGGATAAGCGGCCGACCCGACCCGACCGCCCGTCACACTTTTCAGGTGCTTATATCTTTGGAATCCCGCTTCCGATTGACAAACGGTCTTCGCTATCTGATAGCCCCATTCAATCCCTACAGTTTCAGCGTAAAAAGGCAAAGGTAAATGGAGTTTAGATGACAGCAGACAAATTTCCTTGCTATCGAGAGTCCGGGTGACGCCGCACGTGCGCACGTGCGGCGGGTTTCTACGGGCTCGCTCGTCCTTCGCCGATTAAGACGTTTTACTGGTCGTACAACCTTTGGTAAAATAATATAGTCAGTAAATGACTTTATACATCATTGAATTCAGCATTTCAGATATAAAAATATTTCCTCTTTTCACTAAAATATATAATATATCCAATCATGACACAAAATTCCACATGTTAATTTATCTTTTGCAAAATAAATAAATTTAAATAAAACGAAAATAAATATAACACATCATGACTCAAAAGAAGCTGAACTCTAGAACTCTACGTAGGTAGCTATAGGTGCCTTGCACTGACGTCACGATCTAGCGGCTTCAAGCCAAATGCCGCCCGTCGGAGCTAGCTGGAGGACCAACAAATTCCACTTGCCGCCCGTGTTTGCCAGCTTATAGTAATTTTCTCCTACAAAATATATGTTTATTAGTATAAAAGGTATACTGTTATCTTCGAAAATGTTTGTTCTACAATATCATCAAATAAAAAACCGTAAAACGCACTAAATAAATGCCATTATGAGACTCACAAGAAATATGCATGAACTTAATATTCAGTTACACTCTTCGCCATTTAATATTTTGCGGGAAAACTTTTTACATGGAGAATTTCAATAGAAGCGGAATTTCATTAGCTTTCCATTGATATATTTCGTTTAATGATAAATGAATTAGCAGCATGCATAAATTAGCGTTAACTAAATAAATAACATCATGAAATCGAGTAATTTTCCCCGATTGATGAGGTTATTTATTTAGTTAACGCTAATTTATACATGGTTCTAATTTATTTATCAGAAAACAAAATATATCAATGGAAAGCTAATGAAATTCCGCTTCTATTGATATTCTCCATGTAAAAAGTTATGGGAGCTGGCGCTGGTGAATATTAAGTTAATGCATATTTCTTGAGTGTCTCATAATGGCATTTCTTTAGTGTGTTTTACGGTTTTTTATTTGATAATATTATAGAACAAACATTTCCGAAGACAACAGTATATCTTTTATACTGATAAACATATATTTGGTAGGGGAAAATTACCATAAGCTGGCAAACACGGGCGGCAAGTGGAGTTTGTTGGTCCTCCAGCTAGCTCCGACGGGCGGCATTTGGCTTGAAGCCGCATCTGTCGCAGCCACAACAAGGGCTGTGACGTCACGTGCAAGGCACCTATATCATCCTCAAAAGAAAAGAGGAATTCCTGTTCCTTCTCTATTATTTTATCCCCTGTGTCAGCTGGCTCTTATAATTATAGTGTGTCAGTTGTCATCGACATATCATAATCATCTGTAGGGATGAAAGTAACACAATCTCCCTTTTCCCTTACACACTGCGCTGCGTAGGGAACCAATTTAAGTATGCTTCCCGTCAGAAATCTGTTTCTTACCTTTGTTTTGGTAAGGTTAACCTTGCTAAATACCCTCTCACAATCTGCGTTCGAATGCGGCAAGTGCCATATGACCTCTGATGTCTGGCACATTTCCCCTTTTTTGGCATTAAATCAATCAATCGAATGCGGCAAGAAACGGTCCAAGTCCATGTCATGCAAAGGACCAAAAGTCAAACTCAAAACCAAAGGTGGGCATTCCGCAATTTTAGTCCGCAATTCAGCAATTCCGCAACTTGCGGAATGGTAATTCGGTTGCGGAATTGCGCAATTACGGATGCCTGAAAAAATTGCGGAGTTGCGAATTGCGGACCGCCAAACTTTTGAAACGCAATCGCAATAACTTGCGGAATGGGTAATTCGGTTGCAGAATTGCGCAATTAGGGATGCCTGAAAAAAATGCGGAATTGCGGGTTGCGGACCGCCAAAATTTTGAAACGCAATCGCAATAATTGTGACGGTCACCACCTTCAAAGTGGCAAGTGCCCGCGTGAATATAAGTTCCCACCAAATATGGTGGAGACGACACTGCCAACTGCAGCAGTGTAGCAAGTGTAGCACAGGGCGAGAAGCCAGCAACGGAGGTAGTATGGCCAACAACGACCTGCTCTCGCACTACCTAGATACTACTTTCCCTAACTACGGAAGCCACAAAACTCCCTCGGTAGGTAGTAAACGGGTAGGAAGGCTCTGACTGGCTAAAGCATCATCCGTCACCAGCCAATGACAAACTGTTTTTAAAACTTCTCGACCAATCACAAGCCAGCGAGACATATTTCCGGGCAAGAATGGCATGCCAGACTGCCTCTCCCCGCCTTCTCTGTCGAGCCTGCCCCGTCATCACTAATTCTAGTTTTATTTTTAATGCTTACGTTTTAAGGAGTTTTAATGTATCAGATAGTAAGATATGTAAGGAGCCTGTTGCTAGTGGTTTAGTGGTAGAAGGTATGTATGTGGGTTAAAATAGTGAATATTCGTGTCATGGGGCGGCCCAGCGGCAAGAATTTTTTCTCTGTCACTCTGCCCCGCCAGTCGCGCCTCATCATAACATCTTTAAACCCCCCTTATTTAAGGTGACACACGGTGCTACATTGATTTAGATAATGACACGTGTATATAACATCTCACCATAATCACTAAGTTGTATAATAACGAGTAATAAGACGTTTAAGCCTGCCCAAACCTACCGTGGCGGAGGAGGTGGCGGCTCCGTCCGCCGCCTCTCTCAAAACCCGCCGTCTTCCGCCTCACCTGTGCCTTCCTGAAGAAGACAGTCAGCTCCCACGCCTGTGACAGCACCATAGGATATCACCAGGGATCACAGGATTCCTCAAGGGGTTCTCGCTCCCCTACTAAATATTACCAAAGACATTTATCTCCCTTGGTGTTGATATCCACCTCACAGGCTTCATGCTGCTGCTGCTGCTGCCGAAGGCCGCGCTGCCAGACGTGGATGAGACCCTTGCTTGTATTTCATCTCTTTACTCATATATACATATATATATATATATATATATATTACCCATTGAAATGCGATTATATGTCTACATTCACCTATAAAAATGATATTTCATAGCATACCAAGCAATAATAAGCGAGCCTGGAGACTTCCTACCTCTGCTAATAGTACCAGTCTCTAGCAGTCGTTGGCCAGTCTGCACGTTTACTACCAAACCTACTACTTTTCCGCGCTGTGAGTTCGTATTACTACCGACGTCGGACTTCCTACCAAAAAAAGGTGATAAAGTGCTTCGTGGCTTCCCCCCCAGTCACTCAGTCAGTGGCCACTGGCCAGTGCGTGCTGGGACTTGAGCTGTGTTTTTGTCGTCCAAGCACCGTCTTGGATTACGAATCCCAATCCAATAACACATGCTGAAATGTGTGTTATACTACTTTGTGATATTGTTTGCAATGTTTGCATTGATTATTATTTCGGCCCTACCAAGCTTGTTGTGTTTTGTCGCAGAAACCAATCTTTTTCAATTACGACAAAAAACGGTCTTCGTATCCAAGACGGTGCTTGGACGACAAAAACACGGCTCAAATTGGGGACTGAGACCGTGTACGCTGGCCGTGTGTGTGATTAGTTGCCAACCTCCACATGCTGAACCAGAAGAAGTGGGAGGAGGAGGAGGAGGAGGAGGAGGAGGAGGAAGAGGAAGATTAGTAGATTACTTAGATTAGTGATTACTAGCCAGTAGACTGTGAAGTGTAAAAGTAAAAGAAACACACTAAAAGAGACAAAGATTTAATTGTGAAGGACAAGTAACAAGTATAGACAGAAACAGAATAGAATACAGAAGTATTAAACACTAATAAAGAGTCTACAGACATTTTTTGTTTTACTTGTAGGTGTTTAAGAGTCTAGAGATGTTTAAGAATCTAGAGACATTTTTTGTTTTAATTGTAGGGGTTTTGTTTTAATTGTAGGTGGCAAAATTAGTTTGCGGAATTGCGATTGCGAAAGGCCTATCTGAAAAAATTGCGGAATTGCGATTGCGGACTGGTGCAGGTCGGAATTGCGGAATTACGATTGCGGAATTGGAGAAAAAAATTGCGATGCCCACCTCTGCTCAAAACTCTCTCTACTCTCTCTCTCTCTCTCTCTCTCTCTCTCTCTCTCTCTCTCCTCCTCTCTCTCTCTCTCTCTCTCTCTTCTCTCTCTCTCTCTCTTCTCTCTCTCGCGGAAGTTGACAGCGACCGATTTTTTTTTTGCGAGGACAATTTTTGTATGACTTATAATGTAATTATATTTGTGAGTCAATTATCGTATTTTCGTGTACGATTCTCAACCAAGCATCGTACATCGTACGGATAGTCAAATATCTGTGGAAATTATCCACCAACCACCCTCTTAATAATTGGTAGAGTGGTGGTTTGTTCCCCCCCCCCCTTGTGAGGGAGGTATTGTCCGCTCATCATAAGGGGTGCGTAGGGATGTATATATATAATTTTAATGGTAATGGGTATTATTTAAGGTAATTTAAGTAAATGATAAGTACTGGGATAATAGTAATGAACATTCTCAGTGCTATTAACATTTGCACCTTATATAATTAGCACCTTGATTGGAGCGACTGGCTATGGTCGTCATCATAATATTGTTCCTATCCTGCGTGTATACGTGGCAAGGGTAGGATGGCGATGGCCGCCGCCCACCGAGGAGGTTAGTTTCATTCCAGCCCTCATGGGATTAACATCTCTTCTCTGATTATAATGGAGAGATTTGTACATACGTTCAGTTTGTACATATAAGTGTTAAATCAAAGGACGTGTTAAATACGACACAAGTGATTATATCCGCCGCGTCAAGATAACTGGGTTATGAAAACCCGCCTGACGCCCATATCAAAGCACACCGCTTCCTTTTTCTGTCCTTCACGGGCGGCCTCGATCACGTTGACCACTTCGGATTACAAGACAGGCAGTATTAATCAAGCCTACAGTTAATTCAACCCTACTATCCACCAATAAGTATCCTAGTTAGTTGATTAGCTGGGATATTGTGTCGGGATGAGATAGACGATGGGTTTGTATAGGTAAGACCTCAAATAAATATATGTATGTGACATAAATTTCCACATGGTGCCCCGAGTGAGGAATATTAATGTTCATGTGACTCGAAGTGGTCGTTGTGAGGCGTAATTATGAGCCTACCACAATTGCTGGTTATGAGAGCGGAGGTGAGGTGTTTAGCGGCGTTGGGAACGATTCAACAGCCGGTCAACTACCATACGCCAGGTAGTAGATAACATCTGAGGTTACGTAGTTAGTTGTGGTGGTTGAAATTATATACGCCTTTCTACGCGTCTTGTAAGGCCGAGCAGGCACTACCACCACTTAGGATAAAATCAATAATTATCAACTAACAATTATTTTTTGTTGCGTTATCTTGCATTAAATATTTTATTTGAATTAGATATTAACTAAATCATGGCGAAATTAGCTAAGCATTCATTATCGGCTAAATTAGCAATGTTCACACGAATATATAATAAGTGTGAGGACGCAATTAAGGCAATACATATTGATTATATTAATTTAAAGACAGGTCTACCATTGTTAAATGAGCAATGGAATAAATATGAGGAGGCTTATTGCCTATATGAAGTTCAACTGAGACAAGTTGGGGATAAAGAAATGATTGACCAATGTGTGATCAATTATGAACACGAATGTCAAAGATACCTCGATAGAGTAATTGAATATGAGGGATTACTGGAGTGTGCTCATATTCCATCAACAGCTAAAGCTACTTAAAGAGTAGCTTTAGCTTAAAGCTAAAGCCTCCTGGATCAGAGCTTGGCTAAGTAATAGGCAACAAAGGGTTACAATTAATGATTCCAAATCTGAATGGGGACTGGTGACAAGTGGAGTTCCACAAGGTCTGTTTTGGGCCCATTACTATTTTTTATTTACATCAACGACTTGGATAGTGAGATTAGCAGTGATATCAGCAAGTTTGCGATGATACTAAGTTAGGTAGGATTATATGGATCACAGTCTGACGTAAACATATTGCAGGGAGACTTAGATAAACTTAACGAGTGGGCAGTCAGATGGCAGATGGAATTTAATATTGATAAATGTACCGTTATGAATGTTGGTAGAAAAAGCCCTGGTAATAGATACACCATAAGCAATGTATCGCTGAAAAGATCAGAAGGTGAAAAAGATCTTGGAGTGAGGGTGAGCCCAGACCTCCGACCTAGGAAACAATGTATTGAGGCCAGAAATAGAGCTAATAGAGTATTAGGATTCATTACCAGCAGTGTTAAAAGTAGAAGTGCGGAAGTTATTCTAAAGCTTTATCTGGCTCTAGTCGGGCCTCACCTAGACTATGCAGTTCAGTTTTGGTCTCCATATTACAGGATGGATATAGTGTTGTTAGAAAAAGTGCAGAGAAGGATGACCAAAATGATACAAGGGATGCGTAACTTTAGTTATGAGAGGAGATTGAAGTTATTAAAATTACACTCACTCGAGAGACGCAGAGTAAGGGGCGATGTGATATAAATTTTTAAGTGGATAAAGGGATTTAATAAAGGAGAGGTAGGAAAAGTTCTTACGGCTTTTAACCAGGGTAGAACAAGAAGTAACGGATTCAAGCTGGAAAAGCGTAGATTTAGAAAGGAAATAGGGAAAAACTGGTTCACAAATAGGGTGGTGAATGAATGGAATGGTCTCAGTAGACAGGTAATTAGTGCTGAGTCATTGGGGAGCTTTAAAGGGGAGCTAGATAGGTTCATGGATGGGGATGAAAGGTGGATGTAGGTAGTGTTAGGTGACAGGAACTACAACGTGTAGGCCTCGCGGCCTCTGTAGCTTCCTTATTTTCTTATGTTCTTATGTTCTTATGTACTTTAACCCAAAATTTGCAAGGTATTGAGCAGGAAACCCCCCACAGGGAGATCATGAATATTACACCTGAGGGTAATCAGCTATATCAGCCAAACTTAGAGTTTAAAGATCCCTCGTTAGTGGGTATTTATCCTGCGCTTGTTAAACTTACGCAAATCAAACAGCCTGTAATTAAGATTCAAACTTCTCAGCCTACCAGTAAACCACTAAGACCTACTCAAATAATAGATGCAATCCCTAATTCCGGGGCACTAATAGTGAAGTACGAAGAATAAATGTGTCTTATGTGAGGGGGAACATCCACCCTCCACATGTAATATATATTCAGATTGTTCCACAAGAGTTGAAAGGTTAATGAGCCTGGTAATTGCCTAACCTGTCTCCGTGGTAAACATGCTTCAAATGCATGCCCTATAAAATAAGAACTTGTAGAAAATGTAAACAATCTGTTCATAATATCGCTCTTTGTCCTAACAGTGATAATACCCAGACCCTACAGTGGTTAAAATGGCAGTCACTAATAAGAGTAGTTCAGCAGCTGTTCCTACTGCCGAATTGAAGGTGAGCCACAATGGTCATTCAGTCATTGTAAAGACATTGTTTGACAGTGGTGCACAAAGATCCTTCATAAGCAGGGAGATCGTTGAATTATTACAAATACCCATAATTAATAAAGTGAACTTAGCCATATCAGGTTTTCTTGCCAATACAGAGGCTCAAACCTTTGACATAGTTCAACCCCTAGTTCAATTAGGAAGATATAAATGTAGGGTAGCTGCAGTAGTAATTAATAATATTGATATTAATTTAACTGTTAATGGACTAAAAGACACAGCTGAAATGCTGAAGGATAATGGTGTTAAATTAGTTAGTAATACCTTCGAAGACGTTGATGGTTCCTTCCAATTAATAATAGGCGCTGAATATTTTGGGCATTACCTAAGGAAGGTCATCAAATACATAACGTCTCAATGTTCACTAGTGCTGGTGGTAAGGTAATAATGGGACCCATCCCACATACCCATACAGCCGAACAACAGGAGAGTATTCCTAGTCATGCACAACCCCTATTAATTACAAAAATTGGAACCACTTTCTTGCCCACACCAATAAGTGAGGTTTTAGAGGAAAGTGGTATTCCAGTTCATAATGAATATATTGCCACTAATGAAAATCCTAATAATAATGTGTCGCGAGGAGATAATAACCTCAAATTGAACACAGGATTATGGTTTAAAGGCCCTACCTGGCTGAAAGAGTGTAATAATTTGCCTATACAGGTTTCCACTCAGCCAGACATATCTGTAGATATAATAAGGGAACCTGAATTGATCCCAAATCCTGTGATAGACATAGAAAGGTTTTCCTTACTGAGCAAACTAATTAAGACTACTAATTTAGTCTTCAAATCCATTAAAAGGGATAGCTCTGATCCTTTGAAGTTTTGGATCAGAACAATACAGAAGCAGGTATTTCCTGAGGAATATCAGCTCTTGGCCTCAGCCAGCCCCCATAGGAACAAATTGACCAAATTATTAGGTCTGTACCTTGATCATGAGGGTATAATTAGGTGTCGAAGTCGAAATTTGAAAGCTGATCTTCCAAATACCACCTGCCATCCCATACTAATTCCCAAGCGCCATCATCTTACTAAATTGTTGGTGGAAGAATATCATAGGAACTCATTACATGGCGGAATGGCTACAATATTAGCCGATATCATGTGTAATTTTTGGATAAATCATGGTAGACAGGCAGTTAAATATTACCTCAAATCTCTCAATAAATATAATAGATCTGAGTGTAGACTAGTCTTCTATTTAGGTCCCCCTGAACTTCCCGCTGATAATGAGCTCCTAAAACCATTTGAGGTCAATGGTGATGACTATACTGGGATACTATAACATCAGGAGATGACTCTCCCCCGATCAAGTATATGTCAGCATATTCACTGGTACCTCTATCAGAGCTGTTCATTTTAAAATAGCCAAAGACCACAGTGCCGAAACACTATTGAAATGTTCCGGCGCTATGTGGCCTGGGGTGATATCACATGAAGCAGAACTTCAGTTTTCGCCGGGCCCCAGTGTGGAAATTATCCATCAACCACCCTCTCATAATTGGTAGAGTGGTGGTTTTGTTTCCCCCCCCTTGTGAGTGAGGTATTTTCCGCTCGTCATAGGGGAGTGCGTATAGGGATGTATATATAATTATAATGATAATGGGTAATATTAAGGTAATTTAAGTAAATGATTAGTACTGGGATAGGATAAATTAATATCTCAGTGCTATTAACCATTTGTACCTTATATAATTAGCACTGGTTTGAAGCGCGGTCATTGGCCGCCGCCCATTAGATACTAACCACTTAGATTTCTGTACGTGGCTATAGGTAGGGTGGCGATCGCTGCCGACCGCCCACAGGGAGAATCAGTATCATTCCAGCCCTCATGGGACTAACATCTTTTCTCTGATAATATGAAGAGATTTGTACATAGTTAATTGTACATACAAGTGATAAACCAATAGGACTTGTCTTGGCGACACATATAACAATCCGCCGTGCGTCAGGATAACAGGGTGTGAAAACCCACTAGACGCCCACAATAATAACGCTCCAGCCCACCGCCTCTGTCATTCACGGGCGGTTCTGATCACGCGCTACCACTGCGGATCACAAGACCATGCAGTATTAATCAAACCCTGATCCACATTTCAACCCACTATCCACCGATAAGTATCCTAGTTAGTTGATTAGCTAGGATAATGTGTCGGGATGATAGCCATGGGTTTGATTGATTAGGTAAGAACCTCATTTTATATGTATGTGAACATAAATTCCCACAGTCATCATTTCATTGGGTATGAAGCTGACCAAGCTTATTATACACAATAAACGCTTCTAATTTCAAATGTTTCTCATTTATCACCACCACTACATTGTTCGATGATGGATATCGTAGATGAAAGATACATTTTTTTAGCGTACTCCAAAAATATCTTTAATACTTTACCTAACCATTAGATGCTGTAAGATACATGATGATACATGCCGAATGGCAGCTCCTGCCTACTCTAGACTCGCTTTGACGTCATGACGCGAGAAAATGAATTTCAGGTCGGACTTTGGCAGACTTCTTTGTAATGTCTTTGCTTTATTTTAGTATGTTTTCAGCGTACTTTTGTCGAAAAAACAACTACTCAAAAATCGTATCATTTTACACTCAGCTTCTTATTTGGGTGTGGGTGGAGCCTGCAAGGTCATAGCCTTCAGTCGTTCTCTGGCGGGGTAGGAGACAAGACGTGTTCCGTGCCGCTCCTTGTGTGTGTTGTGTGTAGGAGTCAGGTCAGAGAGGATTAGCATGACAGCTGCAGAGGAGCTTAGCGTCGGGGTTGTTGGTGGAGGCGACGGTGTTGTTGGTGGAAGCGATGGTGTTGTGAGTGGAAGCGAGGGTGTGGTAAGTGGAGGAGAGGGTGGAGTGAAGGAGTCTGAGGTGATTACGAATGTGTTAGAAGGAGAGAGAAGGGTCGAGGGAGAGTGCAATGAAGGCTGTGGTGAGGCACTTAAGTCTATTCTTGAGGCGATTGAAGACCTGAAAAGGTGCTTTGTAGGTGAAGTGAACGAATTGAAAAGTGTTTTGAAAAGGCAGGAGATAGAGATACGATCTCTTAAGTGTGGAGGTGGAGATTCAGGTGGAGTGAGTGGAGGGGTACATGTGAGAGATGTACCTGGAGGGGTACCAGAGGGTAACGTGCCTGGGGCTACTACTAAGGGAGGGGTTCCTAGTAAGTCACCAGGAATAGGGATGGAAGGTGGTTGAGCATGGAGGTGCGCGCGGGCGCCCGAAGGAGAGACAGGTAAACAATGACCATGTTGTGTGCACGAATTCATTTCAGGTACTCTCGGGGCTGCAAGAGGAAGATAAGGAGGTAAAGTGTAAAAGGTAGACGATACATCCCTACCGAAGGTAAAATCTTGGTTGTGGGGGACAGTCAGGTTAGGTACCTAGACAGCAGGTTTTGTGAAACAGAAGGGATGCGTATGGGAGTCGGTGAGTTACCCAGGGAAGGGGATAGGTTATGTTAGTGATAAGATAGTTGAGTGCATGGCAGACCAAGGGAAAAAGCCCATCGTCTGCCTGAGGGCTGGGGGAAACGACATAGAGTGTGTAAGGAGTGAGGAATTGCTACGGCGATTCAAGGAGGCTGTAGGTAAGGTTATGAACAGGGAGGGGGGAGTCCCTGTGGTGTGTGGTGTCCTTCCAAGACGGTATGTTGAGGACTTGTGGTACTCTAGCGCTATTGCTCTGAATTGCCGTCTGGCATTTCATTGCAAAGCCAATGGTTGGGCCTTTGTCGACAACATTCGCGGCCTTAGATCTAACTTTCTCTCTGTTGAACATCATCTCTCCTCCTCTAAACCTCATCTTCTTTTCCTCACCGAAACTCAGTTGTCTGTGAGCACTGACAGCAGACCTTTTTCTGTCTCCTCTTACTGTCTCTATTCTCATTTTAAATCCAAAGCTGGCTGTTGCGTATATGTGCGCAATGACATCACTTGCTCTCGTGCCCACGGCCTTGAATCTTCCGAATTTTCTACCATCTGGCTTCGACTTCAATGTCACTCTCTTACTAAATTTATCTGTGCTGTATATCTCTCACCTAACTCCTCTGACTATGTAAAATTCTTCGACTATTTAACATCAAAAGTGGAGCACTCTCATCTCATTTTCCTTTAGCTGAAATTTCCATTCTTGGGGACTTCAATGTTCACCACCAGCTTTGGCTATCATCTTCTTTCACTGACCAACCTGGTGAACAAGCCTACAACTTTTCTATCCTCCAAGACCTAGAGCAGCTGGTGCAGCACCCTACCCGTATTCCTGACCGCCTTGGAGACACGCCCAACATTCTTGATCTTTTCCTAACTACTAAGCGTTCTGCTTACTCTGTGAAACTATTCTCTCCGTTGGGTTCCTCCGATCACAATCTTATTTCTGTAACCTGTCCTATCGCTCCGGTACCGTCTCGGGACCCACCTAAGCGGAGGTGCTTCTGGCACTTCAACTCAGCTAAGTGGGAAGACCTAAGGCAGTACTACTCTGATTTTCCATGGAATGATTACTGCTTCCATGTCAAAGACCCATCTCTTTGTGCAGAGCGCATAACTGAGGTCATAGTCTCTGGCATGGAGGCGTACATTCCACACACTTTCTCTAATCCTAAAGCCCGTCAACCTTGGTTTAACTCTGCTTGTTCTCATGCTGTCCGAGATAGAGAGTTGGCTCACAAACGGTACCGTAAGCATCCATCTCCTGATACTCATGCCCTTTATATTTCTGCCCGTAATCATGCCAAATCTTTACTTCAACTTACCAAAAACTCTTTCATTCATAGAAAATGTCAAATGCTTTCTGAATCAAATTCCTCTCGTGACTTCTGGCATCTAGCTAATAACATCTCTAACAATTTTTCTTCTTCATCTTTCCCTCCTATGCTTCACCCAGATGGCTCCACAGCTGTCTCGTCTACTTCTAAAGCTGAACTCTTCGCTCAAACCTTTGCTAAAAATTCCACTCTGGTTGATGAAGGGCTTGTTCCTCCTTCTCCTCCACCCTCTGACTATATTATGCCTGTCATTAAGATCCTTCGGAATGATGTTTTCTTTGCCCTTTCTGGCCTAGATCCTCGGAAGGCTTACGGTCCTGACGGAGTCCCTCCTATTGTTCTCAAAAACTGTGCTTCTGTGCTTGCACCCTGCCTGGTCAAACTTTTCCGTCTTTGTCTATCTACTTCCACCTTTCCTACTTGCTGGAAGTTTGCTCACATCCAACCTGTTCCTAAGAAGGGTGACCGTTCTAATCCTTCAAACTACCGTCCTATAGCTTTGACTTCCTGCCTTTCTAAGTTTTTGAATCTATACTTATAAGAAGATTCTTAAGCATCTATCTGCTCACAATCTTCTATCTGATCGTCAGTACGGTTTCCGTAAAGGGCGATCTACTGGCGATCTTCTAGCTTTCCTAGCTGAATCTTGGTCATCCTCCTTTAGGGGTTTCGGTGAAACTTTTGCTGCTGCCCTTGACATATCAAAAGCTTTTGATAGAGTCTGGCATAAATCTTTAATTTCCAAACTACCCTCATTCGGTTTCTATCCTTCTCTTTGTACCTTCATCTAAGTTTCCTTTCAAACCGTTCTATTGCAGCTACTGTAGACGGACATTGTTCTTCTCCTAAATCTATCAATAGTGGTGTTCCCCAGGTTCTGTCCTATCACCCACTCTCTTTCTATTATTCATTAATGATCTTCTAAGTCTAACTCAAAGCCCTATCCACTCCTACGCTGATGATTCTACCCTGCATTTTTCAACGTCGTTTATTAGACGTCCAACTCAACAGGAACTAAGTGATTCACGGAGAGATGCCACCGAGCGCCTAACTTCTGATCTTTCTATAATTTCTGATTGGGGCAAAGCAAACCTTGTTTTGTTCAATGCCTCAAAACCCAATTTCTTCACCTATCTACTCGACAAAACCTTCCAGATAACTATCCCCTCTTCTTCAATGACACTCAACTGTCTCCTTCTTCTACAATGAACATTCTAGGACTATCCTTTACTAAAAATCTGAACTGGAAATCTCACATCTCATCTCTTGCTAAAACAGCTTCTAGGAAGTTAGGTGTCCTGTGGCGTCTGCGTCCTTTTTTTTCTCCCTCCCAATTGCTTGCTCTCTACAGGGGCCTTATCCGCCCATGTATGGAGTATGTCTCACATGTTTGGGGAGGATCCACTCATACAGCTCTCCTAAACAGGGTTGAGTCAAAAGCTTTTCGTCTCATCAACTCCTCTCCTCTAATTGACTGTCTTCAATCTTTAAATTACCGCCGCAATGTTGCCTCTCTTGCTCTCTTCTACCGTTATTTTCATGCTCACTGCTCTTCTGAACTTGCTAACTGCATGCCTCCCCCCCTCCCGCGGCCTCGCTGCACAAGACTTTCTACTCATTCTCATCCCTATTCTGTCCATCTTCCTAATGCAAGAGTTAATCAGTATCTTTACTCTTTCATCCCTTTCACTGGTAAACTCTGGAACTCTCTTCCTGTTTCTATTTTTCCACTTTCCTATGACTTGCATCTTTTCAAAAGAAGAGTAACAAGACACCTCTCGAACTAAATTGGCTCACCCCTCTTTTTTATTTTATTCACTTACTGTCTTCTTTATAGGGACTGACAACTAAGCGGGCTTTGTGTTACCCATTTTTGTTGTGCCCTTGGCCAGTTCCTTGTGATGTAAAAAAAACAAAAAAAACAAAACTGGGACCTCTTTTTCAGGCATAACCACCTCTACCACAGGGATGGGGTGCATCTTTCGAGGAAAGGGGTTCAAATCTTGTCTGAATCCCTTGAAAGGGAGGTAGGTGCATTGCAGGCTATTTTAAGATAGATAACTGGGGATTAGACACTGGGACCGGGGTAAAGGAAACTTGCGACACTAGAAGGAGTTTCAGAAGGCAGGGAACTAAAGTGATTCGTAAGAAGAGAGAGAGGAGGGGGTTAGTTAAAGATAAAGGGAAAATGGACAAAAAGAAGAGGAGTTGCTTGAAGGTTTACTATACAAATTGTAGAAGTATTTTAAACAAGATAGATTACCTGAGAGAAATAAATAGTGTAGAGTATTTTGATATAATAGCATTAACATAAACATGGTTGGATATGTCAGGAAATGTATTTGATCCGGAGGTTTAGATAGCTGGGTATAAGTTATTTCACAAGGACAGGTTAGGCAGGCGAGGTGGTGGAGTTGCGCTTTATGCAAGAGATACATTGCAGTGTTGTGTTAATAATGTTATAAAACAGATGCTTGGATAGAGTCTATTTGGATAGAGGTTACGGAGGGAACAGAGAAAATGGTTTTGGGTGTAGTGTCTCAAACCTTATGTACAGAGGATTCAGCTCCAATATGGCAAGAAATAATCAAGGCTTGCAGATATAATCGATTATGCGTGGTAGGAGATTTTACTCTTCGGAATATAGACTGGGATTTAATTATAGGAGACAATGACGCAGAGGAATTGTTGAATATAGTTCAGAATAACTTTCTAAGGCAAGTAATCAAGGAGCCCACTAGAGGAATAATAAAATAAAATAAAATAAAATAAAATAATTAAGGACTACATAATACTCTAGATTTATTACTGACAAACTGGGAAGATTTAGTTTACAGTGGTGGAGGTTGGAGGTACGTTAGGGAACAGCGATCATTAGAAATCAGGTTTGCTTAAAATAGGAAGTAGGAAATAGAAGTGTTAATAAGCAAAGAGTACCGGACTTTAGAAAGACCAATTATGCAGAATCAAGAAGACACCTGGAGGGGATTGACTGGGGGTGTAGGATGGAGGGGAAGGAGTGGTCCGAGGTCAGTATGGAGACAGCTGGTAGTGAGGTCGGGGCGAATGAGGATTATACATTATTTGTAAGGAATCTAATTGCAGGACAGAAAAGAATATTCCTTATAGGGTGATAAGATCAAGGAAGAATGATCCAAAATGGATGAACACGAATTTTAAAACACAACATTGGGGTAAAAAGAAACATGTACTTAAGGCTCAAGGCTGGCAGGTGAGCAAAGAACAGTATAACGTGATGGCGAGGACAGTACAGAGATTAACAAGAGGAGCTAAGAACAATTATGAGATTAAGGTCGCTGGACAGGCAAAGAAGGTAGTTTTTTCAGGTTTATAAAACAAAGACTAGGGAATTAGTGGGGCCATTGAAAAATGAGCAGGGAGAGATTGTAAGCACAGCAAAGGATGTTGTACAATTTTAGATGATTATTTCTTATTAAGTGTTTTTTACTCAGGAGGACAAACAGACGGTACCTGATAGTGAACAGATGTTTAATGGAAGCGATGATGAGAAACTCAAAGATATTGTGATAACTAGGTAAAGATGGGAGCATACGCTAAGCTGCGCGTGCCATGCGGTGCTCATCTCCGTGGCATTAGCCCTTAGAGCCTGTGGTGGTGAGAACCCTGTTACCCGGGACACAGGGCTAGTGTGACTCCCGGGTTACCACAGTTACCTTCCCCAGGTTACCCCAGGTACCCATTTATCAACCCCGAAAGGGAGTAAGAACAGCTGGGTAGGCTGGTCACCGATTTGCCCTGGCCCGGGATCGAACCAGGGCCCGCAGATTCGTAGCCAGGCACGCTAGCCACTACGTGTCACCACGGAGGCGACATGGTAGAATAGAATAGGAAATGTAGAATAAGGTATAGACAGAATGAAGAATTTTAAGTCAACAGGAACAGATGAAGTTTATCCCATAGTATTAAAATAATGCAATATGGTTGTTAGTAAGGAGCTAGTGCATATTTTAAGGAAATCGGTCGATATAGGGAAAGTTCCGTTAATGTGAGGAAGGGAGATGTAGTTTCCATATTTAAGAAGGGCGATAGAGGATTAATGTCAAATTATCGACCCGTTAGCCTGACGTTAGTGGTAGGTAAATTATTGGAATCTGTTATTGCAAAAAACATTAGAGAGCATCTAGGAAAGCATAGTTTGGTAAATAAATCACAACATGGGGTCACCAAAGGTAGATCATGTCTCACTATTTTATAGAGTTTTTATAGGAAAGTTTATGAAACATCAGTTAATGATGAGGATTATGATGTACTATACCTGGACTTCAGAAAAGAATTCAATAAGGTACCACACGATCGACTCTTAAAAAACGTTAAGGCTCATGGATAAAAAAATCTCATAAATAGATGGGAAGGTTCTTCGTTGGATTAGATCTTGGCTAAGTGATTGGCAACAAAAGGTTACAATTAATGGTTCTAAATCTGAATGGGGGCAGGTAACAAGTTGGGTTCCACAAGGGTATGTTTTGGGTCCATTACTATTTTTGATTCACATCAACGACTTAGATAGTGGGATTAGTAGTGATATCAGCAAGTTTGCGGATGATGCTATGGTAGGTAGGATTATTAGATCAAAGTCTATATATGTAAGATACTTTGATCCTATCTAAACACTTTGCAAGTACCAACGACAAGGTTATTGACTATACAAAGTGCCACCACGCCAGGATGAACCTGGAGGGAACCTGGTGGGATCGAACGCAGGGACGCTGCACGCGAGCCCTCAGATCACAGTCTGATGTAAATATATTGCAAGGAGATTTAGATAAATTAAATGAGTGGGTAGATATATGGCAAATGGAATAAAATATTGATAAGTGTAGAGTAATGAATGTTGATAGAAAAATTCTGGTAATAGGTATACTATACACAATATATCGCTGAAAGATCAGAAGGTGAGAAAGATCAAGGAGTGCGGGTAGCCGCAGACCTCCGTCCTAGGAATCAATGTATTGAGGCTAGAAATCGAGCTAACAGGGTGTTAGGATTCATTACCAGGAGTGTTAAAAGTAGAAGTGCTGAGGTTATTCTAAAGCTATATTTGGCACTAGTCAAACCTCACCTAGACTATGTGGTTCAGTTTTAGTCTCCATATTACAGGATGGATATAGCCTTGTTAGAATCAGTCCAGAGAAGAATGACCAAAATTATTCATGTGATGCGTAACTTTAGTTATAAGAAGAGATTGAAGCTATTAACTTTACGCTAACTTGAGAGGCGTAGAGTAAGGGGCGATCTGATATAAGTTTTTAAGTGGTTAAAGGGATACAATAAAGGCGATATAGAAAAAGTTCTTACGGCTAGTAAGCAGAGTAGAACAAGAAGTAACGGATTCAAGCCGAAACAAGCGTAATTTAAAAGAGAAATAGGGAAAAACTGGTTCCCAAATAGGGTGGTGAATGATTGAAATGGATTCAGTCGTCAGGTGGTCAATGCGGAGTCTATAGGAGTCTTTAAAAGGCGTCCTGGATAAATTCATGGATAAGGAAGAGAGGTGGAGGCCGAAGGTAGAGTTAAGTAACAGGAACTACCTCGTGTAGGTCTCACGGCCTCTTGTAGCTTCCTTATTTTCTTATGTTCTTATGTTCTAGCGAATCAGATCGGTTGTTTCATACATACTTCTTGGGCATGACCCAGATGTATCTTCGGGTTTTCAATTTATTTTCATATCATTTAATATTCATAACATGAAGACCAGATGCAAATTATATTGTTTTCAATTACGTTTAGTTATAATACTTTGATGGCATGTATACAACAACATGTACAGGTAGGAGCTTATGAATAATCAAATTTTGCAGCGGCATCTGAAATCTTATCCTCATTCTTGTCATGATAGGAAACAGTCCGAATCGTTGTTGCTAATTGTGGTAAGAGCGGTAAAACTAGCATTTTTGCTATAGTATAATAAAATATTTTCATATTTTCATATGGATATTACAATTATAATAGAAATGCAATATATTTGGTATATTTGTCATATAATAATAAGAGAGGTCTTTTACAGAACTTATCGAAGGACATGAACATGAACACTTCATCAGACGGAGCCAGCTCCATCACAATAATAAGCACCTCGCTCCGCAGCCTCCACTGAGTGCACCCAACTCAAAATTCAGAGGAGACTGCGGCCTACACTTTATACACGAGCTTCCGAAACGCACACTATAGTCCGGTAATTGAAGACGGCAATATGTAAGGATGTTCAAAAAATTGATGGAAAAGGTTTTGTAATTTATATCAGTTTATTGATATGTTTATATTGTGAAAAAAAAGTCCCACAAAATCTGAGCATGGGAAATGCCTTAAATTGGTGAAATCAAAGATGGCCGCCAGACATATAGCGGAAATATAAAAATGGTCATAATAATTTCACTAAGCATGCTACGGTTCAAGTTTAATATGTCTATTAACACTAGTTTTTCAAGCCACATGTGATGGATGCAGTCCTACCACTGTAGAATAAAAAAAAAAAATTAAATGGCTGACATATCTCCGAAAATAGTTTTGACATATATAAGTACTTTCATATGTGAATAAACCAACAGACGCATTATTCAACATCATATATATATTTTGTACACTTCATATCAAAAGTATATAGGAAACATTAACACAGTTTTACGGTGTCTTCAAAGAGAATAATTTTGAGCATCGCAATCAGAGTCACCATCAACATGGCATTGGCTATTTGCACATGGTATGCTTTTGCATTGGCCATTGTGTTGTTATCTGTAGAACATGCATCTGACTCCAAAAGCTGATCTTTGAACTCTTTAGAAGTAGGAGTCCGCGCACATCCCGGGCCAATAAAAGTCTTGAGAGATCTTCATCTGGGTCTTACTGTAGGAAAAATGACCAGCAAAAGGGCCTTCGTGAGCCACACGTAGGATGACGTGACGGCACTCCCTGGGGACAACAAGGATAAATTGTGTACCTTTTGTGGGCGATCCGAGGAGAGACATTTCCGGTACAGGAGGCTGTCTTCATGTATAAACTTGTAAATTGCACCATCCCGTGCCTTCTCCACTTCCCGAGTAGTAATCTTGGTACGTATATACTGCAGTGAAGGACAGGATTCCTGCAGTCGACGAAACTCATCAGGGGTCACAGACAAAGGATGGAGCTTAGGCAGGAC
Source organism: Chionoecetes opilio (assembly GCA_016584305.1). NCBI lineage: Eukaryota > Metazoa > Arthropoda > Malacostraca > Decapoda > Majidae > Chionoecetes > Chionoecetes opilio. The sequence continues at coordinate 81,670 of JACEEZ010012768.1, forward strand.
TAGAGGGTGGATCTATTTTAATCGACCAGCTCTGGTCTCCACAGCACACACCTGAGTGGCAGGGACTCACTTGGTGGTAGAGGCTTTCCAAAAAGGGGACCGTCCTTGGCATTAGATGAGATGGAGTCTCCGGGAGAAGCAGAGTCATCAAGGGGAAGATGAGATAATGGATCTTGTGGAGGTGAAACGTCGGTGGTGGCTTGGTCGTAGGTGCTATGGAGAGAATGGACATCACATAATAACTTTTTTTTTTTTACATCTTGGCCTATAGCGCCTGTAGGCAGTGACCTCCAGGGGCGGGATGGTAGGCCCTGGAGGCTCACTTTAGGGCTGTGATGGTTGACCCTCGCCCGTGGTGGCGCAGACAGGATTATTTTTTTATAGTGACGCCTATGATTAGAGGCTCATGCTGCCCCCCTGTGTCCTCCGATGCACTCGCAATCGAAGGTAGAGTTGCTGCGCAGGGCATGTGGGTTTCTTAGGCACTCGACGGTGCATAAATATTTTAAGTGGATTTTTGGGTCTCACTCGGGATTGAGCTCGGGTCTTCGAGAACGCCACCCGGTAACGCTAACCACTCTGCTACCGCCTCCCCATTGAGAATTGAGAGTCAGGAGTAATAGGAACCTATACACTGGGAACATTTTCAATTAAAGCACTAGCAAATTTAATTGGGGCCCTTACGGCATCTGTCCAGCCAGTGTAAAATGAGCACCGTAAGTAACACCTAATAACAGAAAATTCGTCGATGCGTCCTAAATAGTCAGCAACTTTTATTTTGGGACAGAGTGATGGGTCAGTGTCTGGCAGGGCCTCTTTAGAAACTACAACACCAGAGCACCCAGTGTCCCTAATGATAGTGGAAGACCATGACCCGTTGATAGTCCCCGAAACTGAAAAGTTAGGTACCTTACGATCTTGTAGACAAAATCCAACCTTATAGGGGGCGGCGGCAGTTGTCCGTCCTTGAATGCTCGATGATTATATATATTATGGGGACAGCGTGATCGTACGTGTCCCGCCTCCCCACAATTGTGACAAATCACAGTTGAGGGAGTTTGATGCTCAGAAGGTGGAATCCTCAGCGGATTAGCAGGTCGAAGGGAGGATCTCTTCGCCTTGTTGTAAGATACTTAGGATAGGCGTTGTGGGCGGACGCCCAGTCGTCCTCTGTAGTCAGGGCCCTTAGGGATATTTTAGGACCGTTTGGTTCAAATTCTTCCAAAAGCACCAAATTTGGCCCAGATGTTGCCCATGCCATATTCTTTCGATTTCTGACGGGCTCCGTCCGGGGCCGCTATATTGGCGAAATGCAAAATGGCCGCCACCCGATAGAGGAAAATCTGTTAAATAACCAAAAGGGTTATTCATGAATAATTCATGTTAATTCATGAAGTTGTTTCGTTGTTCAGAAATCAGCTAAAAAGTTCAGCCTGATGGCCAAGGACCAAGCCCATGAACAGTCCAATAAAAGCCTCCAGGTACATGGCGGAGCGACTGGTCTCTATGAGAACCCTGAGGCTCTTACACTGTACATGCTTGCTGGACCTGACTGTTTGCGGATGATTAAGGAATTCGAGCTGTACAAGACCTTTCATCACCATCTACTGCTCATCATGAGGAAGGACACTGTTTGCAAGTCAAGTTTCAGAAGGATATACTATAATTTGTGAGGTGGTAGAGCAACTGAGCAACCCCTTCCTCGCAACAAGCCAGGAGCTTGTTGCACTTGATACACAAAACGTCATGGAACAGACCGTCGCTACCTCTCTGTTTCAAATATGTGAAGCATATTTGGCAAAATATTGGCAAAGCCCTTCATGCAGCATATGTCTTAGAAAGGCTGTTAAAGGTTTCAGTGCCTGTATCCGATACGATCAAACTGAACAATATGCTAACTTTTGCCAATCGACCCGACTCAAATAAAAAAAAGCAGGAAATACAGTGGTGTACATAGGCAGAACATGGTTTTGGTCACACAGCTTTTCCTCTCATGCAGTCCCGCCCTGATGCTGACATGGCAGATTTCTTTAGGTTCGAAAATCAGAAAGAACCACAAGCCTGGCTGACTGAGGGTCACTGCGATTTGGGACGAAGTCTGATATTCTGCAATGCATCAATGCACCGACTTGCCGTGCAGCTCTGCGAAACAACAACAGTCGCGGTTTTTTTTGGGATCTGGCAGCAGTGATTCACATGGTGCGCCCACCAACAGCAGACATTCTTGTGGATATGTGTTCCCACTCCACATGTAACCATTTCTGGAGTCCAAGGAAGAGCGGAGCTCCACGGCATCGACGCTGTATGTGATATTACCCAGAGGAAATAATCTCAAAGGCTCACCCAGATCGTCGTGGGAATGGCCCACGGACAAGAGTTGGCGATGGCAGCACCCTAATCCCAAAGCATGCAGTGATAAGTCACAATGCCGGTTGAGAGCCGGTTTCGAAGTGGTTACTCAAGATGAGCTTTCCACCCTGTCAAGTCTTGGAGAATTTTGTGTGCTGATGAATGAGAACAGCTCCCTTTTTTCTTCCCTCATTTTTTTAATAAACCCACTGTTCCATAACGCGACATGAACTTGTGCCTTACTACAACTTCAGCCAAGCAACCTACCGAGGCTGACACCAGGATCATCCTGCATCTGCACATGCTGCAGAGCATAGGTCCATTAACATCCTATGTTTCGCACAGTGGACAGAGATTTCGTAGTTTTGGGCAGTCAATGATTTTTGAGACCTTTGGCTACAGAGCTCTAGGGGGGCTTCGGAACTGGAAAAAAAGTACCGTGACTCCGGTCCTAACTATCTGCTCCAATCTCGGTCCTCAACGTCCTTGGCACTACCCTTCTTTCACACCTGACTGTTTTTTGACACGACTTCATAGATTTCTTGTGGATGTGTAAAGACTGATTGGCGGCTGGACCAGCTTACTGCCTCACCCGACACACTAGTGTCTTCTTACACAGGACCCTTGACCTCTTCACACTCGAGTCCATACACATGCGCAGTTTTGAAAGGTTTGTCATCTAATGTTTCAGCGAGGGTTGGGGTGTCAACGAAGCAAAGCAGCGTCCTCTTCCCACTGGAAGCAGATCACTGGAATCCATCCCCAACCTACCCAAGCGCGCTGTTCCAGCATGTGAAAGCCGAGCTCTATTACAGTAGAGTTTTCTACTGAACAGCACCACCGTCCAACAGGAAAATCCTGTCTTCAGTGACTGTGGCTGGCAAAAGGAATGCAGCAATACACTGGCAACCATTATGGACACACTCAGCGGGGGGGGGAGGCTTCAAGTGGCATGTGCCATCTCTGCTTCTGTGGTTTTGCAAAAGGGCTGCATGGGAGGGTTGTAAATGCACCGTGCTGGTGTCCGATGTACGGTCCTCTGCCAATGCCGAAGGAGGGTGCACTAACAATGATGGCGGGCGATTCATAAAAGAATACGCCAGAGACAGCATTGGAGGCCAATATCAATCACTGACATCATTTTTACAATGTACATATTGTTGCTAACTGTCTTTGCATTTTTTTGTATTTTTAACATTTGAAGCATATTTGTCAGCAATGCTGAATAGTTTGGTAGTTTACATTATTTTTGTCTGTCAGATGTAATTACTATATTGTCTGCAGATGTTATTTCTGAAGTACTTTATAAATGGTTGTAATACTTGTGTGTGTTTTATTAGTGAAAACTGCAGTTTTTTTACCTGCCTGCCTGTTTTACCTTTGTGCCTAAGTGGTTTGCAAATATTGTCACGAGAGCATCGAAATACTTTAGAATAGGCTTCTCCTATACCGTAATCACATAGAAGTGGATTAATTTTATGAGTTAAATCATTTATGATTCTAACTCATTTCGGTTTTACCTATGTTATGAAGATGACCACTCCGCTTAATTTCTGGTTTCTGGGATTCTCTATAGGAATGCATGACCTAGCATGAAACATTATCTTGAAACATCACTCAAGGTCAGTTAGATTACCCTACCCGGAGGCAGATAACTGAGGACTGCTGTAATTCTGACAAACACGAAAACTAGGGGGTGGGGGGCACTCAGTAGAGCGCATACCTCCGCCCGAATATTTTCATCAAATTATATATATATATATATATATATTATATATATATATATAATATATATCTATATATATACACGCAGTATGAGCGCATCCTCCGGCCGACTATTTTCATCAATTGGTTGCCATGGCAACAGTTTGTCAATAGAATTTCATCCAAATTTAAATCAGTTTCTTCTTATACCAAATAGACTTGGTAATACCGTTGGGTCGCAAATCTATTCTAACTTTTGCCGGGGGGGGGGGGGGGGGAGAATCCTGTACATAATAACACACAGACAGACAGACAGACAGACAGATCGTGGTGTGACACATCACCCCTCAACTTCGTTTGCGGGGTTAATGACTATTTAGATATAAGATTACCTTAAGATGAGCCTTGAGGGGTGACCTTGACCTCAAATCATCAAAATAGCATCAGAATTGGAATCCTCGACCTCGACAAACCCCTGAACGTAATCATCATGGTTCCAACCCACCCTTTTGGATATTAACAGTTTTTCCTCTAATCGTCACCCTTGACGCCCCTGTCGTAATCTGTTCCCGGGTAACGGTCCTCACCCAAACAGGCTTCTAAGGGCTTAATGCCACGGAGATGAGCACCGATGGCCACGCGCAGCATAGCGTATGCCCCCATTTTTACCTACCTACCGCTAATCCGGTGGCGGCCATTTGTATTTCGCAATATGCGCCCCGAGGGGCGCCGTCTTGGCGCCCGTCAAAAATCAAAGAGTATGGCCTGGGCAACATCTGGGCCGAATTTGGTGCTTTTTTTTTGCAATTTGGGTGAATAATTTGAACCAAAATACCCTAAGGGCCCTGGCTACTAGCTTTATTGCAAATTCCGCTGGGTAAGCCTCCTTTTCCTTGATACCATATATTGCGAATTTTAGCATCACTCCAGACTTGTATGTGTCCATAGAAGACATGTACTCGTAGCTATAGTGTTATTAGATATTGCACTACGTACTGTGCACGTTGTGATCTGTAGTGATGCTACAACTCCGTAATATATGCCCCTTGCGACATTAGTGCAGTGGCGACTATAGATAGTGTTATTAACGGTACATTAAATTAAATTTCATCATTCCATTTTTTCATAGTCCATCCCTGCAACTTGACTTCCCATTGAGAAGTCAAGTAAATGAAAACGCGCGCTTTAAAAAATGTGTGCATTTCTGCCCGGCGGACCGCTCACTCGATCCTCCAGCCATAGGAACAGACGATGGGACGGGGCCATCTCGATGGATGTTCGCGAGCATCAGTCCGCCTGGAACGGTATAGACTGGACCTGTACCAACTTCGCGAAAACGCGCTAATATTTGTGAGTCTATCGTGGTCCTGCGTTTATCGTGGTCAAATTTCACGATAGCGTCAAATAATAATAATAATAATAATAATAATACATAATGAAATTTGATCTAGGCTAGATTCCTTATAGTGACGCCTGTGTGATTATGTAATGATGCCGTTTTCTGTGATTGGTCCTGCCCTCAGGTGTAGCGTGAGAGGGAGGTTTCACAGAGCGGCATTGTCAGCTGGCTGCAATTGGCCAATGATAAAAAGAAAACCCCACCGCGCCTCAGATTCGGAGCTCTGACCAATGAGCGTTAACGCTACCCATACGTGTCTCTGCAGTCGGAGTAGTCAGTAGTCAGTTCTTGGTCCTTGTACTATCAGGAGTTCTGTTTCGAAAAAAAGAGAGTAAAACATAATACCGCAATCCAATACCGACCAATAAATAATACCGATACCGTGTATACCGGATGTAATACTAATACCGATAACCGGCATACCGAAACAAAAAATCCGGTAAGTACCGAGTAATACCCTGCTAAAATACCGTATTTCTGTATACCGATACCGGTGCCATCCCTAGCCGACGCTATAGGGAAAGTTTATTTTCGGGGGTCGAAATGCTGTACGATCCTAGTGGAACGCCGACGTGAGTTTCGACATGGGATTGCTTGCAGTGCCCCCCCCTTATTTTGATCTCAAGAGGCGTTTGACTTCAGTGCATCGTGAAGTCACTCTGGGATCTTCTGCGCTTCGAGGGATTCCCTCAAGGCTATTGTTTTTGATAACTGGTTCTGGATTCTGGTACTGAAAGTGCTGTGAAGTGTGGGGCCAGGTGTATCCAGCTTCTTTCCATGTGATACAGGAGTGAGGCCAGGGTGCGTCCTTTAGTCCCATCACTTTCAAAGCTTGTATGGACTGGGTATTGGACAGGTTGTAGATCAAAGTGATTGTGGAGCATCCGTCCGGCAACACCAAGATCCTGATCTTGTTTTTTGCCGATGTGCAGAATCCTTTGCCGGAGTCGCTGGAGGTCCTAGTGATGGCCTCTCGAGGCGCTGCACGAGGAGGCAAGCCTTTGGGATTGAGGTCTCCTGTCTCAGACCACGGTCCAGGTGTTTGGAAACTTACTAGATGGAGAGTACATCTTTCATGCGTGTGCGAGGACATTGGATCTTGTGTGAAACGTTTTATCATACCTTGGTAGCGCAGTCCATAATGAACGGCGGGTCACGTCAAGAAGCCGTACGGCGGATTGCATAGCCACGGTGTTATGGACTCGCTCAGCGGGAGTATTTGTGTTGTCGGTACCTGTGCAGAGGACAAAGATCCGGATCTTCAAATCGCTTTGTGATCCCGGTCTTAACTCTATGGTTGTGAGGATGACCCTAAATAGTTGAACTTGAAGAGACGAATCATGCCTTTGGTAATAAGTGTCTTCGCAGAATCATGGGGTTCGCTGGATGATTACGTGTCAAATCAGCGATTGCACCATGAGACTGAATCGAGGCCATTACCTGCATAGTCCGTAGCGCCAACTTCGCTATATGGGCATGTGGCACGCTACCTGAAACCGATCCTTTCCCATCGGGTTTGTATCTGTAGAGACAATCCGCGTGGAGGAGGCCAAGGGGGCGCCACAAGGCTCGTGGCTGGGGCAGTTTATGTTTTCTGTCGAGAGCTCTTGGTATGGGAAAGGAAGCCTGCTGGAACTCGCGCGTGTAGGATTTTGGTGACCCCCGGGGTGGCGTCGTAGGTGGGCGGGCGACGCGCCCCCCCCCGTATGCCCCCAATGATTGATTGATTGTGCTGTAGAGGCTAAAAATAATTGTCTGAGAATGGATTAATTAAAAAAAAAAACACGAACAAAGCAACTACCGATACCGGTAATTACCGTTAATTTTGGCACGGTCTCGGTATACGGTATCGTAACTGATACCGGTTGGAGTACGTACCGGTATATTCCCGTAAACCGTGTATCGGCAATACCGTTATTTTCTTGATACATTTTTTTTTTTTTTTTTTCCTATCGGCCTCCAGCGGGGAGGACCACGGGCTGACTTGAGCCCGTCAGAGGCAGCCTAGTGCGGGCAGCGCGGCGGCGCTAGGGGCTGCGGGCAAAAAAGACGGGAGGCGAGGGCCATGGCTACACTCGCCGTTCCCGGAAGAGAGGAGATTTGTTCGTGCTGCTGGCGTGTGGCACGGGGACTGGCTTGTCCATCCTGACGAGGAGTGCGGGCACTCAGCAGGATACACTCTCCGTGTAGGGGGACGCAGCAGGCTGCTAGGGCGTCGGGATGAGGGGGAAAAAGGGGCGGGGGGGGCTGCCCGGCCCGCTGCCATGGGGTTGGCGTGTTATCCCCGCCAGGAGCTCCGATAGCGGTGACTGCTGGCAACAACTCTTCTTTATACCGCACAACCTACTACTGCTCCCCAAAACCGTGCAGTTGGCCGACGATGCCGCTCCCCACCCAACATATCGTACATCTTCCATCCACCCATGTATGGAGTAATGCATCACATGTTTGGGGAGGATCCACTCACACGGTTTCCTAAAGAGGGTAAGTCAAAAGCTTTCAGTCTCAACAACTCCCCCCTCTGACTGACTGTCTTCAACCCTTTAAAAGTAATTGTCCAAACCCATTTTTTTTTGCATAAATATGTGAATGTTCTTCAAAACACCTAATCCACCAAAAATAATTTATTTCCAGGCCTTATTTCCGTAAAAATATGACTTTTGTAAAATTGATAATATGATATGGTAAAAATTGTAATGTTATTGATGACGTCACGGGAGGAACGCTCCAATGTAAACATCTGTCTGGATACCTGTCGGCAAATGTTATGATGAAACTTGTAAATTCGGTGTCAGACGTGAATCTGTCGCTGTGACAGATCTAGAGTACGATGCTAAATCTGAGAACCGAAAGAAATGACGCTGGTCGCGTATATGAGCAAAACGAACCTCATATTGTGATGGGGGGCCCAACCCTATATGTTTGAGCCAGAGTACGAGGCTGACGAACAGATGTTAGCGGAGCCTGAGGTTCAGCAGGAGGACCTGACACTTCTCCAAACATGGATTGGTAAGCACGGGAAACCATGTGTGTGTGGGAATCAAAATTTAAGGTACTTTCGAGAAAACCCCTATGGTTAGTTTTGGGAGCTACAGGCAAACGTCATTACTCGGAATAGAATAGAATATAATAATATAGAAAAGATATAGAGTGGAAGATGGATAGGGGGCAAGTAATGGGGGGGGGCAGAGAAGATAATATTAGTATTAGAGAAAGACACAGAGGCTTAACTCTGTGTGCCGTGAGAGCGAGGACTGGGGCAGAAACATGACTTGGGCTGGTGAGAAAAGTAAAGGCTGCATCGTTATGTGTGGTTTATGAGGGTGATCTTAGGAGGTGTGATGGAAAGGGGAAAGGGAGGCATTTTTGTTGTTTGTTTTTATGTGAAGGTGAGAAGATCTATGTATTTAGGAAGAAAGACGTGTAGTTGTGTTTTTTGGCGGATAAAAGAAAGTATGTGCCAGGTTTGGTGCGCTCTAAATTGGCTGTTTGGGTTGAGAGAGTTTGTGAGGCACGAGATGAAGGCATGGGACAAGGTTTGGGATGCTGCTCTCTGATGGCCCGAATAGTGTTGTGTGGTGTTCCTCAGTAAGGATAAGGATACCTTCAGAAACGGCGTGCTTAGCCATTTCACCGGCAGTAGGAGTCTAACGGCAGTCTGTACGAAATGTAAGACCGACATTCAGTAAGGGCAATGGCGAGGGAGAAGGATTTAATTTATGTAGGATAGCTTCAAGAAGGATAATGTATTCTTGGTCAAGGAGAGATAGAGTTAGGGGTTGGCACACGCGGCTGAGCCCGGGTAAGTTTTATCCTTGAACTTTTGGCGAAAAAGGGGGATATTTTTCAAGTTGTTTAATTGTTTTTTTTTGTGCCATACGATATTAAGGGGAGGGCGATTAGTTGCGACATGGAGGGATTCTGATGTAGTATATTCATACCATTTAGTGTCGTGTATCGTGAGGATTGTGAGCTCCCTATAGGAGAGATGATTCTGGGGAGAGCTATCAGAGGCTCACCCGTCAAAAAGCGCCAGCTTGCAGCAGTTTTACTTTCTTAGACATTTTGACCACCTCTTTTTTCTTTATCGGTACTGCTACATACCTAAAGAATCGGAAAAGTGTGGGGATTTTGAGACGTGATTCAAAATGTAATGCAAGCAAAACTGATGGAGTTACCCCGGAGTTGAAGAATAAAAAACAAGACAAAGTGTTTTTAACACTTTTTACTTTCATTCAAATTTTCTTAATATTGGTGTAGTCTTACTGTAATTTTTTTAATGCTCATTTCTATGCAGCAATGTATCATGAACACGATGGTAGGCTCAGTGTTCCTAAATATCTTCTGGTAGCTTGGTAATAAACGGGTAGGAGTACAATATTTCAAAGCACTACAAGCCCGAAAAGCCGCTTACTCTTGTGATACTCATCCATGACTTTATTTTTTAACCCTATTGAGTTATGAATAGCGTGTTATTGTTGAACAATCACTGCTGATTCACTGATACAAACAAAAAAGGCCTATCTCATGTAAGAGTTTTATAAAGCAAGAAATATGAATATTTTTCTGAGTCAACGCAAGGGAGTTGGGTCGCGGCGAGGCGAGGTACCACCACCATCGCCACCCACCCCGGGTGCATCAGCCAATCAGCGACGTCCTTACAACTCGGGTAGGCATCGAGCAGCTCCCACCCCAGGAAGCCAGCTTAATGAATGGACTATAGATTAACTATAGCATGAGTTGGAAAATATTGCGGGCGGGAAGGCAGACAGTGTGACAGCCAAAGGAGTGTTGACTGGTTTGTGATGCAGACTGCCATACAAGGCAGTCTGCCTTGGTGTGGGCACACCAAGTCTGCCGCAGTCTGGCGTGAGTGGCCCTGTTGGGCACGGCGTGGGCCCTTTATAGCTCAGTGGCGGCGACTGTGGGGTAGGATCACGGCGCGCCCTTTGAGAGAGAGACTGGTGTACTAGGGCCCTATTCAAAAATTTTTCTCCACCCGTTGTATCGGTTTTTGGTATACAAGAATCAAAATACGACGCAACGCGTCGAGCTCAGGGGTGGAGGTTTGAGTCAGCTGATTGGCGACAACTTGCACATCCCCCCTTCACCCGCTCTCCACTTATTCCATCGTATTTTTTTCCCAGACCATTACAGGAGAGTTTTCAAAACAACCGAGAGTGACAGCCATACACTGTGAATGCACACGTGTCACATTAAGGTAAAATCAGGTCCAGGGGGCCTTATATAGGTGTTTTTAACTTGTGAGGAAGCCGGGCGGCGGCGGGAGAATGGAGGTGGCCATTGTGTGGAGCAGTGGCGGCGGGCCGTTCAAATGAAACTCGCAAGCATCACTCGGCCAATTTTTTCTGCCCCAACCGCCTCAGACAAGTGCGAACACTAACTTAGCTATTTTTTTAAATGTCAGAAATTATAAATTCACTAGTAAAATGTATTGATATGTATAAAACAGTCAAAATACTGATGCCGCTTTGGGCTCGTTTGTGTTGGTACGCCTGTCAATATCCCCAGTCGGGCAGTTCTTGTAAAATGTTACCAGTGGAGGTACGACGGTGGAAAATCTCCACCGGCCGGGATTTGACGAGCATTCTTGAATATAGCCCCTAATGTGTATCGCGCCTACACAGTGTGTTGATCGACGATGTGTTAGGGACGGCGTGTATGGTATTCACTGAGTACTCAGTGGGTGTGTTTGATCGACAGTGTTGTTGGGGACGGCGTGGAGTGTTTACCGGCTACGCATGGTGTCCGTGAGTCGAACGAATTGATTGGGGACGCTGTAGTGATTACACGTCGCATGGGTTGTTGAGTCGACTAGTGTGTTGGCGGACGGCGTGACGCTATTACACGGCTACGAGTGGTGTAGTTGAGCGACGATTGCTTGAGGCCGCGTGGGGAATCCCAGGAGCATCCCGCCAGGTGTGTTGAGTCACGAGTGGTTTGGGCGCGTGTAGTGTATTGACCGGCTACGCAGTGGGTGGTTGGTCGACGAATTGTATGGACGGCGTGTAGTGTATACCGGCTACACGTGAGGTTGTTGATCGAAGTGTTTGTCAGGGAGACCGTGCTGTGAGTAGCTGCGGCTAACACAGTGAATGTGTTGGGACGCGTGTAGTGGTACAGACGAACAGTGGGCCGCAGTTGGTGTGCGCTGGGTGAGCCATGTGTTGTGGGCAGCGGCAAGAAGGCTAACACGTGTGTATTAGAGAACAGTGGCACGTACCGAGAAGTCATAACGGTAGGCGCGATGGTAACGACGAATGCTAATGAGGCTTCGCTTACCATAAGCGTAAAAAACCCTGTAATTTTCGGTAACGAAGAGGGACGCGTGGCAGGTCAATGGGTTGAAGACAACGGCTATCCCCTTTGGTCTTCCATCGCCACCTTCTGTATGAATTTTTATACATTCCTAATCTGAGGGACTTAAGATATATGTTAAAATTTCTTGCCATTGTATTTAAGTATAAGTATAGATTATTCAGTATCTACATATGCGGCAATAAGTGATTTTAGTGATAATAGAATAAAGAGGTTCAGGATAGAGGGGTGGTTGGATGGCTTGTCGAGCCGTCTTCTCTTCTTCTTTCTAGGTGGGGAGCTAAACCACGGTTTTCAGTCGCAGTTCAAAGCCTATTTTCCGGCTGGCTCCCTGAGGACTTGTAGGATTAGGCCCTAACTCTCTGCTCTTTTTACCCAAGCCTTTTCTAGAAATACTTTAACCCCTTCAATGATTCTTCTATTGGTGTCCTGTACCCTACTCAAACCTAAAAGAAATTCCATTATCCCATCTATGTTCCCCTCTGCCACTCTATCCCACTGATCCACGCCTACCTCCCGTGCCACTATTGCTATAAGCCGCTCTCTTTCCTCATCATACCTTGGACACATTAATACCAGGTGATCTACATTTTCATCTAGTCTACCCATACACATTTGACATATCTTGCTTCCTTCGTTTGCCCATCTATATGTTCTACTATTGACCTCCAGAGATTTTGTCCTTGCTTTAAATAATAAACCACTCCCCAAGCTACCATCATAAAAGACCTCACACTTTGGTGTGGTCTTCCCCTTGTACCAATTCAGAGAACTCTTACCCTCCATCCTCTGTCTCCACATCTCCCTGCCCTGCCTCTGAACTTGGTCATTCACCTTTCGCTTTAACTCCCCCTCACTAGACTGGTGTATCCTATCTGTGAAACCCTGTAACCCCACTTCCTCTCCCACCGTCTGCTTGATTTTCCCCCATTTACTCCCCTCTGTCCTTTCCCTCATAAATTTTCAAAGCCCACTTTTTTTAAACCCATCTTTTCTAAGCTGAGGTTTTGGGGGTAATTAAGCACTTGATTTTTCCTATTCTCTGCCGAAAGGTATCCCACCCGGGCCTCCCCCCCTGACGCCCCCAAAACTGCTACATCCTTTTTTCCCCTCTAAAAGGGGAAAACCCAAACCCCTCCCCTTGTTCTTTTATTTCCCTCAAATTTTGTCCCAGCTCTCCTCCTCCCCTCTCACCCCTGCCCCCCAAAAAATGGGGCCCTGGTTTCCCTTGCCATCCCTTTCCCAAAAAAACCCTCTTACTACCTCAAAACCCTGTTTCCCCAAATACCCTTGCTACATTTACCAACCCCTTTCCCCCCCATGATTTGCTTTTCCTATTTTATCCTGTTTTCGTCCCCTATCTGTTTCCCTTTCCCCACCTACCGTGATACCTAGGTATTTAAAATAAACTGGGTGGCGCCCTATCCTCAGGTTCTCCCATTTCCCCCAACTCCTACCCTCATCGGGCTCCCCCTCTCCATTTTTTAACCAGGACCTGATTTTTCCCTCCCCTTTTAAAATTTAAATCCCAAATCCCCCCCCATACTGGGGCGACTATAGTAACATCTCCTGAAGTTCTCCATTTGTCCTCACTCATGACAACTATGTCGTCACCCTATAGAAAACTGCTAAAATTTTTTCCTCCCCAACCCTTTCCCATAGCCCAAATTTCTAAAAACAAATTCTATTCCTCTGAAATATAACCAAAAATAAACGGTATAAACACGAAAGCCCTCCTAACCCCATCTTCGACTCCCTACCCACCTTGTCTCTTAATTGCCCCCAAAGCCTGTAAAAACTGCCCTTGTGCCCCCTAAATACACTTTACAAAATTATGCTGCTTTTTCTTCACAAACCCCCAATTCTAGACAGAAAGCCCTTACAAAGCAAACCTCCCTATTGACCCTTCAAAAGGCCTTTTTCAGGGTAAAGGAATGAAAGGGGTATGTCTTCCCCCCCATTCCCTTTTTCATTTTTTTAAATCACTTGAACTAACTACAAACATTTTTCCTCACATTCCCCTTATCCCCCTTTGCGAAAGGAAAATTCTGTTCCTCCCCCTTTAAAACTCTATTTCTCTCACAACAATTAAATAATCCTACCATTTGTAACCCACTAAATATCTTTCCCCGGGGGTACCCTTTAAACTGGCAAATTGGCCCGATAATTTTTCAAGGGGCTTTCTACTTTTTTTGACCTCCCTTGTTAATAGAGGAAACCCAAAACACCCTCTTTCCCAAACCCCTTGGGACTCTCTTATCCTCCCCAAATCTGCCTAAAAACCTTTATACAACCCACCCAAACCATCCCCTCACCCCCTTTCTTTATACAATTCTTTTGGGTATAACCTTTTTCCCTCCCTGTTTGTTTTTCCCCTTTATTTTTTAAGCTTTTTTAAGAAAACTCCTTATTTTTTCCCTTTTCGGGGAAATGTTTTTCCAAATTCCCCCTTAATTCTATTTTCCTTTTTAAACCTTCCCTATATTTCCCTTCACCTAAGGGGGCCCCCGACATAACTAGGGTCACGGTTTTGGGTTTTACACGGTGCTTTTGTGGGGAAATAAGGGGCCGGGGTCCCCCGGGTTTGGGACCCCCCCAAGGGAAAATTTAGGGCGAGGGAAAAATTTTTAAAAGGTTATTTTTCCCGGGGAAATTGATTTTCCCCAGGTCTATTTTTACTGGGGGCCCCCTTTTCCCTCCCCTGACAACACCTATGGGAAGAAGACCTGGGGAAATTGGCTGATGTACGGGGCTTTCAAAACCAAAAAACAGGGTCTTTAACAGAGCCTCGTCAAAAGGTAAGCAACTGGTAGGTAGGGTAAAAAGGGGAAGTAATACCTTTGGGTACGTAAATGTGCCCCTTTACCAAACTTGCTTACTTTTTCGAATGAACTCTGCTGTGACTTTTGGGGGGGGGGGGTTTAAAGCCTTCGCACATAAACTATTACCTCAGGTCTTCTCTATTTGGTCAGCGAGCAGGGAAAATATACACTGGAAAAATAAATTTTTCCGCCCCAAACAACTCGAATTTTTTCTTTGTAAAACTAAAATTTTTTTTTCAACATCACCAAACCCTTTTAAAAGGGTTTTGGTTTGATGTTGGTATGGGGTTTCCCAAGATTATTCTTTGGGGCTCGTAAAGTAACACTTAAAACCATGATGTAGCACTACTTTTATGAGGAAAAAACCCAAAAGGAATTTAAATTTAAATAAGGTATTTTTTTGGGCTTTTTTTAAATCTAATTACTCCATCCAAAAAACAAGTAGGGCATAACCAACGGTGACTTTTAAAACCCACAAAAACCTCCCTTCTTTGGAAACCGGTCAGGGTAACTGTCTTTCTACCGATATTTTTGCCCCAAAAACCAAAAACCCGGGAAAATCGTCCCGACAGTAAGGTTTTGGGGTTGGTATCCGGCATTTTCCCCATACAATGATTTATTTCGCCCAAAAAGGTCTTTGGGCCCCATTTAGGGAATTTCTTTTCCCGCCCACACTATGGAAGGCCCTTTCCCCCACACTATGGAGTTAAAAGGAGCTAGGGGGTTTTGGGTTTCTATTTGTTTAGTTTTTGTCGAAAAACCCCCCGCCCCCCCCCGGCTGGGAAAGGTTTTAGGTTAGATTTTTTTAAAGGTTGGGGTGGGTTAGTTTTGGGGTATTTTTAAGGCTAGTTTTGGTTTGGGTTTAAAGGTTAGATTAGTTTTGGGTTTGGGTTGGGGATGGGTTAAAAATTTGGGTTGGGTTTAAAGGTTGGTTATCGTGGGTAAAGGGCCCCCTGCAAAAAGGTGGGTTAATTTTTGGGTTAGGTTAGGTTTTTTTTTTGTTTAGGAAATTTTCGCCCTTTCCCCCCACAAGAAAATTTCGTCCACCTTTTAAGTAAATTTCGCCCCCCTAAAAGGTCAATTCCCCCACTCTATAGTCAATTCGCCCCACACGTTCCATTTTCACGGAGTCATGTAACTATTTTTCCTCTGGCGGGAAATTTGAATGAACCACCAGTAACCTCGGGGGGAAATCCTCCATATTGTGGGCAAATGAGGTAAATTTTCTGTTTTTTTCCCCTTTACTCTCCCACTTCCCCCCAAAAAAGGGGTTTTTGGGGACCTGTGGAAAATGCGGGGTTTTCGGGGGGGGAAACCCAAATTATGCGTCGGAAACACGTAATTAAGGTTTGTAGGGGGGGGAAAAAATTCCCCCTAGGGATCAAAGGGTAATATTCCTTATTTCGGGAAAAAATTGCCAAACCAAAATAAACCTAACGCAACCAAAAATTAACCTCCCCTTTAGCAGGGGGCTTGCCCCACCGAACCAAACCTAAACCAAATCAAACCAACCTAACCAAAATCTAACCTTTTCCCTAACCAAACCCAAAATCTAATTTTAACCAAACCAACCAAACCCTAATAGGTTAGGTTGGGCTTAGGTTGGGTTTTAATGGGTGGGTAAAAACCCCCCTGCAAAGGGTTTGTTTTTTTGGTTGGGCCCAAATTTTTCTGCCAGAGGAAATAAAATTTAAACATGACTCCGTGACATGGATGGGTGGGGGCCCGAATTGACTCTTATATGTGGGGGGGGAATTAAACTCTTAATGTGGGCGAATTGACTTACTGTGGACAAAATGTTTTGGGGGGCCCGAAATAACAAAAATTTGGGCCAAAACCAAAAAAAAACCTTTAAACCTAACCCCAAAATTTAAACCTACCCTAGCAGGAGCTTGAACCCGCCAAATTTTGCCCCTTAACCCAAATCTAACCAAACCCAAAAACCAATTTTTTAACCCTTTTCCTTTAACCCTAACCTTTTCCCTTTCCAAATCAAAACCCTTTAAACTCCCCAAATCCTAACCTACCCTAATCTAACCTAACCCCCAAAAAGCGGGGGTTGGGGGTTCTCGACCCCAACTAACAAATAAACCAAACCTTCCTAGCTCCTATGACTCCCCATAGTGGGGGGCAAATTTGACCCCCTAGTGGGGGGCAAAAATGCCCTGTGGGGAAATGACTTATGGTGTGGGGCAAATGGCATGTGGGCAAAAGGGCCCGGCCCCCCAACCCAAACCATTACTGTGGGCGAGTTTCCCCAAAATTTGTGTGGGGAACAAAAATAATTGGGGTTAAAACCGCCCAGTACCGGGAAAGGTCCCCAAATGGGGGCAAGGATGGGAAATTTTCACCGTATTTAGGGCAACTTTTTAGGGATGAGAGTAAAGGGGAAAAAATAAAAGAAAAGGTTTTGGTGAGTTGGTTTAAGACCCCCAAAGATAATTAAATTGGCTCGTCAAGAAACACTTAAACGGATGTGGGGGCCCCTATTTTATTATGAGGAAAAAACAAAAAAAGGAACTCAATTAAAAAGGTTTTTTAATACTATCAAAAACCCCAATGAAATATGTACGGGGCCTCAAAGAGCTAAAAAGTTACTACAAAACGAAAAAAAAAAATTGGGTTTTGTTTTGGGCGAAATTGGGGTTATTCCAGGGGGCTATTTTTCCCCGTGCTGCGGGCAACATGGGAAAGCCCCTGAGGGGGAGGGTTTTAATGGGGGCAAAAGGGGCTTCAAAAACCCCAGGAAACGTCACGCAGAGTCCCTTTAAAGATTTTAGCAAAGTGGTAGGGGCAAAATTTAACGAAACCTACCAAGTTCTTCCCTTTTTGACGAGGTTTCTTTTATGATTCTGTTTTCTTTTTTAAAGAACCCTCTGCACATCGGGCCCATTACCTAAAGGTCTTCTATATGGGGTTTTGTCAGGGGAAAACAGAGCACGAAAAATATGAACCGGGATTATTAAAATTTCCCCCAAAAATTTAACTCGAAATTCTTTCATCGCCGTATTTTTTCCCTTCGTAGGTCCCCCCCAGGGTAAACCCCGCCTTTCCCCAAATGCCCCCCCGTTTAAAAAACAAACCCGTGACGTATTTTATGGGTAGGGTCCTTTTTGCTAAAAAAAAAATTTGAACCAAAAGAAAAATACCGCCCCCACCCCCTCCCAAATCGTCGCCCCCCCCATGAAGGGGTCGCTCCCAAACCCCCCGGGAAACGGTTCTCTTACCGCATTTTGGTTCACATGAGCGGTAGAGAAACTTACGTATACACGCCTCTACTTTTAAATTAACTTCATTAAAAAATTATTTGTCACATCATACCTTCTGGGGCATGAAACAGGGGTTTCTGTTGAGTGTTTTTGTTTTAGAAATCAATGGGGGCAAATTCCCCAATTATACACTATTTTGGGTCGAAAGGGGCCTTGGCTCCCAAATTTTTTGAAGCACTTTTTGGCTGTTTGACTATATTTGATCGCAGGCGCGAGTCCCCAACCCAACCTCCGATGTCGACTCTCGGAAAAAAGGGAAAGGGTTTTCCCCCGGGGGGGTTCGTCGCTACCTCGCTGTTCGTCCCTCTACCGCCTTCCAACTCTCGGTACGGGCCATGACTCGTGAGGGTTGGGTTGGCCTCGTGGGCCCTTTTGGTGTTTAGAGAAAAAAATTTACTGGGACAGTAGGTACAGGGTTGCGCGGGGGATGATCTCTTTCGCCAGAATCCGTTTTATCGAGATTTACCGCGCAGATTTAAAATTTGCTTCCCAAGCTAAAAAAAAAATCAGAAGGCATCATCGTTTTTTCTTTACAGGGGAAAGTACACATCTTTCCCCTTTACCGGGGGTGTGGGGAAAGGGGGGGTTTTCCCTCCCTCTCCTCCCTCCATAGGGGGGTTGCCCGTTTGCAAAGTTTTTAAAATTATAGCCTGGGGAACGTTTCCCCTACATCCCCTGTTTTGCTGTTTTTTGCTGGTTACATAATGGGTGGAAAACATAAAGGTTTGGGACAACCCATTCAAAAACAATCATTGATCTTTACAAGGCTTGGGGTCAATAATAAGGAAAATTTTTTGCTTAAAGGACTAAAGCTTAGAACAGTGGCAAAATTTGAAACCCCGAAAATTTAAAAGGGGTGGCGGGAAGAGGGGGAATTTCCCGCTCCCCCCCAAAAAAAACCCGGGAAACAAAAAAAAACGTGGTTTTAAAAGAACCAGTACCCTGTTAAAGGCGACAGCTTGATGCCAATTTCCCAGCCTTACAGCCGGAAAAACTGAAGGAGGAAAAAAACAAAAACTCCCTTTTTGGGAAATGTGGGCGGGTTCGTACTGTACGGGAAAAAATTTGGGAAAAGTGGGGCCCCTTGGCTTTTCAGGGTGTTACCCCCGGGCGCAAAAAAGCCACTGATAAAAAGGAAATCCCAAAGGAAAGAAAAACCTTCCCTTTTTGGTTCCCCAAAAAAAATACAGAGATTTGGGCCCCCCTTCGACAACAACCAAAGGGGCGGGCTGGGTGGAGCGAAAAACACCCTTTTTTTTGTGTGGTGGAAAGGGGGACCAGCCAAAAATTTTTACCCTCGCCCCCGGGGGTCAGACCCCAACGACCCCCGCTAACAAACAAAGAAATGACCACAAAAAACCCCCCCCTTTTTAATGGGGTTGGGGGTTGGGGGTTTTCTTTTCATAGTATTTGGGGCCCTTTTCCCAAAAAAACAAAAAATTGTTTAAAAAAAGTGGTGTATTTTGATCTTTTAAATGACCACACTTGGGGACCCGCTTTGAAAAGGGAACGGCACAAAATTTTCCAACAGGAAAGGAGCATCCCGGGCCACAAAACTCGAGATTTGATACAGTGGCTTTTTTTACTTTCAAAATTGGGGGAAAAGATGACTGGCCAGGTAAAAATTTTCCCCATATATCACCCATAAAAATCTTTGGGCCCCTCATTAAAGCCCAAACCCCCGCTCACGTGAAAACATCTACACTCCCCAAGGGTTGGAAAAAGGAGACTCCGAAAGTGTTTGGGGGAAGGGAATTTTAAAGGGCCTGGTTCCTTCAAAAACCTTGCGGGCAGTTTTAAAAACCCCGTCGGGCCCTTTAAAAGGGGCTTCAAGGGAAGGGCTACGGCCCCCCGAAAAAAACTAATACAATTTTTTTAAAATGTTGATATTCTACATTATTTTGGTTATTTTAAAAAATGGGGCGTCATACTTTTTAAACATTCCCCTTTTCGGGGCCGCAGTGAAAATTTTTCCCCGCAGGACCCGTAGAAAAATGGGGTAAAAAAAACAAAAAACCCTGCACGGGAAAAAATTTTCTCCCCCTTTAAATTTTCCCGTCTCCTTCCATAGCCCCCCGAACCCGTTTGTGGTGTGAAAGAAGTTGGGGAAAGGGGTGGATTGCCCCCCCCCCCCCTTTTTACAAAAATTTTAATTATTTGTGTTTCCCTGCTTTGGAAAACTGCGCGGGGAGAGGAGGCCCTTTCCTCCCCGTGATGTCACCGAGCCGTGGTGTGTCGTCCCCAAACCTTGAGGAGGGTTTTTTGAGAAAATCCCGGGGGAATTTGCAGATTTTGATTGCAATTATTTCAAAAAAAGCTGAAATGAATGCAAAAAGTGGGCGACAAAAAATTGTTGATATACTCCGGTTTTTTAAAGGCTACAATTTTGATTTTTCATTAAAAAACAGGGGAATGATGGAAAAAAGGGCCTTTGGGCAATTTCTTTTTAAATCACCACCGCAATGTTTTTTTAAACTTCTAAAAATTCTAAACCCCCTTTTTTTTTATGCTAACTGCCCTTCTTGAACTTACTAACTGCAAAAGCCTCTCCCCTCCCCCGGGTCGCTGCACAAGAAATTTTTACTTATTCTCTTTATTTCTTTTTCTCTTCCTAAAGGGAAAAAGTTACCCAAAACCCTTTCCCTCTTTCATCCCCCTTTTACTGGTAAACCCTGGAAACTCTCTTCCTTTTTCAAAAATTTTTCCACTTTTCCTTTTGACTATTTTTTTTTCAAGAGAAGTTTA